>VXBL01002760.1:260333-298667 GCA_013400195.1 Aramus guarauna | reverse complement strand
AATTCAAGCAGTGCAGGGGAAAGTCAAGTTTCAGTATTACCTTATTCCTATAACTGAATCGGGGTGTATCCTAAGCCTGCAGAATATTTTTATGAGGACTGAGGGGGACACAGTTTCTAGGGTGCAGGGCAGGAGGTGGATGAATCCTCACCCAGCTGCCGGGGAGGGATGCTGCATGGGCTTCCCTTTGCCCTGGGAGGAACCAGGCTCTCTGTGTTCTGCAAGGTTATTAATCCTCTGTTTATCCTGTTTTAAAATAAGCAGTTTAAAGGAGGCTGGCAAAGATGATAGGCCACAAATCCATGTCATTCTTTTGATTTGCAACAGCAAAGCTAAACCCTCATGTGTCCCTCCCTCCTTAACAGAATGAGGGCTTGTGCTCCCCAGCACGCCGCAGCCGTAACCCAGCCCACCCCGGCCGGAGGAGACCCCTCCTTGGGCTGGACTGCTCATTTGAAAAGGCCCAAGACTATCCTGATGACACAGGGAGTATCCAGAGAGCCAGTCCATGGAACTCAGTGGTGTTATTTAGGGCTTGCGTCCACCTGACAGACCCATCCGTCACCGATGTGATGTGGCTTTGTGAAACGGCAGGGTTGGGTAAGGGACCAGCTGCTGTGGGAGAGTCCTGAAGCTCTTTGCTCTGCTTGACGCTGTGTCTGCTCTCATGAACGGGCCCACCGGCCCTTCTGAGCAACACTGAGCAGAACAGATTCACTGCAGTCTACCTACTTAATGACTCCTTTTGCAAGTTCAGTTATCACCAATTAACTATTTAAGGCATGCCAGAGGAGGATTACCAGCCATGTAATGCACCAGGTATCATTCATCTTCAATAAATGGCCCTTATAATCAATGGATAATTATTTCATCAGTAATAGCTCTGATTAAATCTAAATTAATAATAGTGCAAGTGAGACATCTGATTTAAAAGGGGTAATGTGAATTGTGCTCATCACTTAGAAACACAAGTTTTGTGTTGCAATAACAGAGCAGCAGAGCTGGGCCAGCCCAAATGCCCAACAGGCACTGACAGAAAACTGAGCAAAACCCTGAAATTTGAATCGAGCTGATTTATTGGCCCACAGTAGCCTGAAAACATGCACAAAAGTTGTCCATGGGCAAAGCTCACCCTTCCCTGGGGTGAGGCGTTTGTGCGAGTCTGCACGAGCTGGGTGCTGGGGGGCTGTTTTGTGCCCAGGGACAGCCGGGGCGGGGGGCTGCAGGTGCCTGGGGAGCAACTTGCTCTGAGCCCCTGAGCAATTTCCTAGTCCGAAGAAGACACTGAGGAGTGGTGAAAGGGTGTGGGCAGGGTATGATAAATGAGGGAGGAGGGGGAAAAAAGAAGCAAGAATGGAGGATGTGAAAAGAAGTGCTTGAACTCTGACTGCGGTAGCATTACACCACAGATGGGTTTGACTGCTGTATTCAGCAGTAGGAATAAAACGTCACCCTTGATAATTAGAGGCAGAATCAGCACAGCTAGTTTTTTTTGGGAGAGAAAAACTAAAACAGGTTAGTTAACAGTGATAGCTCTAAAGCCCAGGAGGTAATTAGAACAGGCTCTCATATGTGAAAACTAAACTCAATACCAAAGTACAGAAGAAGTAATAATCATAGCTATTTCCTTGTTCCATGTTACAGCACCAAGTACCTGAATCCTATCAGCATGGGCCCATCTAGTAACGATTCTAAGGATTACATGAATGAGACTGCAGCTGGGAACCTCACCGGCTCCAGAGCTCCTCAGATTTGTGGCTTTTGCTGTTTTGTGCCTGCGTGCCCAGGCTGGGGAAGGCTCCGATCTGGTGTGGGGTGACAGACCCACCCCAGTCACCACTGTCTGCTGTCTGCAGGGTGCGATCCCCACGTTAAAAAAAGAAACTGCTCCTCTCCCCAGGATTTCCCCTTGCTGGCAGTCCCACAGAGGTGTTGGGGTCTGGGTAAAACCATCTGCTGGTCTCATGCCTGGAAATTGCCTTTTGCAGCCACATTGAAGTGCTGTGGAAAATACCCTGAGAGGAGCGCATGGTTCACCGTCCATGCTCATGGTTGCAAGGGCTTTTTCCTCACCAGTGCTCTGCCCGACCTCTCAGCTGCACCCAAAGCTCCCTCTGAGCTTCTGAAGATGCTTTACCCCATTTTCCCAGATTCCCTGGTAGAGGAGGGCATTTCAGAGGTGCAAAACCGGCTAGCCGGATCGCTCTGCTGAGCCGTGTTCCCAAGAGCATCCTGGGGACATGAAGGAGAGAATGCAGGATTCTACCTGCCTCACGGCCCTGCGGGCTGTGGCTCACACGCGTGTGCTCTTGCACCCAGTAGGTTGGACCCGAAGAAAATCTGAGGACAAAACTGCAATGCTGCAGTTTGCCAAGGGGTTTGCTCTGCACTTTTCAGGCAGGTAAAGGTTTCTGCTTTCTTTTCCAAAAAGTGAGAGAGGCAGATGAAAACTGCTGCAGGAATGTAAGGAGTGGCAACCTTGCTTTCTTAGAAACAGGGATGTAAAAAATTGTATTTGATCACTTCTGCAATAGGATTTTGGGGATTTCTAGCAAAAGGTGACAGTTATTGACAGCATCTATGCGGTTAGAATTTAATGAGAACTTCATTATTCAAATTCCTTTTTTTCATTAAACTAAGTATTAGTTAAAGTAAGGAGATATTTGAATATACTGTATTTGCAATAAGAAAATTAATAGTCATGGTAGGAAATTCTTATTGCTTTTCCCTCCACTTTCATTTTGCTGTCATTAGAGAAAAGCTTGTTCCAAAGTTTAGTTAATTATTTAGACTACTGATGTAAACCTTGCTGAAAACATTCTCTTGACATCATAAGTCTAAATTAAAAAGAGAATTGACATGAAAACAGCTTTAACACATTGGTTGTCAACACTTATTAAATATATGATGTGATTTTGGCATAGTTAACATTCTTGATACCAGGACTGCAATCTCATGCAATATGACATCAGCCCAGAGAAAGATGTTAGAGTGAGAGTGCTTGTACCCTGGAGAGGGTGAAATCCCAGCTTAGAACCGTGGAATGCCACTGGTGCCCAGAGCCTGGCCCAGAAGCTGGCCGGGCCCCTCTGTGTCATCAGCGTTCAGGGCTGATGCTCTGAAGACTTCCTTTCCCAGAACTCAGCACACGACGCTCACATACTAAATTTTGAAGGCACATAGTTTCTGCAGCTTGGTTTATCAGGAATTGAAGCTATTTGGTAGAATATTATGTGTGGGAGTTGTGTTTTTCCCTACCCTAGAGATCCTCCCTGGGGCACTGCCAGGTTAAAGCCCAGCCCAAGGTCTGCTGGCAGAGCCAAGACCTGGCTGACGTGAGCCTGCTCTGAGGTCCTGCGGAGAGCAGAACCTTGCTTAGCAGGTGCAGAGGTCCCAGTTTCAGGGACTAATTAATTTTAACAACCTCTGGATTAAGATTAGGTACAAATATGCCGGAGTGAATATCTCCGGGAAGGAGCAGAACCAGAGAGATGAAAACCTTTCAAAAACATGCAGAGGCCATCAAGTCAGTCAGGACACTCCTGATTCTTGACCAGGTTTTTTAATGAGGTGCAAGTCTGTAACCAGAAGACACTAAAAAGCAATTGCATTAAATCAAGAACTACACTTGACTTTATGGATTGTTTATGTGATCTTTCTTTTATTAATTCTTTATCCTTTAATATTATAAAGGATTTGTGCCTACAATAAATAATGTAAAGTTATATTACATCCTCTTTGGCTTAAAATTTTAATATTCCTATTGCCCATCTCCATAAAGAAATTGTATTTGAGGTCATTGCATATGTACAGCTGCAGTCATAACCCTAATGGAATTACTATTCAAGCACAGGCAAGATTAGTATGAATGCCAAGAAACTACCCGTCTGTCAGGGGAAAAGGTAAAAGTTCAGAGTTCAGCTTGCATCCAAATTATTTATCTCCCTAATAACTTAATAGATTGAATATATTACTTGTCAGTGACCTTGATGTACAACAATAAAGACCCCTTGGTTGTGTCAGAAAATATATGAGACTATAATAAGTAGTACTTATGTAGTGGAATAAAAACATATTCTTTATGATAATGAAGTCTCTTCCCACAAGGACACCACAAGGACATGAAGCCGTGTAAATATAAACACCCACTTGCGTTTGACTGTACCTAAAGTTGACTGAAGCGATGCTGGTGTGGGAGGCTGCAGCGGGTCCCTCCCCACATGGCGAGGGGTGGCTGAGGCTCTTCGCTGCTTGTCCAGACACGTTACATCCTACATCTCCTCTTGCAACCACTTTATGCAGAGAGTTAGTACCTTTTTCAAAGAGCCCTGTTGACTTCATGCCATTTCTAATTATTTCCATTCTGGATCTCCCAAGCATTTAAAAGAATCATTTGAATTGGAGTTTAGGATCAAAGGTAATACTGCAAATAGGCATGTTGTAAACATGAAATAGGAAGGTAATTTCTCTGCGTGCCGTGGTCGCTGTAGCAGTGCAACGCAATGTCTCTCTTTCTGTTTCTATGTCTATTTTTCAAAGCTTCACATTATCTAAAGGGGAAAACAAAAAGCCCTCAAAGGATATTGGTCTTTAATAAGGCTTATGATTATGGATTTTTTCTTCCTCAGCCGGTACAGAATCACTATTAATATACTCAAATGGAATGAGTGTCTCCTCTTTAATAGGTCATTTTAATCATATATTTAAAGTTTTACTTGGAGATGGAGGAGGAGGCCGAGCGGGAAGACAGGAAAAAAAAGAGGAACTTTAATGTTTTCCAATTGATCCTCAGGGTGTGCCCACCCATGGTGCCTGAGCCAAGCCGCGTGCAGTGTGGCCGTGCAGCTGGCTCTGCGTGCCAGGAGCAGTCCTCCTCGCCTCCTGGGACACCCTGGGTGCGGACTGAGGGGAACTTGAAGGGGTGCCATGTCTGAGGCCGAACACCAATCTTGGGAAACAATGAGGCATCTTGTCTCTGAGGTCCTTGGAGTTACAAGTCACCCTTTCATCCTCCATCAGCAGTGCTGCATGTTGGGCTGGGCCTCCAGCCCCCTCCCTAAAAGTGCAGGACCCAGTCCGGGACTGGGGGAGCGCCCGCAGGCTTGTCCCTGCTCCCAGAAAGCCCGCTGGAGCTGGCAAGTGTGCGGTTGTGCTCCCATTCCCCAGCCACTTATCCCAGCAGCCTCACAGTTTTGATTGTATTTATGGCCACTTAATCTGTGCTAGCAGCCAGGATCAAATATATCTCCAAGTATTGATCAGCTTTAGGCTGATAGAAGTTCAAGCTCATGAGGTCTCGGTCTTTGACCCTCAAATAGGATATGAATCTCAATCCAATAGACTGATATTCACATGCAGTTGCTGCCCAGGGTTGCAGGCTGCAAGGGAAAAATCAATGAAGAGTGCTAATGATTCACAATTTATAGAGCAGCTGCCATTTTAATATTCGAATAAATGTTATATTGCAAAGGGATGGGAACATAGGTGGTGGCATGGAAAATATTTCTTTGGAGCCTTTTCTGTGAGAAAATGATGTGCACAGGATTTTATGAAGTATAATTTATTGGCCTCATTTAGACTTATAATTTAAAACTCCTTATGAAAAAGGTATTTAACTAGAGTGGATTGGGTAAGGAAACAGCAAGGGCAGAGCAGGCTGTCTTACAGCGCTTCAAGCGCATGCTGGTGGGGAAAGAAGCAATATCCTAATACATGAGATTGGACATAGGAACTCCCCTTTTGCTTAAACATCCCTGCAGCATCTGGCAACAAAGAGGCCCTCTTCTCTGACCTGGCTCTTCTGACCACACTTGTGAATGAAAAAAAAAAATATTGAATGTGCTGATGAGGTATATGGAGTACATTAAGATTAAATAATGGATCATGTCAGAGCGGAGTGGTAGGGCAGAAAACTCTGCTGAACCAGTGTGTGAGGGCTGGAGACAATTACTGAAGCCAAAGAGAAGGGGCAGGCTGGAAAACAGATTTCAAACTGTTGGAACATAAGAGTTCTCTGTTGCGATTACACAGATTTTATCGTATTCTCAGATAACTCATTTCTATTTGAAATGAATTACAGGTTTCCTTTGAGGTTTCTTTACAATAGCTCATGGGGACAGGTAATCTCCAGACTGTGGCAGAGAGGCAGGAATGGCAGGGGGAGCTGTCAGGAGAAAATGGAAGGTAAACTCTGCCCTTTTGCTTTTCCTTGGCTGTGATGCACTGGGGACTGGAGCTGTGAGTCTTTCTGGAGAGAGCAAGGGGGAGGGAAGGAGATGTCTGCAGTTCCCTGGATCATCCAGTGTGATGTCTTGGAGGATGGCTGCCAGAGTTCTTCGTTAGGAGATGGTGCTTCTTACTTCTCTGTAGACAGCAGTCACCCCAGGTTGGTTTGCAAGCCACCCTTACTGGACAAGAAAAGGCTTCAACCTGGGAAGACTACATCTTTCCCTCTGGCTTCCAGCCAGAAGTGCACACTTTCGCCTCTCAGTTCTCAACTGTAGTAAGTCTTCACCTGTAAGTCCAGTTTGTGGGACACTATTTCAGTGTATAATAATGCCTTTCCCTGCATGGATGCAAATGGTAAAAGGATTTTGAGTACAAAGAACTTGGGCTTTTTAGAACAGACAAGAAAAGATGGAAATCCTACATCAAAGCCACAATTTATGGCATCCGTTTTGGCCATGTCTCTATGTATTTTTTATAGAAGTGAAAAGAACTTAAATAATTCATCTACCTGAGAGCTCATAATTCTCTGGCTTGTGTAGAATATCTTTCATATATCTCATAACCTAGAGCCTATTGACAAACTGTATGAAAAATAACAGGCCTTTCACTTGCAAAAGCAAAATCCAATTTATTGTTTGTGATAGTCTAAATAATGGCATTTCTATTGACCGAAAGGTATTGCCTGAACAGGTTTGAGTTTACTTAACTCAGGGTGTGAAATGTCCCATGCATACCATCATAAACCCAAAATTTACTGGATCCTTTTCCTTCCTTGGTTATATTGTCACTGTGACCAAACCATTTTACAAAGAAACTGGTGAAAGGTGCTTAATGAAATGCAACACAAGATCTTTGGGGGGTGTGAGGGGAGGAACAGACCCAGGGCATGAGCACATCTATTTGCACGAGCACACTTATTTTAGTCTGATATAGCAATTGCTTATCCACACATATGCATACAGCTGCTGTAATAACCATTGGGTGCTCTGAACTCAGACTGGAGCTACCGGGCTCCACCTGTGGCTATTGGGTACCACCACCTCTCTTGGGATCCTGTATACAGGGTGCAGTTTGAGTGGTGATAGCTGGATGTGCCTGATGGTGTCCTTAAATTTCCTCTGGAAAGGGCCACGGAAGAGTTCACACAGCGACTTTCCAAGATGATGAGTTTGTATCATCTGCTCGTGTGTGGATTTGGGGAGCGGGATCAGAGATCCAAAGCACGGGGAGGTTGTGGCTGTAGTTCAGCAAGGATGATGATTCACATTGCCTTCCCGGTGCTCCTCTGTGGTACTTGTGCTGTGGTCACTGCTGCGTGCTGCCTAGGCAGGGTACACCAAGTAACTCTTGGCACTTCAGTGGCTCTTCAGTGGTTTTCAGCTCTGGTGCTGCCTCTTTTAGGAGTGGTTAGGCAGGACTCTGGCGCTTGCTGTGAGGCCGGTGCCATGCTATGAGAGTCCAGGGAAAGCAAGCACCCCATCTGTCACCCTAATGGCAGCAGAAGCAAGTCTTAAAGTTTGCACCCAGGTCTGACCCTAGAACCACCTGAAGTTCAGGGTGGGTTTGTTCCTGGGTCCTAAACTTGCGCTAAGTTTTACTTTCTTCCATCTTGACAGATTTCTACTTTCCTTTGGTTGTCGTCTTCATTCCATCAGATTCTGTCTCCTAATTGGGCAGCAAAGAGATTGTTACAGCCTCATAAAATGCTGAAAACCCCTTCCCTATCAATTCTGCTTGTTGGAAAATGTTGTTCTCCAATCTTGAATGTATGTCTTGCATACATTCTATTATTTAATTCATAAATGTTTAAATAGGGGCCTAAGATCCCAACTGTGTCTTTTTACATAATGAAATTACAAGGAGTCATATGTTACTACCATCCATAAACTTATTGTGCACTTTACATAAAATTCAGATTGGGTGGCTCTGCATGCATGCATATTTTACATTTTCAACTTTATTAAAGAAATTAGTAGAGTGCTGGAAAGGCTGTGTTGCTGTACGGTCAATTCAGATCCTGGGGGCCATAAATCTGAAAGCCTATGATTTGCTGTTCTTTGCTTACAATAAATTAAGCCTTTCTTGATGGAAAGGTTGGCTCCATTTGTTGCAGTTTAGGTCACAGTGTTTGAACAAAGATGCATCTGGATGTGCCGGGAAGGGAGTTTGTGCTGCGTCCAATGAGGCAGGGAGAGCATCTTCACTTTTTGTCAAGCTACTGGAGCTGGATCCCACAGCCGATCCTGTGGCACAGGCTTTCCAGTCAGGATAACTGAGTGAAACGATTTTCAGCTGAGGGCTGGTTGCATTTTAAAGGCTTTTGATGTGTTGCTTGAAGCTTTTTTTGCCTGGTTGAAGCAGTGGCTTAACCAACAGGGAGAAAGCCAGGGCTGGCTGCAGGTGGGATTTGGGTGGGACAGCCAGCAGCTGTGCCCACACTGCCTGACCAGAAAGATGCCACCAGGGCAGTTCTTGGGAAGAAGAAAAAGGCAGAGCAGCACTGTCTGTTGGGTGAGCCAGCCCTGTGTAGTACACGTGAACTGGCACAGCAGAGATGTGGGCATTACACAAACAAAGCCATGCCATTTCATCCCCATTGCTAGTAATAAGTGCCCCCAATTGCTACTTAATGCTGTCCCTGCTAGGTAAGGAATGGGTTGATATGCAGGGTTTGGTGAAGCAAAAAGTATTAAGTGTTTCAACCATGAAATCATAATATTTAAAAACAAATCATTTCAAAGTACTGAAGTCTGTCATGTCTAGCATGAAGGATGATTTATTTGATAGTTGCTTATTTTTTCCAGTAAGAAAAAACAATCACTATTCCTAGCTTTTTCTTTCTCATCTAGATTTAAACCGTCTTTTAGCCAGAAAGGAAACAGTCTTGCCATTGAACAAGACAAAGGGCTGTTCTATTGAAATAGTAGCTCATTTAGAAATCATCTCAAAGCAATGCAGAAAGAACCAGCTATTCTGCAGACTAACCTCAGAAGAGCTAGCCTCCCCTGCCACAAATGCAGGTTAGCGCACACTGATATGTTCCGTTCCTTTCCAAGCCCCAAACTTTTGAATCAGTAAGGCAAGAAGAGCTGCAAAAATGTAAAGGAAACAGTGCAATCACCAAAGTGGCAGGTTTTGTGTCTAAAAGAAAAAAAATGTTAATAATCAAAGCAGTGACTTTTTTCTCAGGTAGGACAAGATCAACACTGGGAAAGGTGACAGTGTGACAAATAGAACATTCCCAGCTTATTGGTCTCACAACCAAGCAAACATAAGAAAATCAGACATACCTGCTGATAAATTGGCACTTAACCTTTTTCCTGGAGATGCATTGGTTGGGAACAGACTTATGCCAATATCTGTATACCATATATATGAGAACTTAGAGCTGTTTAAAAATTCACTCAACAGCTCAGGGACATTGGCATTAATTTTGCCATACTAAAATATAAAGGACTTTTAATCTTTTTTGTCATATAACTATAATAAAAGATTGGTAGGTGTGGGTGGCACATTAGAAATCTGCTCTGAATAAATATTGGGTGAAGAAAATAAATTTTGTTCAAGTGAGGAATATATTTCAAGTTTACTATTAAAGTGGTCAGGTCATGTCTATCCTCCAGCCTGGAATTCACCCTCCCAGAAAGGCAGTACTGTCAATTGGATGTTAATCTGTATTAGATCCCACATCTGTTCCCTATCAGCACGTATACTTCTGAATTAAAGGTTAGCCTTGACCCACTGAAGCAGTGCCCGTGCTGAGGAGGTCTGGCTGTCCTGGGTCTGCTTAGTGTGCTCAGCGCAGGTGAGCGATCTCTGCTAAGGCTTGCAGGACTCTCCTGGTATCTTCTCCGGGTCACGCTTCACACCACTACCTCAAATCCCCAACTAAAGTTTCACATAAAAAGGCTTTAGCGAAGCGCTGCCCAACAGTGGCTGTGAGATGCTGACATGGCAAACCTGCTCTGCACTTCAGTTCTGGCCAAAGATTTCACCTGTTCATTGCCAGGTAGTAACTGCCTGGCAAGTGCTGGCTGAGGGAGCCGACCTTACCAAAAGAATGGATGGATTAAAAAAAAAAAAGAAACAGAGAAAAATAGGAAACTTGAGCTGGTATCTATGAAATTCTTGAACTTATTGTGTCCCCAATGCCAAGGGAAAGCTTCCCTGACCTCTGCAGTCTGCATACCTCCAGCACTAACACAAAGCACCTGACAAACTCTTCCAAACACCAGCCTGAACTTGAGGGGAATTGCTTTTGCTGAACAGCGATTATAATTCCTGCTGTATATCCAGATTTTGACAAGTAAATCTCATATTTTAAACACAGGATTAAAAAATTTTATTACTACAGTGGGGATTAAGTAGTAAAGCCTCAGAATGTAAGTCTGCAAAGTAGGAAACACAGGAAAATAGTAAAATCTATTGTTCAAAATAACTCAGGCTTAACCCTTTGTCACCTGGTGCAGACCCAGATTGCAATCGGTACAGCCCTGTAATAATTATCCCTGGTCTCTTGTAACATTTCACAGGAGAGGTAGGGATATGGAATTTCTTCCTGTTGTTTCTCAAATCCCTCCATTTCCAGACTTGGCGGCTGCACTGTAGTGTTCAGAAATAACAGTGGCGTTGAATAGCATCCGAATGAGAAGTCCAAGCCAGCCAGTCTCATTTGCTGCACTGACCTGTCTGATTACGGAGGGGTTCATTTCCGTTCCTCCTTGTTTATTTTTAGAGGAAAGTCTCTTTATTAAAAGCTCTATTGTGAAAGTGCAGTAAATATAACAACTTATCGGCTGACAAGTTTTCAAGCCTTTGGGTGAAACCCTGACCCCACAGGAGCCAGCAGATGTCTGGCCCTTGTTTTCAGTGAGCCTGGGATTTTACCCAAAACGCCTAATTTTGAACCTGCTCCCCGGAAGGGTGATCCTGAGAATGAAATAGAGGACAGGGAGGTGGAGAGTGCAGGTTCTGTTAGCTAGCTGTGCACTACCTCAAAACCTCGCTTTTCTAAAATGATAAATAATATTTCTGTACCTGCTAGGTGGAAGTTTAATTCATCTGTGGCTACTAGGTGATGTGAAATCCTTGGCTGAAAGCTGTTATGGAAATGGGAATAATAATTCTTCCAGGATGATTTGAATGCACAAATTTAGAGGCTGCTACCTCACACCTACAACTTCAGAAACTGAACTCACAAAAGGCACTGTTGTCACTCCGCTCAAATTTCCCCCAAATATTCCCATCCAGAACAATGAAACACTCTAAGAGAACAGTAAACTTTACTACAGGGACAACTATAGCTGAAATAGGTACAGAAGGAACCATCTCATAGAAAAAAAAAATCCATTTTTGGATTAATAAAGATACTTCTTGATGTTTACTATGTCTTTTCTTCTCTCCAAGCTCACACAGATTTGATAAATTGCATTTTCTGCAGAAATGCTGGATATCAGCAACTGCTGGGCTCAGGACTGCTGTAGAATTTAGAACCTGATGTTGTGGTATATTATGCAAAAATCTATCAAACCAACAGCTCCTGCTGTTCCTGGGTTCAGCTATTTTCTACTAATATTGCTTTTCTGAACAGCTAATGAACACCTGATATCCAATTAGCTGTCTGTTGCTTTGGATGAGCTTAGAAATCTAATAAAAATCACAGGCACACCCCTAAATCTTAGGAATCTGGAATCCTTACTCTTGGTTCTTCCAGACAGTGAGAATTCTGACAATTTTTTATGGCTTTCCAAATGAACATTTCTTCATTGTCTTCAGCAAGGCCACACAAGCTTTTGACTTGTTTTCAGGATTAAGTGAAATTGTTGATAAATGTAAGCCTGCAGAGATTCCCCTGCTTTGCTAAGGGAGGTAAAGCTATCTAATCATAGGTTAATTACCAGCTATTTTCACACTACCAGAACATTCTTAAAAAACAAATCAATGTCTAATAAATGATTTGTGTGTATCCAATAATTAAAACCCTAATGCTCAGCACTCACCAACTTTCACCATACTGAAAGTGTCAGAAGATGCTATTTCATTCTAGTGGTATCAGCAGCACAATCCTGTTACCTAACCCACTGACGCTTGCCTAAGGAACTAAAATTATTGAACACATGATTGTTTAAACCCTCTCCATGCTAAGGAGTTAGAAGTCATTGGCATAATAAATGAATACAGAGTTATTTTGCTTATTGGCACTATCAGCTACACTCCTGTTTCTCCAAAGAACACAAAGATTTGGCTGCACTGAATACAAAAGCAAGTTGCAGGCAGGAGTAGAGGTCATTCTGGGGCCAGAGAAATCTCAAGTTTTTCTTTCCATGTAATTTTAGCCTTCTTTTGATATGGTTCTTAATTAACTAGTAAACTTGTCTTTTCATTTCCAATTAAATGTATTGACGGTGCATTCTGACTTGGCTTGTAATCTACTATTTTTCCCTTTGGTGTAATCAATACAGAGATGCCACAAAGCTACAGGTGACATTAAAAAGAAGTTTTCTTTATCCCACATAATTAATTGCCTTCTATCTCCATTACCCTATATAACCAGTGTAATAAAATAGTCCAGAGGGCTATTTTCAGGGAAGGTGGGCCTAACTTTTTTGGTAGTACTGTGCTTCCTTGGGTGAAGCAGAGCTGCAGTCCTGCAGTTTGGAAAAACAAAACTTTTATTGCTTTGTATTTGAGATGGGCTTTTAAAAGGAACACAGGAAAAATCTGAGAGGTCTTAATTTCTCCTCACTCTTACATTTGCACTAGTGAAATGTCTCTTCACTGCTTCAAAATAAATGCAAAGCACGTGGCCAGTGGCCGGTTCTCGGGGCAGTTTCATAGCCAAGATGTGCAGCAAAGGAGAAAGCAATAACACCAGTTCTGTCCTCAAGAAAGAACCCCAAGTTGGTGAGCAGCATATGCTTGTGAGTTAGGCATGCAGCAGGCAGAGGTAAATTAAATTCCCTGCCCTCCATCAGAGCCTTACTGCTGCCCTGTGTGCTCTGCAAAGCCCAGCTGCCCTGGAGGAAGGGGCTCCCTTGCTGTGTTGGAGCCCCCTGCGAGAGGACGCCTACTGCGGTCCGTGTAATTAGTTTCCAAGCTTCCATTACTCAGAGGAGCTCTGCGATTGCGGGAAGAGGGGTTCCGTGTGCGTGTACAGCATTGTTATGGGAATGCAGGGTCCGCTCTGCTGGATCAGACTCTTGGCTCATCAAGTCTGGAGTGCTGCCTTTGTTTCAGAAGCCTAAATTCATTGCAGAGTATACACCAACTTCCTGGGGTGAGATGGGGCTGGGGCGAGTGGGAAGAGATGTGAAGACTAAGGTAATTCTGCAGGATGAAGGATTTAGCTTTGCTCACAGTTTATTTTACCAGACTCAGCAGCTGTGGTTATAACCTAGGGACTGAAATCCAGAGGTGGCTCTGGATGATGATGCTGGAGCTGAAGCTCAGGTTAGTTGGAATTGAAAAACTATTGGGGGGAAAAAAAATATCAAATTAGCTATCTGTTATGTTCAGGGGATGAGTGGGTCACACTCACTGGGGGCACAGCCTTCAGAAAATCCATACATGTGAGATGGGCCTGAATAGAGTTGTTCAACAGGTTGACTTCATAGGGCTTCTCTTGTCAACTTTGAAAGTACTTGCTGATTAATAATAGATAAATACTGGAGGATAATGTTGCTCCGGTGCTGTGAATTGCACAGAGTTTTTTATCATCTCAACGCAGACTGTGTAGCGGGGCTGTTACTTGGGTAAAAGCTCTGGGATTTGGCACAACAGAAGGAAAGAACAAAAGATGACAGAAAAGGCAAATAGAGGTTATAGTTTTTGTTAATTAACTTCCTTCTTGGCCTTTACTTTCACTACTGCCAGTACTCCAATTCCTGCTTTGTCCTTAAAGCTCTGTAGTCACAGGTGACTGATCCTGGGGGGAGTTTATGTTACATTTAAGATAAACATAAGGCTGCAGGTGAGCCAGAGGTAATGAGTTTGGAACCACTCCCTGAGCAGCTGGGCAAGGGGAACTCCACCACCGAGTCTGGTGGCGTACGATTATTCACCAGTAATGGAAGACAGCACACAAAATGGGGCTTGTTAGAAGAGTTGGGGCAGGCAGCACAGATGGAGATCAGGAGAGCTTGGGGCCCCGATGGGGCAGGTGGATGTGGTGTGGAAATGGGGGCGGCCAGGCTTGGGGGCTTTCTCTCCCACTCTGGTGCAGGCCTGGGAGCGTGGTGTGGTCCCCGCTATAACCACACCAGGAAGCAGCATGCTGACGGCCAGTCTCCAGCACTCCCAGAGGGGGTGGTGGCTGGCAGGGTGTGACAACGGGGAGCAGGCAGGCTGCCGGCAGCTCTGTCCCCCCAGCTCCTGCAAAATCCCTTGCAAACCATCGGAGTGGTGCAGCGGGCTGCTCCTCTGCACGATCCCTCCTGAAGCAGCGGCTCGAGGCAATGGGCCTGGGGAGAGAGAGAAAAACGTGTGGTGGGGAAGGGGTCCGGGCAGCGGTGGCCGCCCGCGCTGAGGGGAAGCCGGCAGCCGGCAGAGCGCCTCAGGGACGCGCGTTACCGGTTGTAACGGTTTTAACGGCTCCAACGGCCGCCCCGCGCGCCCGCCGTCCCGCAGGCTCTGCTGCCCCCTGTCGGCCCGCGCGGCCGTGGCGCCTCAGCCGGGCGGCGGGGCGAGGCCAGGCCAGGCCTCATCGATCCGGCCGTATATTACCCCGGCATGCTGGCTGCCGGGGCCAAACCTCGGGGTTTTAGAACAGGTTCACCAAATTGTCAATTAAGTGCAAATCAATCCTTAGCCATTTATCACTGTGTTAATCCGTCCACGCAGTCCGAGGCGAAAAATCGATTGGTTCCTGTCACAGGGGACCAATCGAGGAGAGCTGGAAGACCAACATCTGCTGTATCAGGGCAACAGCAGAAATTTATAATCTCGGAGAAAAATTGCTGCTTGCCAAGAGGCCCATTAGGAAGTTGGGGAAGTTGAGGGCGTGCAGGGGGGAAGGGGCTGTGACAAAGAGCCTGCGGGGGGGGGGCACGGGCAGGAGGNNNNGGGGCTGGGAAAAAGGGCCGGGGGGGGGGGGGCACGGGCAGGAGGGGTCCTGTCAGGCCCGTGAGGCGATTTCAGCCCGAGGAGCTACTGATTTATTGAGGCAAAATAAATAAAGATTACTGTTAATTCAGAGATCAATGTGTTAATACATGTGGCTTTGAGGCTTCCAGGGGTGTTGTCAGGGCCGGTGCAGGAATCTTGCAGCTTCTCGGGGTCCCTCGCTTGTACCTGGGCAAGGGGGCAATGGAGACCTCGAGTTCTGCTGCTGTATCTGGCAGGGGATTGCATCCCTGGAACAAATCCCTCTCCATGGCATCCACCCACGGCCAGCATGCTTCTGCCCCGTGCCGCTTCGGTGTGCTGCGGAAAACCCTGACCATTGCATTTAACAGGAACATCTCAAGGGCTCTCCAGAGCCAGCTGCTTTTAATGCAGAACAGTGTTAGGAGAATCATCGCAGTTATTTTTTAAAATGGCCACAGAGCAAACATAGTTTTTGTGAGGGGGAAATAAAACATTTTGATGATTCTTACGCGGAGCTAGGAGGATTTCTAGGAAAGGTGACAAAATGCCCTCCCTGAGGTAAACAGAGACAGGCTCTCTTCTGGAAGAGTTCAGGAAGAGGAGTGACTGTATGGGGGAGCTCATTTCTTGAGGTTCCTTTAGGGTCTTACTGAATGCAAAGCTTGAAATCATAGGCACGAGCCAAGAGCTGGGGAATTAAAATGGTGAAGTGATTATTAGCTTAAAGGAGTGAACACACAGTTATTTCCTCTGAAAAGAGTGGCTGCGTGCTGGCCATCGGGCTGTACTCCTGACTCTGCCGCAGGACTTCAGGGCTGTGATTTCTCATTCAACGACCGAGGTGGAAACAACTTCTTGTGGGGGCTGCCATCTCTTCTCACGAGGAGCACAGAGCAGATACCATAACTGTGCTCTCCTGGCAGCTGGGGTTCCCTTGATACAACACTGAGAATGAGAAACTCGGTTCGTAAAGAGGAATTGAACCAGACAAGAAAAAGTGGAATGAAAACCCTTGTGGTTTTTATTCCGTTGGTCCAAGTGAAAAAAATTCACCCTTCTTGTTTATAGTTGCATGAAGGTCAAGAAGTTTGGATCAAGACACAGATAAACAATTACAAAACAAAATTTTGTTTTAAAATTTTATATTGGCAATTTTCACAGCTGTAATCATGCTGTGTTGCAATATGAACCTAATTGAAAACTGCTATTATGTGCCTTCGTTTGTTCCTTGCCAGAATCATAATTGGTTAGGCACAGTTTTCTTGCAGAAAGGAAATTATGTCTGATGACAATTTGTATTTTTGGCGATGCCAGCAATCTGGCTATAGATTAAAAAAACCCAGCTGTCAAATAATAATTGAACTGTTTAGAAACTGCTGTATTTCAACTAAAGAAAAAGGTACTTGCAAGCTTCTCCTGCCATTCAGATGCTCTTTATCTGTAATGCTGCATAGTTATTGGGGTTAATGGGAGGAAGGGAGACTCATGTGTGGATCCTCTCGCCTCCAGCACCTTTCATTGGAATGAAAAAAAAAAATACTGAAAAGAAATCGACCTGTGTTGGGGTGTGTGTGTGTTACATTATTCTTGTAAAATTTGGTAAAATATCAATCGGGAGTCAGGTTGGTTGGTCTTGGTTCCCAGATTAAGGAATTAAAGATCGACTAAACTCTTCTCAAGTATTTAAGAAATGAACCATCTGTATAAGAATCTAGGACAGATTACACTTAACCTTATTCTGAAGCAAGAGATTAAGATGAGAACAGCTACTGTAATTAAGATGCTGCAGATGCTGTTCACTAAATATTCAGCAAAGGAGACCCTAGACTCTTGCACTGCAAGAGACTGAAAAATAACACAGAATCTTTTCTAACAGAGTCTCAATGTTTTGTCTGTGAAAACCATCTCGCTGCAATAATTCTTGTCTGAACCTGTGAGGTTTTCTCAGGCAGTGCTGTGCTAGAGATTCACCGCTGGGCTCACTTCCCATGGGCTGTGGTGATGTTCACCACTGGAGGCTTTAAAACAAGGCCGGGTGCCTGTCAGAAGGTTGTTCTCTTGCTCAACCACTGCAAAAGCTTCTGGAAAGGGGCTTTAGCCCTTTTGTGGGAGGTCAAAGGAAACAGGCGGGCTGTGCCAGCCCCACTTCACAGCTGATGTTGGGATTCCTAGCTACAACAGATCCTTCTCTCCCCCCCCCTTTTTTTTTTTTTTTTTTTAGTTTACAATTTATAATGAGGTCTATGACTCAGACAGGAGTAAGGAGCCCTTCAAATTAAGATGGGAAGAGGGTTGGGGGTTTGGTGGGGTTTTTTTTTAGTCTTCAGTTTTTAAAGGTTAATGCAATAAAAGGGTTGTTCTGAAACCTTTCTTGAAACTAACTAATCAAGTGACAGTATGAAATATCGTATGCTGTGTGTAGAATCTCTCTATCTTGTATTTTGCTGGACAAAAGGACTCCTTGCTGATGCCTGCAAGAAGTCCTGGCTCCTCCTAACTGCAGAGAGCTACATGAAGCATCTCAGACTGGGAGTACGTGGATATTGCTGATTCAGGGGGTTTTCATGGATGCACATCAAACTCATTTTCTGTGACTGTTGTTTCTGGTAGCTAAGGAAAGATTTTTGGCTACTGTGACTCTAGGGCATAAAGTGAAATACCAGAGCATCGATCTAACCGCAAGCAGTCATCTGGGTCCCACTGGGAAGCCCAGGCCTGGAAGCAGAGTATTCCCAAGTGCTCATCTGTAAATCGTGGCATAGTCCATCAGTCTGATGCTTAATGAAGTGTTTATTATACAGCAAACTTTCAAATTGTACCAGTAAGAGAAAACTACATCCCTAGCAGTCTTCCAGCAGCTTGGGCTCCCAAATGAGGCAGGAAGTAGAAATAAAATCAAGATTATTTTTTTTTATTTGTTGCAGCATTAGTACAGAGATGTAACTATTAGTAGTAAGAATTTTCTTTCACTTCCCAAGTGGGAGGTTTTCATTAAAAAAGAGAAAAGACACTGAAGTGTTCCCTGAAGGAACCGAAGTTATTTATCAAGTGAGTGAAACTCAGAGACATCCATTGCACACTGGTGAAATCAGCCCGGGAGAATGACCACAGGCTCATGTTCAGGTGAAATTGTCTGGGATGCTCACATTTATCAAGTGAAATTATCTAGTCAAGCATCACTTGTCCTGCTAGCAGGAGAGCCTTTCTTCATTAATAGGCTTGGTCTGCTTGAATATTGTCAGGGAGCAAATATTTTCCTAATACTTCCCCAGTTCAACAGCAACCGTTGCCCTTCAGCCAAACCACCTTCCTGGAAGAGAGATGGCCCGTTCCCTCAGCTGCTTTTAGAAGAGCCTGCTCTGATATGTCATGTTTGTGCAGTGCTTTTCCTGCATTAGCTAGTTCTGAAAATGCTAGTCACTGGTAAAAATGCAGGTGTGTCTCAGACGGGGTGGAATAGCTGCTCTACCAGCACACAGCACCGGGAAATACTTCTCCCTTTACACCAAACACAGAGCTTTTGCAGTCCTGCCTGGACATTTGCCCAGCCAGGCCTCGGTCCGCACCGTGCCAGGCAGACCTGCGCTCTCAGCCTTTGTTATTCCAAAAGCCTCACCTGAAAGGAGGGGGAACATCCGCAGAGTATTATCTGCAGTTAATAGAAAGCAACACATTTGAAAGTGCTCCAGAAATGAGTTGTGCATTATTTAAAAAGGGAAGAGTATTACTACCTTCCTTGGATCTCACTCTTCTTGCCTATCAGGTTATCTTTTTTTTTTTTCTCCCTGGGATGGCAGGAAGTTGCTTAAAATGAAAAATTGATCATAGTGAACAGCTGAAAACTGGTTTGCATAAGTCACAGTTATTATTCAGATATTACAATGCAAGGCAGTGAGACCCATCAATACTCACATGGAAGCATTTAAATATAAAAGCTCAGTACTTCCAACCCCAAACAATCCCTGCAGCCTGCCAACAAACGAGAATCTTACTGGAATACACATAAATCATCTTGTTTCTGACAAATCCTGAAGAAGCAGGGGGAGGGGGAACAGAATCCCTTGCTAATTCTCCCAAGCTGCTGTTTATTGAAATTGGGCAACAAGGATAAACTATAGCTGGATCAATAATTATCTGTCTAATATAATCAAGTGCCTCCTATGAGAGTCTGCCGTTAAGCACAACTTCCTGCCAAACCCTTGGACAATGTTTCGTGCGATGAACTATCGGGCGATTCAGATGACGGGAATGCAAACTAAGATGAGTCTTGCTGAATCGCCGCGTTTCTGGAGAGGGGAGCTCCCTTCAGCCGCTGACCGCTTGCTTTGTGCTGCCGCTTCTGTGGCCGCTGCTCATTGTTTGCGTGATGACAGCGCGGTGCTAGGTGCAGTGCAAACATATAGGAGGAGACAGGCAAAGTCTGATGAACTCATAGGCTATGAATCACCTTGATCCTGCAACAGGCTTGTGGTTGGAGCAAAGCAGGAGTGGGCAATCCCTTCACATAACACAAAAGACTCATTTCTTAGTATATTTTTTGCATTGCAACCCTTCTGTCCATTCCTGCTCAAAGTCTGCGGTTCTCCTGCTACCAACTACCCTGCTCAGAGGGATAGATTTGGGGACCTGCATCTGTACCGTGAGTGACTGGGTGCTCTGATGGAGAGCAACTTCATCTCCAGAGAGAAGGATAGAAACAGGGAGTGCAGCACTTAACCAGCACTCCCATCAAAACAAATGAGCTGTGAAATGGAAATAGGCAAGAAACATTGCCTATAGTGAAAAAATGAAGGGCAGAATCCATTTTGCCATATTCTGCCCACAAAGCCCTGTCGCTCGAAACTACTATATTTGGTATTCAGATAATGGAGTTGCTAAGACTGCAGGAAAGCCTGGGATTAGATAGCTGTACGGACAGAGCTAATTGAAGCTCTCAGTGATGAGGATAAAAGCAGAAAACTATTCTGTTAGTTTTCTCCTTCTCTAAAATGCTTTTAACGTCAAGAAATTCCTCGTATTTTTCTGATTTTTAGGCTTCCTACTTGAAGTTTCACATCTGAGAGTTATTTTGACAGACAACCCAGTTAAACTGTGAATTAGGCATTTACAAGCAACTTTCTTCTGTTTCCACAGTTCGGCTGCGGAATATTAAAGGCTTGTAGGTGTTACTGATAGTCATATATTGCAGCAATAATGTGTCCTACTGCTATGAACATCACTGCAGAATTCATCAATTCCATGAAAAATAGTTCCACATGCACGAGTGTGTAAGTTCAGTGCAGCGCTTGTGCCTGGACTGTGCCGACGCTGCTGACGGCAATAGACATAGATCACTTCATGACACTGCTGAATGCTTCCCCACAGATATATGAAAACGTCTCTCTGAAATGGAATTCACAATTTTGGACCCTCCCCAGCACCCCCATAGGTACCTATGTTCTTGAAGCCACTTAATGTATGTCCTTGCGATAGGTGCAGCCTTATCTTTAATGTCTTCATTTAAGATAATCCTCCTTTCCTGCGTGTTCTCAGCTTGGATCAGAGTGGTGCAGGGATGGGTGTGAAATCTCCAGAAGTTTTGGGTTAATATAGGGATTCTTATTTCTTTTGGAAATCTGTGTTTCTTATAAATGAAAAAGAATTAAGTAATGAACATGAAATCAAAATAAATACACAGGCAAATATACACTTGTTCAGTACTCTGGCTGGTGTCATCTGCAGATGTAGCTGCTCACTAGCTCTAGTTGGAATGAGGACTATGTAATTCAAAGCTTTTATGACTAATATCCTAGCTATGAATGATCTCTCCTGTTGAAGAAGGCCACCTCTAATGCAGATGTCCTTTCCTCAGACCTGCAGTAGGTATTTAGACTTTACTAAAAGCAATAAGCTAATATAAGTCTATAACACATCCTATTTGGTATTTGTATTTCAGCTGGCAAGACAAATCAGAGCAGGCACAACAACATTCAGATGCAAAGTCATTTCCTAGCGAGCTAGCAAAAGTCGTAATTAATTCTGTACACAGTGGTTGATTAGATCTGCTTACTAAACCTTTCCTACCCAGCAGAACCGTGCTGCCTGCTGGGCAGAGACTTCACAACCCACGACTGTGCTGATGCCTCCGGGTGAATCCTACTCACTTCCCACCCAGCCTTCTGCTGGAGGTTGGGAAAAGCCCTTTGAGACCAGCGGGCGACGGTAGCCTTTTCTTTCCTTTCAGAGCACGTATTGAATAAAACAAATATTCTCTGTCCTAGTGAAGCTGCAGCGTTTGGTTCTATTGGAAGGTACAATCTTAGTAGGATTTCAGGAATGGTATTTATTTTAAAGGAGCACAAATTGGTACCTTAGATATTGCTGGCAGGTATAAGTTATGTTAGTTTATAGAAACTTCCTATGGAAGCCCTGAGCCACAGGGAATCTGAGTAGATCGAGCTCAAGTTTGCTCTAAAGGGAGAATTACTGCTAAATAAAATCTTATATTCAGAAAAAGGGTCCTTAAAATCTGTCAAGAATAGGAGATTTTAATACCTGAACACATAAAATCAGCAACCAGCTTGTGAAATCTGGCTCCTCAGAAATTGCCTACCAAATGACTGTGAGAAACATTTAAAATTCTGACGCTCTAGGGCTGCTTTCTGATCCAATTTTACACTTAGGTGAATAAGTTGAGCTGCTTTGAATTTAGCCAAGTGTAATTTAGATCATCATTTGCGCCCCCTCTGTAAAGGTGTTGGGCAAAATGTAAGACTGCTGCTGAGAGACGCAAAGCCGAGGGGCAGGACAGCCACAACTGTGGCTGGACTGAATTCCTTTGGGGTGTGTGGATGTCACCTGTGCTTTTGCAAGCTTTTCTTTATCGTTTAGCTCTAATAGAAGCTCTAGCAATAAAGAGCTCATCAACTTTTCATAAATATCTATGATTAAAAAAGACATGAAAATGCTCTTTATTCTAGAGAGAGAAAAATAACTGTAGATCTCTCCAATGAAAGAGCAGTTTGGCTGTATAGATACCATGGAAGTAGCCTCAAAACCGTTTGTAGTACTTAGACCTGGTGATTTGTGGTTCTGCTGTTCTGAGAGCTCTTATGCTCAAAGTGCTTTATACAGCCAGAGGTCAATTCTGGATGACTTCGAAGAATATAAGCCAGCAGCAGTAATATGTAAACTGAGAAAGATTTGACTTCTGGACTGTACTTACTGATAGGCAGAGGGATCTTTGGCTGTACCTCAAAGTAAGAATGTGCAAATTCTATGATATGTTAAATTGAAGCCTGGCAGCCTTTTGCTACTGGACTTCTGTACTGGCTTATACTGAAAAAGCTCTGCAAACAGAAGTCCTGGTAACAATAAAATAACCGAGCTCGGTAGGAATATGTGTAAAGTCAAGCATGCACATGTATATTTAGAGGGTTGAAGCCCTCCACAAACATCCTACTCAGTGAATGCAGTAGCTAAAGCCATGAATAAAAGATCTCCATTTGGCTCGGTGGTCTCTCCAGGCTGGGTTCATTTCTACTTACTGATTATTACTCACCACATGTATAGTCTATGGAAATCTAACTAATTTGTTGTTGTTTTCTGGTAGCTGCATCCTGCTGAGTTATTGATTGTCTGGACTCAAGGTATGCATGTTATTGTAATAGGCTGCTGCGCTGTTAGCACACCATTGACTCAATATTTCTCTGGAGCAAAAGCCTTCTGCCAAGGAATTTCCAGGCACTGGGAGGCTGTAACTACTTCCCTATAAATTTTCTTCTTAGCACTTTGAACTCAGAAAAAAATCCTCTGGTTGTTGCCAGAACATTTCTCGTTATTATATATTAGAAGTGGGAAGCTGATTAAAAAACGAGAGCAAGAGAAACTACTTTTCTGAAAGGAAGCTTCTAAATGTGTTTTACTGGCCGATCCTGTGTTCTCTCCCTGACCAGCACTTAAGCCCGGGAGGCAGGACACCCTTGTGACTAGAGTGCAGAAGCAGTAAATAAAAACCTCTGTTTTGACCCCAGCTCTGACTTCAGCTGGCTCTGGGACCCCAGAGTCGGTCCAACTCAAGCTTTTGAGATCTGCGGTTACTCGTTATTTTTCCGTGCCTCAGTTTCCCCATCCACAAACAGGCGTGGTGCTGGAGCTGTCTTGCTGAGGAGCTATGCACCGTGACTGTTTAACAGTCGTTAAGCATATTGAGTTGGAAGGGGGTTAGAAAAAGTCAGTTTGCTCATTGTTTTGCCCTGCGCTTCTGTACTTGTGGGAAGGAGTCCGAGCTCTGCGGCGGAACTGCTCAGCGGGTGAAGCGCAGCCCCCAGCAGCCCTTCTCGCCGCTGGGATTCTCTCCCTGCGTGGCTGTTGCTAGCAGTGCTCCACAAAAGCGTTAATCCCGTTTCTCTGGATCACACGCGGTGGTTTTCTCGCTGAGCAAGGACTAAGTAAGGAGACTGAGCAATCCTTATGCGCTGTCTTCTTCCTTGGTAGTGAGGTACATGGGCAATCAGGAAACATTTAGAAAATGAGTGTGTGCATAACATTTACATGTGTCAGTTGATTGCAAGGCTCTGCGGGATGATGGCTGGAGATTCTCTAACTTCTCACATGTACACTCATCTTCAATTATGTGCTTGACTTTTTTTTGGTTGGCAGAGTACTTCTCGCAGGGGATGTAACGTGGAATAAGTGACAATGGGTGGGGTGAGGGCTTTATAACCATAAGTAAGGATCAGCTCATATTTGCTGGCATGGCTAATCCCTTGCCTGTTTCATCACTGATTCTCCCAGCTGAGCAACAAAGCCTGCAAGGAACCAACTTAAAAAAAAAAAAAAAACCCTGCATGAAACTAAAGGAAATCAAAAGCAAATTATTTTCCAGATTATAGCCCTCCAGAGCTGCTGAGATATTGCCCATTTTTCACAGCAGACAAAAACATTTTCCTGGGGATCAATTTAGCTTCCAGAAGTCGGCTCCTTTCAACCCATAATCCATCATATTTCCCCATTTGCAATCTCTCTGTGTCTGAGTGTTTTAAGTTTCCTATGAATTATTTTATAAAGAGTATAAAGAGGCCTTTCTTCCTGCTGAAATGAGGGAGTTGCCTTTCTGCCCTATCAGGTCAGATACCATTAGACTGTTGTACAAGGGGGCCCTGCCATCCATACCTCCATATTGGCAACTACCTTAGTAGGCTCATCTGTCAAAGAGATCTAGTAATCAATCACTGCAGTGATCAATATGCAGCTTATGCATTCATCATTCCTTTGAGGAGACTATTAGGATGAAGTTGTCAGTGAAACAGGGACAAAGGGAGAAATATACTGAGATGGCTGAGGGGTGCGAGTGTGTGTTGGGGCACGAGAGAGGAGCTTAAAAAGAGGAAATACAGCTCTGCTGAAAAAGGGAAAGAATTTTGCACCCTGAGGGAAGGAGAAGTTTGTGACAGATTTATCTGGATGCCCAGGATCATGGTGCAGAAGGTGACTCATCTTTCAAGAGGCAGAGTGGTGTAAAAATTTCCGGGTCTCTTGATTGGTGTGTCACTATGATTTGTGGGCTGCTCTGCCAAGGTAAAATGGGTACCGCGAGGCGCTGGGCACAGGCAAGCCAGGGAGGAACACGATGCAGGGAAGCTTGCGAATGAATCCATGAGAAGCACGTTGAGGCAGGGAGAGGACTTTTTATTTATTGTTCTGAACTCGTGCCTTTATTCCATTTAATCTGAGCCCAGGAATTATTGCAAACATTGATGATCACTTCTGCCTTGAAAAACACACCAGGGGTCCCTCCAGCTCTCAGCAGCACAGGCACTTGGAGGCATTTCTGATGAGCATAAGCCCTCTGCCTGGGCCACGCTGACTGTAGGTCCCCAGAAGCACGTGCTAAATCTGTCTCTGAGACAGGACTACGCTTCCACATTTGCCCTGCCAGGCGATGCTCTGCACCCATCCTGAGTTCCGTGTCCTCAGGGGCACGGCATGTCTTGCACGCTGAGGGAGACGGGTGTGGGAATTGGTGGTGCCAGGGTCAATGTCTTCTGGTTGTGCTTCCAAGAGAGGTGGGTGGTCAGCTCAGACTGGTTCTGTGCCTTGGAGAGTGGGGAAGAAAGGGCATATCCCTGTGGTCCTGAGCATGGCTGTCCTCAGTCAGGTGAAATGCCGGCCTCTCTGGGCAAGTACACCAGCACAGTGTATTTCTCTTCCACCACTACATTCGCTTCCTTCCCTGACGTAATGAATGTCTGGTTTCTCTTCTGACCTTGCTTTGAGTTAAGCTGTAGCTGTTTGGGATCTTGCCTTCCTCTCGAAGAGTCTCCCGTTGGGGCAGTGGAGCCCAGCAAGAGCTGCAGGGAGAAGGGTGTCTCTCATTTGGTGACTGGAAGGACAGATGTTGGTTCTGTCGGTAGGCAGCTGCAGATGCTGTGATCGCTCTGGTGTTGCCCAGAGCTTCGTGGATGGTGATAAGAGCATTAGATCAGGCAGACTCGGTTCCTGCAGTCAAAGGAGTAGGGCTGGTACCCAGCTCTCACACTCGGACCGGTGGAGTCGGGGAAAGGGTTAATTCAGCTGGACCTTGGGATGTTGCAGGCTCACTTATGATTATTCCCTTATCCGATGGCAGTGCCATTATTTAGTCACTGCAATAATTTACATTAATTGGATGTAATGCATAACAAATTTATGAGGCTGGGGCTAGGCTCAGCTTTTGCATGAAACTCATCATTGTGATGTGCTGACCAAGCACGGCGGGCTCGGATCTGCCAGTCAACAGAGAAGCGGTGCTGGTCCACAGTGCCCGGGGACAGGAGGGGGACGTGCTCGGCCCCGGGCCGGTGTGCAGACAACATCCGTGCGTAGCAAGGCCATGGCTGCTGCAGGGCCATCCCAGGGAAAACACGGGCAAGGAATCCAGCCTCTCTGTGCATTTGGATGCTGCTGAAAACCATCAGCTGCGATTGCTGTGGGGCCCTTATCATGGTTACCAGTCATGGGTACGTCTGTCCAGCAGCAGTATGTCAGAGCCCATAATAAAAACAATAACAAAATGAATACAACAGAAAAGCGAGAGCGAATTCCCATTGTCTTCCATCCACCTCCCTAATGCCCATGGAAGTCCCTGAGGCTCTATCCTGACCAGCATGGGCCCATCAGAGCGGGGCTGAGTGCCCATCTGGTGTCCTCACGAGGGAGCGAGCACCGCCAGAAAAACCACAATGTGCTATAACCGTAATGCTGAGGTCCTGGTTTCTTGATCTCTAAACATTCAACACAATCTTTTAATGTCAAATTCATACAGATAATTTTTTATATAAATGTGCGTGAGAACTGCCACAAAGAAATGGCGTGCCAGGCTGAAACTCTGATTCAGGAAGATCCTCCTTCCTTCCTTCCTTCCCGGTTCTCTGCATCCCTTTCCCCTCCAGTTGTGCTGAGCTGCAGGCACAGCTCGCACCATTTGGAGAGAGGGATACAGTTGTGTTTGGCATAGGTCATCTCCTGTCTGGTTGCAAATCGAGCTGGAAGAGGAAGAAACTGGGAGGTTTCTTCAGCTGAGTGAGCAAAGCCAGGGGTCTGTCAGCCAGCTGACTGCAGGGCAGTGGTGGCTGGGAGCCTCCGATCCGGGATCAGAGAGGACTCGGAAACAAAGAGAAAAGGGAAAAGCCTGTGATGTGATCCCTGGTGCTAATTAGCTTGACCCCAGTGATTGTGTCTTAAAGCAACGCTGATGACCTCTGACCGCGAGGTTCTTCAACTGTGATCCAATAAAAGTTGCAGGAATGAATTTTGCTTTGCATGTGGCCCCAGGGTATTTGTCTCTTAACTAATTTGTAAGAAACCTGGGAAAACATAGAATCCTTCCATTAACCTTCAAATCCTTACTTTACAAGACATAGTTTCCTTCTCAGCCCTAATGACCATTCATAAAAACATCAGTCACCTCTAACCTCACGCTCGGCAGCAGGACACGTGCTTGGGCACGGGCTGCTCTGCTGTGTGAGGGCCACGTGGATGTGACAGATGCTCCAGCCTGCCCACCCAGGGAAAACTCCTCCAGTGACTTTTTATGGGGACAACTGCTGGCAGAGATGTATCCCTCTGCCCTGAAGTTCAGCATGCCCCAAGGACCAAGTCCTGCTGCACTGGTGGCTGGTTCCATTTTGGGTGCTTTCTTCCCCTGGTAACCCCCCTCTTGTCCTCCCCGGGGTCTCCCTGCATTGACTGCTGACTCCCAACTTGAGTCACTGTACGCTGGGACTAGCAGGAGCAGACCTGGCTCTGTGGTCAGCTTTCTGGAGGTGCTGCAGCTGTCAGTGTTGCTGTACTTGCACACAATTCACCTTCCTGTGGTCTTCCCCAGGCACCGTCCTAAACTAAGTGATTATTTTGCAGTAAAATTCATGCTAACTGTAAAACTAGCTTTCATCCCTCTCTGATCTCGGTGCACTGATTTCACACGCTTGTTTTTGTACGTTGCATTGCTCCTCTGAAGCAGATCCTGAATGAGGGACACCCTGTTTAGCAGCAACATTCCAGGTCTTTAAAAACTGGTGCGGGCAAAATCCCCATGCGTGAATCGGATTAGGACGCTACTCAGAAAACAAGCAAAGCCTCCAGGTCAAGTGGTACAAACTAGTCACCTTTTAGGGACGGTTCTCTTTTGGGCTGAGATAAAGAAATGTCATCCGGGCATTTCTCTAGGCAGGATCCCTGGAAAGCAATGGAGAAACTGTCTTGGTTTTCTCCGAGGTCCGGAGCAGAACTGCCATTTGCAAAGGTGCGAATGTCCCCAGCAGGGACAGAGGCTGTCCCAGCCGCAGAGCACCACAGAAATGAGGAAAGGATCGGGCATCTCTTCTGCTCCGCGGTGGTCCAACCAGCGACCCAGAGTCTGAAGTCCTTCTCTCTTGACAGTCTCTTCCAGGGTGCAATGTATCTTAGTCATTTGTACTAATAATTTATTACAGAATTAAGTGTATTGCATAGGAAGCATGCCAGTAATGCTTTGCCAGTATATGTACAACACTTTGTTAATTAAAAATATCAGGCAATATAGACTCCATTGTTGTGAATTAATCAGTTTAATTATGAAGAGGATTAAGTATCATAGTTAAAATAATAGCTTTTGACGTACACCGAGGAGAACGCCTGGCACGTGATACATATTTTTTCCTTTAAATAGTAAATTTTTGCCCACGTTCATGTTTTCCTTCCCCGCTGCACCATGTGGTCACCAACCTGCTGCCCAGGCGGAGCACAGGGGAGCGAAAGGAAACGTGCTCCAGTTTCCCCCGACTTTAGCAACCCCAGAGCCTCTTTGGAGTTGCTTTTCAAAGGACGAAATCCACTCTGCCGGTTTTCTGAGAGCAGGCTGAAGGCTCCAAGGTTTCTGAGCGTGTTGCCTGTTCCAGTGAGGTGGCTGTAAGCCTGGGACGGGGCAGGAGGGGTTCATGAACAACCCCCCTCCCCTGCACCCTACTGTGGAGGGCTGCTCTTTCCCTGGCCCCTTCTCTTTTGTCACCCTCCTTCTAGCCCAGTAATCATGGCCATAGACCTTTTTTATTGGGAATAGTGAGATCTTTTTCACTCTAAGAGGAAAAGATCAATTTGCTCTCTTCATTTAAAAAATGATTTATTCTCCTTTTATTTCCCTCTCATAAATCAACCCTGGCCCAGGCTCCAGGAGGACAGGCTCTGGAAAGAATAAAATGCTGAAGCTTGAGGATGTAAATAAAAACTGAATCCCAAACAGATTCCAGGCATCCTCTGGAGCCGAAGATTCATCTCAAAGAAAAATAACAGGATGGCATGGGTTCAGGGCAGCGACAAGCCCCCGCGCCGTGATGTCGCATCGCTTGCACGAGCACTCTGCAGCTGCAGCGGCTCTGCGCTGATCCTGCTACCCGTCACTCTGGAGTGACCCTGCTGTCCCCAGCCAGCAGGTACGAAGGGGACAGAAAATGCCTCTCGGTGCGAGAGCAGCAGTGCTGTGGACCCCACTGCACCCCGGGCTGTGCCGCCGCAGCCGGGAGCTGCCCTGCAGACACTGCTGCGCGTGGGTCAGGGCAAGCCCTGCTTTGCCCAGGGAGATCCGTTCGCTTGGCTAGCGATAGCGATGCACACGCGATGCACAGCCACGAGCTGTGCGACAGCAGAGCCGGGACTTGCTGATTTGGTAGGAGCTGCCTGTGCCTGAGGTGCAGGGAAGTGTGGGAATGGGGAGCAATCCCGGGGTCGGTGCAAAACCAGAAGCTGCTGCAGCCGGGAAGGGCAAGTGGTACACGCAGCCCAGAGCTCTCGCTCCTCCCGCGCTCTCGTCAGACCTGCTGGTATTTGGGTGGAGGGCTTGGGAGCCCGTGTGACAATCTCGCAGGACTGCTGGAGGTATCGAAGTCCATTTCCCTTATTTATTTGGGGGATTATTCTTTTCTCTTGGGTAGGAGTGGAGCGCAGGGGGGTTGGAGGAGGTTTAATCCCCGAGACAAGAGGAAACCTTCAAAAAGGTTAATTGCTGGGCTTTGCATTTTGTGTAGTGTGGCTGCTCACGTTACAGCAGCAATGCCATCTGCTCAGCGCAGCCTGCCGCCCTGCATAATTCACCAGCTTCGCATGTCGGTGTTCGGCTGAGCGCTTGTGGGCTATTCATGAGGAAGTTACCTTTAGGCAGAGCTCAGGTAACCGGTTACCTGACACCCCAGACTGACTTCTGCTCTCTTGTCCTTTTGCCCTTATTGTTCCTGCCCCCAGGTTTTGGGAGTTAATAGCCAGGGAGGAGGCGGTGGAGAGGAGCCTGCTGGGTGGTCTGTCCCCAGCCACCTCCTGCAAAGGCACAGGCTCTGTCCTGTCCTCGGCCGGTGCCGCTCTCTGCCCAAGCATCACCTGCAGCAGCACTTGAGTGGCTCGTGCGGACTGGAAGAGCGAGTTTGATGTTATTCTCCATCCAACCCATCTCCTTGCTCTGTGCATGTGGGCATGGACACGTGCTGTGCAAGGACACTTTGGTTTTCTTCCTCCGTTAAAAGCTCAACCCATTTGGAAACTCCCTCTTTGCTTCTGGAATGCCCACGGGCTGATGCAGGACTTCGCCTGCTGCCAGAGGTTTGCTTTAGGGCTCCAATGCGCCGCTTTCCTCATCACATTGAGGTAATTAATGTACTTCAGCAGCACAATGTGACCAGGATTTTTTCCTACCTCTCTATGCCCAGGCCTTATGTGGCATAAGTCATTTCCATGAGGGTTTTTAACTTGATATTGAGTTGGTCTCCTCTGCCAGCGCACCCTTCTCATCTCCACTGTGTAACCTGAGTTCTCGCCCCTAGTTTAATAACTACCTCTCCATGAATATTTAACCAAGGATCTTAGCAGATGAGCTGCAGCTAACATGTGGCAAACAGATTTCCAGTACAATAGGGCCTACTAAAATGATGATGCATAAAAGAAACCCTGGAAGGAAAGGAAAGGTTCACGTTGTGGAAAGGGAAAGGCAGTTTGTACACTGCGAGCTCCAACCGGCTGCTCCAATTAGCTGAGAAGGAGGAGAAAGAGGAGCTCTGGCAGAGCGTGCACGGAGTGCATCGGTGAGAGACGCCAAAACAGCTCAGGCAAATACGCTGGAGCTCTTTTGCTTGGCCTAAAGCCTTATCTACATGAGTTTGGAGTGGTTTAATTGATATCCCTGCAAGATACTGCAACCCGCCGTGTGGGCCAGACCCGCACGAGCATCCACAGCGGTCCTTCTGGCCCAGGAGCCGTCTCTAACGAGGCAGCAGCAAACGTGTAGGCGAAGAGTTTTAAAAAAGGGCAATCCTTCTGCTGTTCATCGCCGGCCCTCCAGCCTTCAGCTACCCACTGACAAGAGACCTCCTGGGTCGAAAGCAGTGGGTAGACGTATAATACACGAATTTGTGTAGTCCTTTCTAGCTCCTTCATAGTGATAAGTGACACAACATCCTCCAGCAGTGAGTTCCACAGTTCATTAATGCTCTGGGGGGAAAAAAAAAAAATCAGCCTGATGATGTAACTGTGTGCCACGTAATTCTTGTACAGGGAAAAACCAAGAATTATTTTTTACTCCTTTTATTGGATATAGTCTTGATTATTTGCAGACATCTACTGTATAGAATTTCTCAATATACTCTACCCAGGTAAATCGGTGGTTCTGAGGTTCATTAATCATGAAAATGAGGATTAATTTCAGATCTAATGAGAGATTAATTTGGCAATTTCCATTCACCAATGAGGTGAAAACCAGCAGTGCTGTCAATAGCAAAAGGTCTTTCTGCTCTCTTGAACACCCTGAATATTAACAATAATCTCTGCTGCTCTCTTCAGCCAAAAAAGAGATGCTCTGACCCCCACCCCTCAAGGACTCATTAATGATAAAGGGCCCAGATTACCAAATTAAACGGAATTACTTTGACCCTAGTAAGGGCAACAGGTTAACTTTTGCATAAACCATGGCCGTGCTCGTGCCTGAATTGCTCTCCAGTCCCCTGCCTGGGTGCGGGGCTCGGAGGACACTGAGAGGTGAAGGTCTCCAGAAGTCTGTGTGCTGCTGAAATATTGGTTATTTCACCGGGCTTCCCTTGTGAGAAGGATGAGCAGGATTTACAAGGCAAGGTTGATTTGAACTGAAGCAGCCATTTGCACAGAATAATTTCCTTTTCAAGCCCTAAATTCAGACTTTACGGCTTCCCCTGCTCCTCTTGGTCTGCCGTGTGTTTTCCCCCCCGTTCCCACTCGCCCGCAGTCCCTGCCGGGGCCCAGGAGAGGTGGCAATAGCCTGCGCTCACAGCCCGGCAGATGTAAATCGTTCCAGTTTTTAATCCCCGTACGTGCTTGTATTTCAAGAGGAAAGACACCACCAAAGGCAGGCAGGGAGAGCTGGGGGGCTTGAAGCTTTTCACAGAGCTGGAGTTTGTGTCTGTGGGTAGAAACACAGCTTCTTGGGAGAAAAATCCAGCCACTGAAGAGGTGAAGGTTTGGCCACCTCCTAGCAAGTCCAGCCAGGAAAGCTGGCACAGAGCCTGGGTTAACTTCCATGTTTCTGGGACCAGCAAGGCTCTCCCTCCTAATATACACTTGCAAGAGGGTTGAAAACAAATCTATTATGAGAGGGGTCAAGAAATCCCTCAGGAAAACATGTGAGGCGTTGAAAAAGGAGCCTCAGCGGTTAGGGCTCTTGCTCCAAAATACGGCTGATAGGAGCAGGGTCTGCCTAGCCCAGCCTGCTCCTACCCACCTCCTCTCCCAGGCTCCTTGTTCCTTCCCAGCTCCTTGGTCCTCCCGGGCTCCTTGGTTTCCCCCGGGCGAGGGGTCCTCCAGGGCAAACCAGGGTTCCGCTGGGGTGCTGCCAGAGGTGGTCCCCAGGCAAGCAGGGGGTGCAGGCTGCTCCGTGAGCAACTTCTCACTTTGTGCTAAGCTCTGCAATTTATTGGTGTTAGTCAGGTTAATGTACTATTACTTTGCATATTAATAATATCTGATTACATTTGTTCTTAAGAGTGGTATCGTGTTGAGGCAACGAGGATTAATGGCACCTCAGTAATATTTACATATTTACATTATTAAAAAGCAATACATCTTTTAGACAGCCCCATGCATGGTCTAGAATTGCAGATGCTGTTCCTAAGCCCACCGCAGCCTTCACCCCCGATACCTGTCCAGCTCACAGCCATCCATCCCGGGTGTTGAGCTGGTTTATTTGGAGTGAGAAGACATGGGCACCCGCTGGGCAGAGCCTGTGGCTCCTGACACCCACCTCCTGCTAGCCCACCCATCTGCCTGGCCATACCCCTCACGTCTCCCTCCTACTCCATGGTCCCGGTGAAGACCTCAGCTCTCCTAAATGTCTGAGCAAAGGGTGCCCAAATCACCCAGCCTCTCGGTGGGGGGACGCAGCGGGATGGTGGTTCCATCCCAGCATGGCTAGGGTTGATGGACGAGGGAGCCAAGGGTTGTCCCTCGCCAGCAGCCCACGTCGCTCCCCAGGGAAAGGCTCTGCGACTCAGCCGGAGCCTCCCAGTCACCTCTACAGTCCGAAACTTAATTAAAGCTGCCAGCTTCTAATTAAACCACTTAATTAAGTGCCACATTGTCAGTAGGTAAAGATGGAACAGACTTAATTATTTAACACAATGACATAGAAGAAAAAACCCGCTTCAGAAGCGTGACACCTCCTCGGTGGGCAGGAGCCCACCCAGCCTTGCCCTGTGCCGCCCCGCGGTGCCAGCAGCCCAGCCAGCGTCCCCAGCCCGCTGCGAGCGGGGCCTTTTGGAGCTATTTTGAGTTTCTCCAGAAAGGAGACATCTACAATTTCCAATAACCGCATCGTACCACCCCTGCCTGTGGCACTCCGAGCAGGGTCAGCGCCCGTCTTCTGGCCGGCTCTCCGCCCTCCCGAATCGCTCCCAGATGTGGATCATTAACCCCAGAGCAGGGGGGGTGGCATCCTGACCCCGCCGAATCAATGAGCAGAACCCAGCTGCCTCCCCAGGGTCAGGTCTTTGCCTTCACCAACTCTCAGAGGCTGCTCGGCGGATGCTCCCCCGGCCCCAGGGCCTCGCAGAGCAGCACTCTGCTTCAGCCACCAGCTACTTTGTCTTATTTCAATCTTCCTTTTAAACTTCTCTGGCTAAATGCTTCTGTCTGAAGGGGTGATGTAACCTAAGTGACTCCCAGGCTGGCATTCTGCGGGTAAGATTAATGGCAATGTCTTGTCAATAAATCCATAAAGACCCCAAACCCGGTGATGAACGTGCAGAAGGTAAAGGCAATGGTTAATATCTTCAAAATAGGCCCCAGAGCCTTTGAGTGCAGGGAAAGAGGAAAGCACCAGTGACCCTTGTTAATCTTTTTATTGGCTCCAGCAGCTATTGGCACCTTTCGCTGGCCAGAAATTTGCAAGTCTTTGGGGAGCAATGATTTCACAGTCAGGGTCTCTTTGAGAGAGAAAAAATATCCCTTTGCTCCTAAAACGGGGACCATTCTTCCAAATGAAAATTGACATTTTGGTTTGAACTTCACGACCTCCAGTAATCACACTAATGGCCTTAGCTGGCTGGCTGGGAGGGAGCTGGCTGTGGCCAGGACTGATGGGACCTGTATGGATCGCTGGAAATGGGCCGGGAGATGAGGACAGGACAGGCTGCTAACGGTGGGCTCTAACGGGCCAAGGCACTGCAGGTTATTTCTGACCTGCTCTAGAGACTTTCTGCTGCACCAGGTTTGATCACAGGTGTTGGCAAAGACATTGGGAAAGCAGGCACTGAGCGCTCTCGGCCATCCCTCCCCGCACCCGCGTGTCCGTCCATCCATGCCGAGCTGTTAAAGCTAACGAGCACCCGTCTGATTAGCAGCAGGGCTGGCTGGGGCAGTTCCTGATGTGCGCTCACTGGAGAGCAGAGCAGGGCTCCCAGCTTTTCCCGGACACTGCCGATGTGCCCCAAGGACCAGCAATGCTGGCTGGGGCTGGAGAGGGGTCCCGGGGTCCGAGCCCGGCTGCGCACGGTGGTGGCTGGGAGCAGCACGAGGACGCTGCAGGGTGAGGTGGGGGCTGAGACACTTCCATAGCAAAAGCCTCATCCCTCTGAAATTGCTCCATTTTATAGCTTGTCCATGGATTGTAAAATTGGAAAACCTTAAAGCGTATTATTCTTCAGTCGCAATCCATCACAGGCTGCCCCGGGAGCTGGGTCCCCCCCAGGACCAGCCAGCCAGGCAAGCAGTGAAGCTCTCACCTCTTCTGGATGCTGCCGCAGGGAATCCAGCTGGGTGCTGGTGGTTATTGCTGTGCCTGCAGCAGCCCGGGCATGGAGCGGTGCCGTGGTTCGGGGAGGTGATGGCAGACGTGGTACGGAGCAGCCGCTTTGCCCAGCTGAGGCGTTTTATGGAGGCTGTGCTCCCGGGTGCGAGGGAGCGTGTCGGCTGGGCACAAGCGGATCTGGAGGTGACAAATGCAGCCTTGGGTTAAGTTCCCCACGCCCCTTATTTTCCTGGGTGCAAACAGAGGACCTGTGAGTCCTCCCTGCGCGAGGTGCCATGGGTTTAGGCAGGAAAAGTGATGCCATTCCTACCAAAAAGAGGGGGAATTATTTGGGAGTCAGACAGGAGGGAGGCTCTCACGGAGCGCCCAGCACAGCTCCTCCTCCAGCAAGGGCGACCTCGGGGCCGGGCGCTGCATTTCCACAACCATGCGGCCAAAGAAGAGTTTCTCCTTCTCCCGGTTCGCACAAACCTCCCCCCCATCTGAAGTGTCTGTCCATCAATCTGCTTAATACAAAGGACTGATTTTTAAGTAGTATTGAATAAATTTAAATGAAGTTCCTGCTGTCCGGAGGCGTTACGCAGTGTGCCTTAAGCCGGTTGTTCCGACTCTCGTGATGGATGGATGCAGCCCCGCAGCAGCTCGGGACGACCCGGCACACCTCACCGGGACAGCTCTGCTCCTCCAGCACGGCCGAGAGTCCTGGCAAAGTTGTGTCCTGGCATCAGATAAAAATTCTTGGACCATTCAGGTGGAAATCCCTGCGGATGGCCCACTCTTGTTATCCACCGGCATTGTGGTAGCTGGGGTCAGGAACTGGCTGTAACTGAGAACACAAGAGGGTCCTTTTATTTTTTAAATACCTCATTTAGTAGGTTAATATTCCGTGTTATTTTAGGCTGCTTTCTCTATACATCTGCCACCCAAGCCCGTACAGATGTTTTAGGATTCTTTAATCCTGACAAAGGACTTAGCGTTAAGGAAAAATGGGTTACATAAAGATCCTTATCTCCTTAAGAAATAAAGCATGTTTTGGGCATATTGTGTACAAAACAAGACTAAAATAGAGGCAGAACATTCTGGGGCCACTTACCAGATGTCCAGGTCGGAGGACGTGGGTCTGGTTCGCCTGCAGTTTTCCTGCCTGTCTCCTGGACTGGTGCTGCTGGGCACCCCTGGGAGTGGGACAAGTCTGTGGAGGAGGCAACAGAACCAGCTCTGACATGGCACGGGGGAATTACTGCGCTGTTATAACCTCCTGCTAACAGCAGCCTCCTGGATTAGACGGCAGTTTTGCTTGAGAAAGAACTTTTCCCAGGACAGTACCAGCCCAGGCTGCTGCTCCTTCCTCTCTGCCGAGGGCAGGAGAGGTCACCCCCAGCTACGCGCCTCTCCCAGCCCTGAGCAGCTGGAGCTTCCAGGCTGACGTACAGTGTTTCATCCGGTAAAAGTGACAAAGTTCTCACATTTTCATGATTCCAGTGATTGATCCAACCCATGCAAATTACAAAAAGAAGTTGCAATCCTCTGGGGTCTGAGGCAGAATATCAAAAGAGCGTGGGCTCATGCTGCTTTAATTAAAGCTTAGTTTAATTAAAAACCTTGAGAGCTTTATTAGACTCAGTAATTGATTTAATTTTCTTGTGGAATTCCATTACAAAACACTTCCAGCACGTTGGCTTTGGGATCCTGGCTACAGGAGCATCCCCCTCCCTGAACAGCACCTTTGCCCTCTCCAAGAGGCAAACCACAAGCTCCTTCTTGCCCAGCCAGATCCCTGCTCCTCCCCGGGCGTTCCCACTCCGTGGGGTCCGACGGCTCTTCCTGGCTGTAACAGGCAGCAGCCTCAAAGCTCTCACCCTTGTAAAATGAAGTCACTCCCTGTCTCTCGGCTAACGGGGCAGCCAAACCGACCTCCTCCCTCAAAAAGGAGCTGGCGCAATCGCTGCATGCGAGACTCGCACGCTCACACACGCTCTGATCTCTCCAAGGTGACATGAGGAACCCTCCGGTTCTCTCTAGGGCTGTGCCGACTTTGGCACTCTCGGATAACCACGTTTTTTGCAAACAGACTATTTGCAGGGCGAAGGCACGAAGACCTAATCCACATCATGAAAGATTTTGGGGCAATTCCCAAAGGCGGAGGTGCCCGACACCTCGCCCTGCTGCCCACGCTAACGCTTGGCCTTGCTAAATTCCCTTTTCGCTCCCAGCTCTGCTCTCCACTTGCTGCCTTCAACTAAAGCGGGTGGCTCAGTGCTAGGAATCACCTGCCGCGTTTTGCCCCAGCCCAGGCTGTATTTCTGTGGCAGAAAGGACTGGCAGGGGGAAGAGCTCTGTGAATTGCCCCAACATCACCTCCCCAGCCATCCGGCAGTGGATGCTCCGCAGGGATGCCTGGTGTTAAAGCCTTTCTGGCCAGGGCACAGCGAATCAAACTGTAAAGTAAGAATAATAATAATAAAAAAAAAACCCCACCACACAGTGATTGTCTGATCTATATTTATTTCATAACATCCAGAATTAATAGGATACAGGAGTTAAAGCAACCATGGCAACTGAATGCAGAAAGGGCTGTCCTTGTAAATAAATGAATTCATAAATAACTCACAAGTGCTGATATAAAAAGTCATGGGAATCTAATGCAATGCTAATGCAATTCAAGCCTTCCCTTTTTTACATGCAGTATTATAATATTAGGTGCGCCTTGCTTTGCTCTGTGCTACAAGTGTCATTCTTAAGATAATAGAACTTGCTAATTGTACCAGGAGCCAGGCTGTGATTGATGAGGGCTTTGGGTTTTTTGTCTCCTCCATGTTCTTGCTTGCAAAATGTTGCACCCTGAAGTTACAGGCTGATCTGCCGGCAACAAATTCAGGAAAGTTAGGGAGAAAGGAGCACAATTCACCCTGCCGCGCTCCCTGAGCGGGGTGCTGCAGGAACACCTGCCAGGCGGGCACAGGGTCTTTGAAAAGACACGGCTGTTAATTGTGGATATATTTGAAGATAGTTTTGTCTTTTAAATCCTTTGTTCCTTTTTTCTTGATCATTTTTATTGATATGGATTTTGCTGCTGTTACAATGCGGGAAAGTCATTTTCTCCTTTGCACAGTCTAAGCGTAGGCAATGCCAAAAAGACTCCTGAAATGTATTAAGCACCAGAAGTTTTTCTCAAACTGTCAGCAAAGCATTTTTCTAAATTGAGGCCAAACTCTCCCTCAGCCACCTTGGGCAGCCAGTGCCGATTCCCCTGGGAACGCAGGGGCAGAACT
>VXBL01002760.1:228723-252392 GCA_013400195.1 Aramus guarauna | reverse complement strand
GGTGGCGGCTGCGCCGCGGGGGCCGTGCCGGGCTGTCGCTGCCCGCCCGCTCGGCGGGGCTCGGCTGAACTTTGGGCCTCGCGGGCCACGGGCCAGCCCTGGCGGAGCTTCCCGCCTGCGGGCCCCTTCCCGGGGCGGTGCGGCTTAATTTCGGGTCTGGTAGGATGTAGGAGGAGTTCGAATTTCCCCTCCTTCCGGTACTCCCTGCTTTCATTTATCAGCACTAACCTTTATTTGTCATTGTCCCTAACCTTGTTCGGCTCCTTCTGGAACACTTCGGGCCCGCTGGTCCTGACTGATGGTCCTGTCGTCCGCGGACATTGCGATCTTTCTGTCATCCCTCCTCCTCCACGAATTACGAGTACCCTGAGCAACAGCAGACCTTGCCTGGAACGCGTGATAGATGAGGAGACGTAGCGCTGTGTTTCGGTAGCTTTCTCATCATAGGCTCCGTTTTTGAAGGAGAGGGAGTGAAAACTCACCAAAGTGAATAGTTATCCAGGTCTTTAACTTCTGATGAGGCCATGGTTAATGTGATGCCTGGGGTACCGGCAGCATGGCTAACATCGAGGTGCCTGGGCCTTGGAGCTGAAATCCTTTGAGCGGTAGATGACACCCAGAAGAGACCGACTCGGCCTCTTGACAATGTGCTTTAAAACAGAAAGGCCCCCAAAAAAATGATCTTGAGGAATGGGTGTCCAAATCTGTCTCTAGACATCGTGGGCCAGCATACAGGTTTGGGGCTCAGCTCCTCCGTATTCTGTTTGGAAAACGTTGCCTGTGCGTGCTCTCTGCATCGTGTTTCGTGCGCCCTGGGTGAACGGTGATGGCTCTGTGAGAGGAGAAGGTGACTGACGAGAGTTTTTTCTCTGATTCGCCTTTCCTGTCTGTGTGTGTGGCATTGAATACAAGCTGAGTGAGTCTTTCCAGCATGTATATGTTAAGCTGCATTATTGAGCACGTGATTCTTTTTAGAATCTTTATGGGATTAAACATTCACGTTTGGGGAGAGGCCTTGTAATTTTGAACTTTATAACGCAGAAAATGAGCAAATTGAAACTTACTCTCTCATTTTATCTTTTAGATCAACTCATGTGTAGAGTGTTGTGAGTCTATGAAGCACCTTAGCAGTTTCTTTCACTCTTCCTAGAAGGCCAGGTGTCACAGGAAAACTTCACTTTTTTGTTACAAGAATTAAGTGGCATCCAGAAACGGCAGCGGATTACCAACCTTCTGCTGAGTGGATGGCAGCACCATTAAAAATGTAATATTTCAGAAAGTTTGTTTTATTCTCGCAATGTCCCTCTGCTCCGTGGCTGTTCCAGTGTTGATATTTGAGTTTATCTAAAGGGTGTGAACCTACCAAAGGCCGTTTGTTTATGTGGAGGGCACAGCAAATGGGAAGAAGCTGCTGCTGTTCACAGAGTCTCTGCAGCTGAGCCGTTTGAGCGGTTCTCTTTGATTCATCCGTTGAAGGTGTCCTCAGAATCAAAACTCCCCTTCTAAAACAGGACTCAGACGTGAAGCCAGCCTGTTGAGTTTGTCCCCTGCAAACTGCAGCTTACGCCAGCGGGGTTTGTGCTCTGTCACTCAGGCGTGGTCTTGCCGAGTGCTTTAATAGTGTGTGCGCTGATTTCCTTGTGGCTGCTCAGGGGCTCAGATTAAGAAACTGTTAAGAGATTGCTGGAAAATGATAAGCTGTCTGTTGTGTCCTGCTGAAAGGGGTTGTAAGGACAGGCTGCGTCATCAGATATGGAATGCTCTGAATCCAGAGTATGTGAAGTTATCTTGCTAATTTGGTCCTCCAGCAATACCTCTGAAAACAAACACTGAGCGGTATATACGCAGCACGTGGGAAGCACGTTCAGCTGTGTGCTCCAGGCACAGAACTATGTTGGGTTTAAGTAGTGTTGGTTTAGTACCTGACCAATTTCAGTGTCTTGCAAAATGCATGCTTGTAACACACTTCCGAGCTGCTTAGTATTTCCTTTCTACAGGTAGGAAATTATGGCAAAAAGGCACCTAAAATTATGAGTGTGTCTTTGATAATTGAGAACAGACCTCGATTTCCGAAATTCCTTAATCATAAATTAACCCATACTCCTTTTTATTAGTCCATGATTCCTGTAGAGGCAACAGATTGCCTGCAAATTTCTGTAACGGCAAAAAGGAATTAGAACCTGGGGCCAAGCAGAAGAGCTCAGAACTGCAATTTGCACTTACATGTAATTTGTGGCAGGAAGCAGCGAAGAGACTTACCCAGTGATGCACATTGTGTCAGAGAAGGTTTTTGATATCAAACCGCAATTTCCTGCGGCAATATAATTTACCCTGTGATTAATTCTGTTTGTAACAAAGTAAAAAAATCTTGGAAGTAACTTTTAAATCAGCTTTAATTTTAAGAGTAATAGGATTTCTGGTTCAACAAAGGAAAGATCTGCCCAGATCTGAATGCCTGGGTTTGAAGGCCTGGGTGTGCGAGGAGGCTGGGGAAGTCCCTGTTGTTTTCTGCCATTATCTGATGAGTGCATTGTCATTTCATAATTCCCGGAATTTGGCACATCGTAAGGCTGGGGTGAAGCAGAGAGCAGCTAACAGGCTACTGCTCATCACTCGCATAACAACAATGGCTGTGTGGAAGGATGTTAAGATTATAAATCCTAAACACTCCAGAAGATCAAGATATTTCACTTATCTCCGCAGGTCCCAAAGGGAGAAATAAACTAGTAGATGTCTTTGAAAGGCTGCCTTGCCATTGGAGGCAGTGACAGTGAGACCGCAAGGCTCAGCTGAGCAAGGGGAGGTACATCCTGTAGAGTGTGAAAAACATGATTGCCTCATTGTTCTTGCAAGACCTTCCATTATTTTCAGTTTGTTTATTTGGTGAATCTTTGCCAAGTTTTGAAATGAGCAGAAATCTACAATCACCGCTGGACCAGGGCTGTAGAATTCACTTGCAAAAGCACTTGGAGAACTTTTTTTTTTTTTTTTTTTTTTCCTTAAAAGAACCATGATCCAATGCAAACACATAGATTAAAATTACTACTCATATGGGTGGACTGCTGCAGGACAGCTGGTTGATTAAGAAGGACCTGTGAGTTAGCCAGGATAATTCCAGAATAAAGTTCTCACCTTTCCTGCATTAACATTGTAAAGCTTACAAAAGCGTACGACAAGTGCTGGTATTGCATGCTACTAGGGAACTGTTTGAAGTCTAACATGGTGATGCTGGAAACGTAATTGTATTTCTGTGTGTCTGCCTGGTAAACAGTAAGCAAAGCAAAGTTGGTTTAAGTGAAGAAGCTGAGTTTTGCAAAGCAGTTGTAAGTAACTGCCAAGCTGGAGAGTATCTGCCGTGCTGCCTGTCTTCCTCCTGGGGCTACTTAAACATGTTTTCCTTCTCTGCCTTCCTGCAGGTCTCTTCCTTCCTGGAAATTCAGCAAAGAGTTAGCGGTCCCAGGCTGTTGGATCTCTCTTCCATGTTAATGGATAATATTTGATATGTGCCCTGTAAATCCTGCCCTGGGACTCTGTGACCGGTGGGGTGCCTGATGCCTGTAATCCCCATTCCCCGCCGGGTCCGTTCGTTCCACGGCCCCCACACGACCTGCCTGCATTCGGCCTGTGGCCCGGTAAGGACCACTCACTTGGTGCGCACCAAGTACAACAATTTCGACATCTATCTCAAATCCCGATGGATGTATGGATTCATCCGTTTCCTGCTGTACTTCAGCTGCAGCCTGTTTACCTCCATCCTCTGGGTGGCACTCTCTATCTTGTTTTGCCTTCAGTACCTTGGCATCCGGATCTTTCTGCGTTTCCAGTACAAACTCTCCATCATCCTCCTCTTACTGGGGCGAAGGCGGGTAGACTTCAGCCTCATGAATGAACTGCTCATCTATGGAATTCATGTGACCATGCTGCTAGTGGGGGGGCTGGGATGGTGTTTCATGGTATTTGTGGATATGTAAATAAAACAAGCGCATGTGGGCTGAGAAGGTGACTTTTCTTCTACCCCAAATTGTGTCAATATATTCTTTTCTTTTTTATATAAATTAATTTATTTATCAGTGCTACTTTTTATTGATAAATTAACATACTTGTCTCTGGAATTTGTATTTTTTTTGAGGGTCGAGGTGCCATTCTGATTATCAAAGTGCAACATTTTGGGTGTTTTTTCTTTGCACCGTGCAGTTAATATAAATTTCTTCCGGTCCTTAGGAGCCTACCTTACCGCTGTTCCTGTATTCCTGTGGACATGAAAAAGGCAGTGATTATCTGGAGGGCAGAAGCCAGATAACTTTGCACCCAACGCTCTTTATCTATCTTCACCCTTCAATGCTCCTTAATGTCTCAGGCATGTAATATGTGTCGTACTTGACCAGTGTTTTCCTTTCTCTACGTAGTTTGTGTTTTGCATATTCCCTGCTAAGAATGCAGGGCCAGATTCAACAGAGTGTAAAGTGTGGGGGTTTTTTTCCTCTTTTGTTTTTAGACTTGTGCAAGACGTGTGTTTGACCCACTATATTGTTCTGTTCACTTTAACATAATTAATAGAGCTTTGAATGGCTTTGCCCTTTTCAGGCAGTTAGTGCTGAGTAATTGAGTCTTACCCTAATAGTACAAATCCACGGGAGTGATGGGAGCAGAGTTTGATTTCGTGTGCTCTTGAAACTCCCAGTCACAGCAAATACGTTATCATTTTGCAGCGATTAAGGGGAACTTGGTGTTTAGGTTCTACTTTTCCCTGATTTGATTAGTTCCAGTTTTCCTGCAGCAGTACTTCTGTCTTATGGAACATGGTGAGGTGAGACTGTCTTACCTAGGAGAGATTGAAAGCAGAGTACAGTCTGAAATGGCAATAATTGTTCTCTGTGATTACAGAAAACATTCTCTCTCCTACTTCTGCAGCTCTGAGAGTGGGGTCACTGGAGAGCTTTGCTAACAGCTCATAAGGAGTTAAGCCCAGTTTTACTGGTCTTGATCTAAGATCTCAGGCTATTCCTCTGCAGTCAGTCAAGTAACTGTCGAGTCCAGAAGCTGGCGTAAAGTTTATTTTTAGTCTGGGTTTGTTTGGTTTTCCTTATGATGGAGCATTGCTCTTTTGCTTGTGTTCTTTAAAGAACTGTTTAAAAACAAGTTGGTAAATATGATGGAGACCCTTTTTTTTCCTCCGCTAAAATCCATTGGAGTTGATCATAATGGAATAAGCAGGGCTGGAAATACGTGACTGTTCTTTTATGATCTCTGGTCTTGAGATATGAATGTGGCTGAGAACAAAGCCGGTTTGCACACAGGGAAGCATACTTCGTATTTCAGCTTGTGAGCATTGCAGTCTTTTGCTGACATACTTTGATTTGTAGGTTTATGGATGCAAAATAGAGAAGCTTCTGTCTGAAGCCCAAAGCTAAAGCAAACCCAGGAATTATCTCATTATCAGGTGTTACAGATAATGCAGACTGAATGTGCAGAGCTGAATAAATAATGGGCCACGGTGGTGTGAACTTTAGATTAGCCCCGCGAGAGCCAAAGGCTGTTTCTGCAGGAAAGATGTGTCAGCATATGTCACCAACCGGGGTCTGGAAGTTTCCTCCTAACTGTGGAGCTCCCCAGAGCTTTGTTCTGGGATCGCTTTCTGGACCGCAGGTCCTCAGTGTCCTGCAGGTCTGAGCTACAGCTTGCTCTGTGGCCAGAGGGAATTCCCAGTAACTCCCAGCACGGAGCTTTCCTCCCCAGTACAGCTGTCAGCCTGGGGCACTGCAGCTCTGGTGTGCAGACTGCGGGACTCCTGGGGTGGCTGTGCTCAAGAATTTCTGCAGGAAGCCTGTTGCAGATGGCCAGCAAACAGCCAAGGGACCAGCAGGACCCCAGCGAGGCACAGCCGAGAGCGGCTCTCCCTCACCCTTTGCAGGAGGCACAGCACGGAGACTGGCTGGAGGTTGGATGGTAGGACCTTTATCACCTTGGAGAGACTGTATTGCAGCACTCCTCATAATGAGGAGTAAAAGGGTGACTTGCGGTACATATGGGTGCTGCTGCGCTCCCCACCTGAGCCCGCTTCAGCTGGTGGGTGCTCTTTCTGACAGATACACTCAACCGCTTGACCAAAGCCGTGATAGTTTGGCTCAGGCTCCAGTGGAAGTGAAGGTTTAGGCTGTGACTGGGTCGTGAACTTCTCAGTTCCAACCTGTTCTTTGAAAACCCACGCAGGAACAGGGTGACATGGTGAGCTTTGATGTATATGAGCTTGGAAACCGGAACGCTGATCATGCGATTAACACATGAATAGCAGGTGGTTCTTCCAAGACTAATTTGGTCAAGGAACAAAGGAGGTTGTGGGTACAGGGAGTCTCATACTTACCTTTTCCATCACACGTAATTTGACTATGAGCCAACCACTTTATTCCATAAATATGACAGCCCAAGTGAGCTTTGTCTGAGCTCTCCCTGCTACACCGCTGGCTGCGTGGCTGTGATCTCTCCTGGCGTTGGGACGCCTCTCAGGGTTACTCCTCGAGGCTGAGAGATCTCTTACCAACTGCAGGTCTTCAGTAAGTGACTGATACTGCGCATAACCTTGTATCGCAGGGCATTAAGGTCCTGCACAGGTAACTTGGAATCATTATATCCTCTCTGCAGTAATAGATTGACCCTTGCCATTGGACTTTGTTAAGCCTCACTTTTACAACATCTTACTTCGATAAAACCACTTTTGCTGCTACCTTTGGTTCTCTAAGCAGTCCAGATCTGCTCCGTGACACTCCTGCAGCAGCAGTTGAACAAACAAGGGCTTCTGCGTTGCAGTTCATTGCTTTACTGCACAGATTTCCCGTCAGCCCTCTGCATCCAGATTCAATAGTGCATACCCAGGAAAAAGCACACGTCCTTATCAAATCACAAAAAAGTAATGTTTGCCAAATGCCCAAATGTTTCTCAAGAGAGACCTTGGGGCTGGGTTGCTTAGAAGACAGTGGGAGGTGATTCCCCATTCTGCTTTTACAAAGGCAGTCAAATACCTACTGCCAGAATGTCCTGAACCTCAAGTCTGCGATTGCACGCCAAGATAGGCAACCCCAAGATAAATAACTGAGGAGGAGGAGGAGGGCTCGGAGGGACGATGAAGGTCAGAATACTCCCATTCTTGGTCACCTTGCAGTGCTCGGGTAGTGCGATCCTACCAGGGTAGTGGGGAAAGTGAGGTCTCTTTGAAGTCATGCTGGCAAGGAAGAGGAATTAATTTTCCAATTATTTGTTTTATGTAATAATTTGAACATTTTAGATCTACATGAGTGGAACAGTATTTGGCACCTTTATGGCACTTTTCCTCTTCAAAGCATTTCCCGACTGGAGCTAATTAAACCTCACAACATCCCCAGGAGATTGCAGAATAAGTAAAATCTTGGTAATGGTTCAGAATTTAAATTCAGTGTTTTTGAATTTGAGATTTTTTATTTTTTTTAAAAAGCTTTTAGGACTCCTTTGCCAAAATATTTTTTTCTCAAGGAGGTGAGATTCTAAAAATTTACAAGCTCAAGGGGAGCCAAGCCACAACTGAGGGAGGAAAAGGCAGAATAAATGTTGTATTAAGTATGTGCAAAGAATAAGATGTTGGGGTCCCCCCATTTAGTTTAATTGCAAAACCTGGCATTTTTAGTGAAAGGAGGGGAAACAAACTTTGTAGAATACAACAAATAAGGAAACGGGAACTGAACTTTCTGCTTGTCAAGAGTCAAATAAGTGGCTTATAAGGATATTTGCCAGAAGTAGTTCACGTTAAGCGGGTACTTGCAAACTGTGCCCCACTGGGGAAGTTCATATTATTTTGGATTTTTTTTTTTTACTCTTTCCAAATTAATTGATGCTGCGAGGGACGGATCAGGCTCCAAAATGCATGAAATCTTCTCTTCCTATGTAGATGGCTATAATTCTAAAATCTTTGGAAATTTTCATTTCAGCATTCCTTCACGCCGACTCCATTCTGAACAGTAAGAGCAACTGGTTTGTTCCCTGTCTGTTTTTTCTTTCCATGTTTGGGCTTTAAATATTGCTATTATACTTAAGAGCCTTAAGAGTAATTAGGAAAAATTAGGAAAAATACTAGAAATACTGATTTTGGAGAGTATGTCCATCCCAGACCCATGCCAACCCCTTTGGGGAACTTCCTCCGTGAGCTCTGCTCATGCCAGAGCTTTCCAAGCGTTTGGGCATCACAGAGGCTCCGGCTGCGTTGCGCGGACTTAAGACTGGGGATGGCGGTACGTGCGGGGGCAAAGCTGCCTTGGCCTGTTGGTTAGCCTGAGAACGTACGAACGAGACTGAAGTGTCGGAGTTTCACCTTGATAACTCTTCAGAACATGACACCAGCTGGTGTTTTGGTGCCTGTTAAATTCTGTATGAAACATGCCACCTACATTAAACTTATTTTTTTTAACATGTTGATGGATTGATTGCTTGTGAAGGAAAAAGGAAGAATTTTGTCCTACAATGCTGGTATCGTTCTGATGTGAGGATGTCCTAATCCTCTTCCTCTGTTTGCACCGCTGCAAAGAGTCTGAGCAAGTGCATGGTAGAGGAGAATCAGCCCCTCTGTGGTTATGCCTCACTGACAGTGGGGTAAAACACCTCTCAACCTCCTGGACGTTCAACAGTGACTTCTGAGGAGAGCAGGAGTACGGCGCAGCCTTCTAACTCCTAGGCTTTGGCTGTAACGCAGACTGTATCGCCCACCGTGGGCGTTTGAGTGGTTTGAAGGAGCTGTCGCTTTGTGTTGAGGTGCACATCAGTTAATGGCTAGACGGTGCCGTCTTTCCTCCTTTCCTTGCGTGGAGCTGAGCTTGCAGTGCAGAGCTGTATTGTTTCAGGACACAGTTGTGATGATTCCTATGGGAGTAAAGAGGAATATTCCTACTAGGACTGACTTTGCAATTCCTGTTGTTCTTATGTGGAAGGTGCTACAGTGATGTGCAGCAGCACAAAATCCTGACATAGATGCTGGGCAGGGTTTGTTCTCCAGTGATTGGCAAGACTGGAGCTAGTGGAGGCACAGGCTTCAGAGAACCAGCACAGAGAGGACCGTTGCAGACTGAGCTGGAGGCGAACTGGAGAAACATTTGTGTGGATAGAGCAGCCCACATCCCCGTGCGTGCGTGGTATGTTCCTTCCTGTTATCCCAGCTGGAGAGTCACAGTGGAAGACTCGAAAGAAAGGGGAAGGAGGTTTCCAAAAGAGAGAATGATTTGAGCAAGGGTGGATATATTTTCACTTTCATTATTACATAGGAAACTAAACAGCGCTCAAAATTGTGGCTGGTGCTATTGGCACAATGGCAGATTGCAAAGTTGGTGGAGTGCTGCGGAGTATCGGATTCAATGACAGTAAAAGGCTCAAGAATGTACTATATAAATGTGCATTTTCTATTACGAATGTTATTTTTAAATACATCTCTTGAGCCTTGCCCATCTCCTAGGGAAGAACGCGTTGGCTCAGTTCCTAGAGAGAGCTTCTACCCCGGGCACCTCGGGGTGCGGCTGCCCCGGGCTGGGAAGCCGAATGACCGAGGGGTCCCCAGGGAACGGCCTCAGGGTTCCTCAAAGGCGGGCGCTGCGCTGTGCCAGCAAACTCCGCTTATTCCCAGGGCGTGCTCCAAAAGCTGAGCCTTCTGCTTGTGGCTGTACGGCTTTAGGATCAGGACTGCCGTTTTCCATACGAGTGAGCTGGGGGCAGGTTCTGACCCAGTCTGGAGGGGTAAATCTCAAAAAGGCACTGGGAGCAGACTGGAGAGGAGACCAGCCCCTTACCCTAAAGGGCTTTACCTGGCTAAAAGCTCATTGTAATTCTTCCCAGGGTTCTCATAAATTGCCGATTTTGTTTCTTTCCCTCCTGGGGAGGTAGGAGACGGCATTTGCTACCAGTTGTGGAAAATAACCCGACACGTTTATGTTCAGGAATGGCTTTGGCTATTCTGGAGGCTCTAGCGCACGTCGCATGCTGTTCCAGTGAAGATGTTGCTGGAAAATATGAAGCCTTGTTATCTTTTTGCCTTCTTATTTAGCTAAACAAGGTTTCCATAGCTCCTGGACAGCTTTGCTGCTGGGAAAAAAAAACAACAAAAAACCCTCTCATTTCTTCACCTGCCAACTCTCTGCACTAATTTTGTCTTCCTGCTTCAAAGCAGTCACCGTGCCCAGAAAATGTCAGTTCAAAGCGAAGTTTTGTCCAGTAATGAGCCAGTGAAAATTGTTTAGTGTAAGATCTTCTTGTGCAGCTAGCAAAACTGTGCTTAGGTGAGAGCAGAGCTGGGCTGTCGGGGTCTGCTCTGAGCTCTGCGCTCGGGTGGCTTGAAATCAAGACTGCGTGTGTGCCGCACTTCAAGGCTTGTCCGCCTGCTGATTTACCATAGGCATAGCTTTAAGTTAACAGAGATGAAAGGAGCATCCCTGCATCTCCCGCATCTTTCTCAACTGATGGATTCATCTACTGGGGGGGAAAAAAAAAAAAAAAAGACCACGTAACTTGCACAAGGGCTGTATCAACACGACGCTTGTCTGAGCTGATGCACGTCAGGGTTTGGAGAGCCTCTTTCCCCGCTGACCTCCACCCCACACTGCGCTGGCTGCAGACAGCGTGCTCCAAAAAATGTGTGATGTTCCCCCAACTGCGTAAGTGTGCGAAAGGGAGTTGTTCCTCCGGCGCTAGCTCTCCTCCTGCCAGCGCTCAGCCATGTGATGGAGGCTGGAGGGGCCGCATCCTGACCTTGGATGCACAAGACTGTAGTAAATCAGAGTCTTTAATACATCCAAAAGCCAACTTTCCCCTGCATGGAAAATACTGTATGTAACACCAAGAGGCAAATACCAAAGTCCTTAGCTGGTTCTTTAAAAAAAAAAAGTAAAAAAAATTTAAATCTCCCATTGGCCCTGGTGAGAGTTTTGCCTGAGTAAGGACGTCAAGATTATGCATGCTAATTAAATGAACCACCCATCCCTTCAGAGTCTGCTCTCTGCTGGGAATTCCCCTCTGAGTAACTTGCTCCCAGTGAGGAAAGGAGTTGCATGAAGAATTTCCCAGATGGTGAATCCGTTAGAGAAAATCACAATCTGTTTGTGGCTTTTTCAAACAAAAAAGAGCACAGGAGACGCTGCGGCATAAATTTGTTGTTGCAAACCATTTGCTCAGTAATGGAGAGAATTTAGATGGGCAAAGAGGTTTTTTTTTGGAGGAGCCTTATCTTCGTGCCTCTAAAAATGAGCAACGGTTTAAAAAATAAATTACAGCAATGTATATTTTAAAAGCCTAATGCGGTTACTTTAGTGATGCCTGTTCATTTAGTCTGACATCAAGGGTGTCTGAAGCTGCTGGGGAACAGTGGCCTCCTCCGTGCAAACCTCCGAAGGAACAATTGCTGCTGTGTGCTGCCCCGGCTTCGTGTACCCGCCCGGAATAAAGGAGCCGTTTCGCACCGAGCCGCCCTGTCCTGGCCGCTCTCCTGCCAGCACCCCTGGGCGCAGGGACCCACGCAGCCCCGGGACCCCGGTCCCCAGCCAGCCCCGCTGGGAGAGCGCAGGGCTGACCCTAACCCGCCTGGGATTTGGGGCCGAAGCCCGCCCCAGCCAGGGAAGGGGGCCGGGGAGGGGGCGATGGAGCAGCCTTTGGCCGGGGAAAGGCGTTTGGGCTGGGGCAGGCGTTGGCAGAGCCCGGCAGCGGTCCCAGGCAGGAGCTGCCTGCACGTCCCTGGGACGGCCGGTGCCGCCTCGCTGCAGGCTCGGCAGAAGGGAACGCGTGCCCACGCGCCCGCCAGCCCCTTCGCCATCGCTGCCCGGGGTGGGAGGCACCGAGGTGCCAGGCTCTGCTCTGCGGGTCACTGCGCCCTCCTGCCAGCCCTGCTGCCAGGGGACCGTGGCCGGGCTGGGGACCGGCAGGTGGCCGGTGCTGGGGAGGACTCGGATCCCTGCTTCATCCGTCAGAGCCTCAGGCACCGCATCCCTGCGTGCAGCCTGGCTTTGCTGCATTACCGATGTTGCCTGGGCACATTTCACTTAAAATCTGAATTTCATAAAAAGCTCCAAGCCAAGAAAAAGTCTTCCAAGGTTTGCTTTTTTTTTGTTTTGTTTTTCCATTTACACTTCAAATGAACGCTGCTTAATAGTTTCTTGGAAACGTGTTTGCTTGCAGTTGTGTGCAATGCAGGCACTGTTACTTCCTTCTTTTCCATGTGAGGCTGACTGCAAACCGTCTGGTGGCAAACATGAAACCCGGCGTTGTGCAATGCAGCGGGGCTGGGGGCGAGGCAGGCGACCGGGGAGCAGCACGCACAGCTCAAATGGGAGGTTTTCTTAGCAAAACTGATGGTGAGTTCTTCTTGTGCATACGTTGGTTTCATCAGCCAACGTCCTTTTGATACCCCGGTCCTTACTGCTAAGAGTTACGTAGACCGAGACGCCGTCTCCGTTTTGCCAGGTTCAGTTGAGGAGAGATTTATCTGCCTTCGGGATTTGTACAACGCGCTGAGCTTCAAGGACTGCGGGTCCAGCGCGGGTCACGACGAGGACTCGCGCGCGGTTCTCTCGTACTCCAGCCTTTCCTAATGAACCAAGCTGGTAGTGCTGATTTGCCAACACATTTCCTATTTACTGTTCACCAGAGCATCAGTTGTGACAAATAAACAGAAGAAGGCAGCATTTCACTGAAAGCATTTCATGTACTTGTTAAGACGCTATACAAAGGGAGCTGCACGGGAAGGCTTGGTTGGAAAGTGGCTGTTGCTGTGCTTAGAGGGGCCGCTGGTAGGGCTTTGGAGCCCTAGCCAGGTCAGAAATCGTGAAAAATAGATGTATTTCTGAAATCTGGCTGTCCAAAGCAAGGGGAGTGCATTGATTGCGCTTCTCTTTGCGATAGCAGGCGGGTGGTTTCCGCAGAGATTGTTTGTTTAAGTTATGCCTATATTCACACATCGTGGATGCCTTCAGAAAGGGATGAATGCGGTGCCTGGTTCCGAGAAAACATGGGATAATTTTTACGATCAGTAACAACATGATAGCAATGTGCTACGATAAGGGCAAGCAAATGTCACGCTTCAAGGACTGTAACCGTTTACCAGAGAGGGCAGGAGGGGACCGATGCTGCTTCCTTCCGTCCTTTGGGACTGTTGGGCATGCCTGAAAGGGCTGTAGGATTTTTGGTCTCTTCCTTTAAAGCATCAAGCGCTAAGAAAGAACTGAAGCAAGAACCAAGACCTGTAACCTAGTTATGGCTCTGGATAAATGTCTGGTTCTGCTGGAGTCAATGGCAAACTCTCAGTGCTTTCAGCGAGGTCAGGATTTCACCTTGTGTTCTTCTCAAACAAAACTGCCTGTTCTTGGGAAAATAAATAAAACATTTGAAAGCGATGCTCGTAAGGTCAAGTTGCAATGTGCATGCGTACGGAAGATGTACGTTGCTTTGTGTCAGTGTGTAGCACAAGAAATATGAGGCCAAATCCTGAAGGCCCTCATTCCAAGCCGCTGCTGTGGGGTTTTCCCGGGCTGACTCTGCTGCCGTTGCAGCTCCCGCGTTGCTGCCGTGCCTGCTGGCTTGCACAGAGACACCCCGCCGCCTTCGAGAGCCGCGCGTGGACGGGACCATCAGGAGGAAGACGGTTTTGCTTTTCCTGTGTGAACGGCAAGCACAAGGGGTTGCATTCAGCCCAGGAGTGCAGGCGGCACATCCTTGGGGGGAACCAAAAGCCCCCGGCATAATAAGCCGACCCCCACGGCTCAGCCCCTTTGGAGAAACCACCCCACTGCGGCGGGTCCCGCGGGGCAAACGCACCCATGGCCCTCGGCTTGTGCTCCGTGTGGGTTGATACGGGGCTGAAAAACCACAGAGGACGGAGATAGGCAGCGGCCGGGTTTGTTCACAGCCTGCCCGTGACCTTGAACATCTTTTACATCCTTCCAGCGCATGATTCGGGGGAGAAAGCAGGGACGGGGGCGGTGGCACAGTATCGAAACGTTTGTTCAGCAATTGCTGCAAAAAGAAAACTTGCTTCAATCTGCAGAGATGCCAACTGAATTTTGTTTTGTTTTGGTATTTTGGAGGCAAGCCAAAAGCAGGATGTTGTGAAGTCTTCAGCAGCTACTGCCTGCTTGTTCCATACCAAGCATAACTTTGTATATATTTTTATCGGCAAACTCGGTCCCACGCATCTCGATGCGCAAACAAGAGCCTTGGCTGCAGGGCTGCTCTTCCAGGGCGCTGGGGAGAACGGAGCCGGTTTCCTTCCCTGTTTTCTTAAGTCAGAGTTGCAGGAGCTGGCCTGCAAAGGTATCTTTTTTTTTTTTCCCCCTGCCAGCTGCCAGCTGCTAAGAGGAATACCAAGTGGTTGATTTGATTGGAGAGGGAAAGAAAAACAAGTTCCGTACCCGTTGGGGTCCCTGTTTCTCATTCTCGATATAAGGGGGAGATTTTCAGCGCGGTCGTGGCTGCGATTCTGCAAAGGTTGCAGTGAATTTAGGGTATTACTTTTTGCACTTCATGTGGGAATGAGGCGCATTTCTGCTTTGTCAGCAGAAGGGCCTGTTCTCTCCCTTGCACAATAGAAAGCCGCTGGGTATAAATAGCCTTTCGCGCCTGTCACCTCGGTGACTTTAATGGCGATGCCCTGATTTAAGCCCCGCTTCCAGAAGATGCTTCAGGTGTGTGCTCTCCCCACGGGACCGAACACGCATTTAAATGAAACGCCTGTTTAAGAGGCTCTAAGCGGCGACGCGCTAAGCCCGTGCTTTAACGCTTTCCGGAGCTGGGACTGGCACGAGGCGGGGGGAGAGCTGAGCCCGGTGTCGCTGCTTAAGTGCTACAAGTGTTGCCTTCACAAAGGATCAGTGCTCAGAACAGGGAGACATCTTAAGAGTGTCTGACAAATATATGTACATTCAGGGATCGCGAGCCTTGAATTTGTAACGCGGTGAAGGGTATTGAACATGACAGAGCTCCACGGAGGACAGAGCCGATGCTCTACCTGCCTGCCTCAGCACGACCGGCTCGAACAAGCCCCCGGCATCTCTGGGGTGGGATGGCAGCCGCTGGAGGGGGGGGGGCAGGATGGGTGCCCAGCACCCGGCGGGCATGGAGGGGATGGGGGCGCTGTCCCGTCTCCCTTCTTCACCTCCTGCCTCTTCGTGGAGAGCTTCACCGCTCGCTCTCATCCGTGTTTCCCAGTGCTTACCACATCGCGGCCCCAGTATCACCTGGGGTCAGTAAGCTTCATCAATTTAATAGTAATAATTAAATGATTTATCTCAGGGTATTTCAGGGCTGGGTGCAGAATCCCGACCTGAGCGACAGGAGATCTGTGTCGTGACGAGCTGGGCAGGAGCACCCTGACGGGGTGGCCCAGCCCCATCTCTTCCTCGCCCCGTTTGCCCCGCCTGGCATCCTGCTCGCCCCTTTGTTCCTAAGAAAAGCATCCGAGGTGACTGTGGATGCCTTTTAAAATGCTCATCGTCACATTATCCATCAGATACATATTTACAATCATTCATTAAATTAGGATGTACGTTTCATTCTTCTTTCTTAGAATATTAATGCCTACTCCTGGCTGAAATGCCATATGAATATTCATTAAAAAATCAATCAATTCCTGTGCCAGGAATGATGTCATTTGAGCAATAACTGAAGCAGTAATCGAGCATGCTATGAAAAAACGATGAATGCCATCAGATCTAATGTTTATTGAACTCCGTTTGGGTAAATCACAGTAGGTTTTTGGTTTTTTTTTTCCATGCTTTTGTGTGCATGAACTGGTGCTCCAGTTCCTCCTCCTGCCTGGCGCCGGTGAGCCCAGTGCCGCCCGGCCGGGAGCGGGGAGCACCTCGGAGCAGGTACGAGACGTCCCGCGACGATGGATGAGTCTGGGGGCCGGGCGGGACGTCACGTCGCTGCAGAGCTCCTAATGAAAAGCAGATGAGAAAATTGTCTTGTAACAATGGGAAACAAAAGGTCTCAACACTGTTGTGGGAAACCTGGAGAATTAATGGGCCGAAGTCTTCTTTCCAATAGATCTTCGGCTGGCGAAGCTCTTATCACTTGGAGCATTGTCCTGAGGGAGGCGAAGCGACGGCTGTTCTTGGGTTGTCCTCTCCGTTTTAACGGTGGAGCTACCAGGGCAAATACAGAATAACGAGTAACAATGCGCTTTGGGGGGGATCATTATTACTCTAAATTTTCTTGAATTGAAACTTACTTAACAATAGCGAAGGAGCTGTGCCAATGCACGGGCTCTGACTGCGGCTCCCGTGATAAGATCACACTCCGGTTGTGTGGGAAATATTAAAAGTTTTGGCGTGAATTCAGCAGCAGGAGTCGCTTTGGAAATCTTTTGTGTGCAATGCACCAGCCTCATAAGAGAGGTCATCTTCAGGATCTGCTTTTTGACGTAGCTGCCGTATTAAAATCCTCCAGCAGCTCTGCAGAACAAATTACGTGGAGCACCTGTCCTGGGGAGAAGTTGGTTTGACTGGAACTAAACAAACATATTTTCAAAGATAACTTCAACGGGTGAGATTGTCACCCCAAGAAATTTTCATTTCTCCTTTGTATTTCACCGAGGTAGGAGAGGGAGGCATCGAAGCGCAATACATTTTTTTCTCTTTTACTTTTTTCCCCCCTCTTGATTTCTGCCAAAAGAGATACCAGAATAGCCTGAGTTTGAAAAATGAGCGAAACCTTGCTTGGCACCGACCGTCTGCCCTCAGTTTTGTTCTGCCCAGAGCAGCACGTGCTCCTGGCCGCGGGGTTTCAGGGGCTGCTGCGCGTGTTCAGCGGGTCTCCTCGCAGGAGTTCAGCCCCGGCAGGGACCGGAGCAGGGAGAAGCTCTTCCAGAGTAGAAAGGAGAATTAACGTGCGTTTTCTGATGGGACTCAGGGCTGCTGGAGCCATCCTCGCTGGGTGGTGGGATGCCACCTTTACAAACAACGCAAAATCTGGACACAATTCTCTCCGCAAAATCTCTGCTGGGTTACGTTGGATGCCCCTGATTTGACGGTGCAGAGGTGGGGTACGGCGTGACCGCCCGGGAGGAAACGCCGGCGCGGCCGTGGTGCCGCTGACGGCTCTGGAGCGTGGCGGTGGGCTCGGGGAAGGGCTGTCGGATGAGCCCAACAGGCAAATACCTGGCTCCTCTGACTTTTCTGAGTATTTGGGGAGTTGTGCCACGTTTTATTGTTATTTACACCCGGCCAGCCCCTGCAGAGCATCCTCGACCTGTATCAGTAGGCGGGTGTGAGAGCAGGGTGTTTTTCCCGCTCGCCATTTCCCTGCCCCGCGTGTCTCGCTGCTGAAAGGCAAATGTTTGATCCTGTAATTTGCTGAGCACTTCCCAGTTCCCATCCCCTCCTCTCCCGGGAGAGGCTGGGCTGAGTGGGCAGAGGAGGTGGGAGAGGAGCTAACAGTCGGGCGCTGTTTTCTCAGGACATTCTCACAGCATGTTGGAGTGAAACGTTTAGGAAATTTCACAGTCATAAGACATTAAAATTCTTACCATGCATTGAGTTATCGCTTAATCATTCAGAAGATCACCTCGATGGCTCAGAATGAAGATCCAGACTATCTCATGGCCGGCGACAATATTTCAGGAGCTGCGGGGAGGCAGGGCTGCTCCGTCCCCTCTGGCCATCCCATCGTCACTGGCCGTCACCGGAGAGGTGAAGCTGTCCACACGCTGTCCTTAACAGATAAAATCTTCCGTGGGTGTCAATATTAGTATTAGCCCATCTCCAGGGGTGAAGGAGCCACCTCCCAGCAGCGCCTGCCGCCGACGCCGGATCCTGGGCTTGCGGCAGAGGAGGAGCGGGGTTCGCCTGCCCGGGCGGAGCGGGGAGCCGAGGTTATCCGCTTCCACCTCCGGCACTGCAGCATCAGCTCAGGAATCGCGGCTCCGACAACGCTGACTTGCTGCATCAGTCACAGCACGGGCACTTCAACCCAAAACGTTCTTCCACAGAAAGGAAGGGGAAACTCAAATCGATTATGCCGGTCTCAATTACGTGCTTATCTTAGACAAATTAAATGCCTGACTTAATTTCAGGCAGTTTCGCTCTCTGGTTGAGGGCGTCACTGTCTCCCGCAGAGCAGACACCCGGCCACCCGGCCCCCTCTCCACCCGGCCAGAGTTATTTGCCCTCCGCGAGTGACCCGAGCTGCTCGATTTAAGGCATCTCGATCGTCTTTCTGTGCACCTAAATCACAAAATGCTGAGGAATGGAAGGGAATCTGTAGGGAGCGGCTGAACCCCGTTTATTTGCTCAGCGGTCAACTGAGCGGTCAACTTTAAATGAATTATTATCCAAGAAAGACTTTGAAAAAGTGATGGTTGCATCAAAAAAACGAGCCATCCTGTGTGACAAGCCTGAGATCAGTCTGTGGGGAGTTCTGGTTCCAGAGACGTCACAGGGGCTTGCTCGACGTCCCCAAAACCTCCAGGCTGGCTGCGGACGTCCCTCCACCTTAACAAGGGCAGGCAGAGCCCAGCTTCACCCTCTCTGCTAAACCGGACAGGAACGCTCCTTACCCGAGTTCCCAAACTCTTGGAAGCAAACAGGTGACCTCAAATGCGACGCGCTGCGGCGGGGCGAGTCCTAACGAGAGTCCTCGCGGTCACCCGGGCTGCTCGGTACAGTAGTTCCTGCGCTAACGAGTCCCGTTCTCACACAGCCAAGGGGAAGGTGATGGAGCTGGGAGCAGAAATCACGGTCAGACCTTAAGGAGACAGCACTCAGCCGGAAAAGGACTTGCAAGATCCCGTGAATTGTGCCAGTTCAAGTTAAATACAATTTCTGAGCGGTAAAGGCAATTAAAAATCAGGCTCATTTGCAAGAAGAGGTATCTATCCACCAACACGTTGAGTCTTTAAGTTGAAAGCGCGTATTTTTCTGAAAATTTTATTTTGATGCTGCTCCTGGGGAAAAAAAAAATAGTCTGCCGTCTGTGCCGAGGGAGGTCGGGAGCCTTCCGGCGGCAGAGCCCAGCGACTCCGGCTCAGCCAGGGCATTTAGTCCCTGCACGTGAATTAAGGGTCCGGGGGGAAAATGCCTCCCGGGAACGGGGTTTTCTCCTCTCCCGTTTGCAGAGTCACCGTACCGCTCTGTAGTAAATCACTGTTAGAACAGGCCAACGCGGCGTTATTGTTGTTGTTGTCCTGCTCTCACCTCGTGGGAGGCCCGGCTGGAAACGAGCACTGCCTTGCGCTTCCGGAGCGATTCTCACGGCGGGATCTGGAGGATTTCTCTAGTTACAGCAAGCAAAGCCTTTTTACACGCAACCTTGTACCGGTTTAGTTAGGACAATGCGGCCACCTTGGAGACACTCTCATTTCTGTTTGTTTTAACTGATTCCCGATCATTTTCATGTAAACGGAATAAGCCTGGCTGTAGTCAAAATCACCACCGCTTGCACCGCGCCGACTCTGCGGCATCAGGCGGTGCCGAGCCTTGAGTAGATGCTTACTGCAAAGTACTCAGAAATTTATTGACTTTATTTATAAAAAATAACAACTCTAACATCCGATTCCATCACGTGGGCTCACTCTGTGCGGTGTCTTATCCCATGAGCGACTTCATGACGTTCCTGGGGATGCTGAAGTGGGAAAGCCCTGCCCAGGGGTGAGGGAGCTGGCAGAGCCTGCCGGAGGACTTTCCCGTTTTCTGGTCGGCATTACGTGAGCTGGAGCAGGCGGAGGGTTGGGGTAGCCGGGGCCGTCACGCCGCGTTCAGAGCTGGAAAGGACGATACCCAGGGGGAGAAAAAATAACCGAGCTGAACAGCCACCAAAGCCAAGAACCGAAAGGCTTTCTTGGGTAAGGAATTGTCTCCCTGGGTCCTGCAGCTTTGGCTGAGCAAAGGTTTTCGGGGGCTTGTCCCAAAATGCGGGGTTAGCACCCCGTCCCTCCTCAGGCGCGGCGGGTAACAGCAAGGTGCGGTGAATACGCCGTTCATTACCCCATCGCGGCTGACCGCGCCTGGCAATCGCAATTACTGATGTTACAAGCAGGCTGGGACGGCAGCTATCTCCCAGGGTCACGGTCAGGTTCAGAGAGCTCAGGCACCGTCAAAATGCCAGTTCCGAGCCCGGGGCCTCCCGGGAGATCTCTGCGGGGCTGACACGAAAACATTGCTGGGCTGGAATGAGACCCCCCGTGACCCAGGAGAGATTTACTGCAGCAGGGTTAAAGCTTTCCCAGTGAAATACACGCCAGCGAGGCTCCCTGATGGGAGCAGAGTGTAATTCCAGAGTGGGAAGTGAAATGAAGACACCACAAAGCGGTCAAGGAGCAGAGGAGCAAGAGACTAACGAGGCAGAGCCAGCAGATGAATTCCCGTGGTGGTCACAGGTTGTCATTTAACCTCTCTAGCTCCCGTTTTCCAGAGGGAGAGGCAGGCGTAATACCTACCTTCAGACCCCTTTTCGGCTCCGCGGCCGAGAGGCGCGTAACTGGGCAGTTACTGCTCCGCATGGCCGGAGCCGACGTATCGTCCCGCGCCACTCGGCTCTGCGACGCTGATGGCGACGCATCCCCCAAGGAACCACCTCTTTCCTCACAGCGCTTCGGTTGCGCGCAAGGACGTGAAAGATTGTCTCTATTCCTGCAGGCTGGAGCATGAGCAAAACTCATCGCCTGGCAAGGTTCAACGGCTGGCGTGGCGGGGAGAGGAAGAGGCAAATCCCTCTGCCGTGAACGGAGCGTGTAAACGAGGGTTTCTGGTACGTTCTGTTTTGTCCTTTGCTGCGGTTCCTGATGGCACGTTAAGCCCAACGAGCTGTATGAGGCTGTGACGTAGCTGCTGCGTCCTCTCCTCTCTCCTACGCGTCCCAGTTACGCTGCAGCGTTCGCCGAGCGTCCCGTCACAGTAAAGGTTTCTGGCAGCGGGTAATTTTCTCTCCCTCCCAGATTGCCTTGTAGTCCACAGCCCGATGCAAACACGGGTGGCGTGGGTTGGACTGGGCGGATAATCCTGTTTCCACCTACAAAGAATGCTTCTGCCCCAGTTTCCAACATTCACCCTACTCTGACAATTGATTTCATCAGAGGCCGGTGCAGCGGTGCTTTGCCGCCGGCTCCCCGAGAGCCGCGAGTCTGGTACCGGCCGGGCCATTCAGAAATACAGCTGGGAGCGAGACCCAAAGCCCGTCTGAACCATGCTCAGCGTCCTCAGAGCCCGAAATTTGGAGAAGGAACCAAATCTCTAACGTTTTGCAGCGAACAGCTGATGTTTAACTCGAGAGCCGCGGCCAGGAAGGGTTAAACAGATGTGGGATGCTGCAGGATTATTTCTTCTGCTTCGCTAAACCACTCTTCAGATGGGAGGGGAAAAAAAAAAAAAAGTTAGCTTTTCTCCTGCAAGAATGTAAATGTTGGGTATTTTATCAAGTGATTTCTTCAGCCCTCAAGCCATTCTTCAATTTGAAATGCTAGATTAAAAAAAAAAATGCAGGGAAGAGAGAGAGAAAGAAAATATTTTCGTCAGCCCAAAACCACTTTGCAGACATTATGGAAAATGTTGCCTATTTTGTTTCCTCTAGTCGCTGAACCAATCTTTTGCATTAAAATCAGCGTAGTAGTAAATAAACATGTTTTCTCTAGCCCCGGAGCCATTCCGAGACATCAAATGGTACTTAAGAAATGTTTCTTTCTCCATCACAGAACATTTTTTAAATGTCCATGGCTGAAGGGAGGGAGGATGCTCTCTGGGCTGAAGCATTAGCAGCCGTTCTGCTCTCGCAAGGCTACGGGAGGCCCTGGGCAAGACACGGCGCTCGGATTTTCCGCCCCGCTCCAAGCGCTTGGGGAAGGAACAGGAGTTTTCCAGCTACGCAGCATCTCGCAGCTCCCCGTGGACGCGGCCGGATTTCCCGTGAAGCTCGGAGAGGTGCAGGGCCCTTCCAAAATCCACATCTCTGACTCCCGTCCCTACGCTGAGCCTGAGCTCTGCTGGAAAACGTAAAGCGAAGCGTCTCGGGGCAACCCGAATTGCTCGAGCTGTGTCCGCGCCTCCTCCGCAACACGAGGACGCTCCAGCCTGAGCGGTGGTCCCTCCGCGCGGGACAAGGGGACGGTGCTGGCTGTCCCCGCAGCGACGATCGCCCCCCGAGGAGCACCCCGTGGCGATCCGGCCGGGAGCACCCTCCTGCGGCAGGGGGGCTCTGCCGGGCGATATTTCGTTTATTTCTACTGGAATGAAACTCGGCTCCACCCGGGAAGTGGCCAGATGGGCCACCACTGGCCCAGTTCCCTTCTCTGCCAAGCGGGGAGCGGATGGCCGTGCAGCTGCGGAAGCGTTTGTAGCGTCGTGCTGAGATGCTTCAATGAAAAACCAGGGAGGGGAGCAGGGAACGTCACGTTTCGGGGGTAGGACGGTTGCTCTAGCTCAGAATGCGGTTTGGGGACATACTTCTCGTGCATCATTTCTAAAAAAAACCCCAATTTTATCTTGCACAGCAAAGAAAATGTGTTTGTCCTGACCTGACACTGTTTTTTAAAGTGTCAAGTGCTAATGAAATTCCTCAGCCTTGAGCAGTTCTAGGCATCCGATGTTGATTTTTAGAATACGGGGATATTTTGCTGCAGATTTTTAAGGCAGCCTCGACATGATAAGCGCTCGAGAGCGTGAGAGAAAAGAAACTTCCAGATTCAAAGAAGTTCTGACACAATCTTGCATGCAAAACAGACAGAAAGAGGCTTGTGCTCTAAAGAGGTTTTTGTTATTCCTTTGAAATTTGTTGAGAAGACGTAGGGCGAACGCTGCGCACTTTACTCATCCAAACAGGTCTCCTGATTTTAATATTTGGGCTTAGAGAAAAAAGAAGGCAAACCGACTTTTGGGGGTTTGGTTTTTTTGGGTTTTTTTGGGTTTTTTTGGGGTTTTTTGGGGTTTTTGGGGTTTTTTTTGTGTTTTTTTTTTTTTTTTTTAGGCTGTAGAATGAAATTTGGAATGAAAATTTGCCCACAGGTCTCGAGCGGTCCGACCGCGGGTAACTCTGCTTTTCTGTGTAACACTTAAAAGGCTTTTCCCCGCAGGAGAAGGGTGCGGAAGAAGAGAGCGGAGCTGGAGGCAGCCCGGGAGGCTGCGCTGGGTCAGCACGGGCCGGGGGCTACCGGGGGCGTAAATAAATAAAGAATAAATAACTAAAGATCGAGAAAAGTAATTAAATGAAATGAAAAATAATAAAGGACATTGTAAAAAAAGAAAGTAAGAAATAAAGGAGATGAAGAATGAAATTAGAAAAGGAAATGGAAAATAAAAGGATGAAATGAAGGAAATGAAATGCAATAAAAATGAAAATGAAAATTAAAATGTCAAGGAAAAGTGAAAATCAAAATCAAAATAATGTAAGGATGAAAATAATTTCAAAATTAAAAATTAAAAAATAAAGTAAAATGAAATAAAAGGAAATAGAATAAAAGGAAAGGAAATGAAATAAAATAAAATGAAAGGAAATGAAATAAAATATAATAAAAGGAAATAAAATAAAAGGAAAAAATAAAATAAAATAAAAGGAAAAAATAAAATAAAAGGAAAGGAAATAAAATAAAATAATATAATAAAAGGAAATAAAAGGAAATAAAAGGAAATAAAATAAAAAGAAATAAAATAAAATAAAAAGAAATAAAATAAAATAATAAAATAATAAAATAAAAT
>VXBL01002760.1:199926-223535 GCA_013400195.1 Aramus guarauna | reverse complement strand
TCTTTTTTTCTCGCAATTTAAAATTTTTAAAAACAAAAAAAAAAAAAAAAAAAAATTGGGAAAGGGAGGGGGGAGAGCGAGAGCGCATCGGAACGTGGGGAGTCTGCTGACTTGTGGCTCGCCGGCGCGGTGCCCGACGCTGCCCGTTTGCTGCCGAGGCCAGTGCCAGGAGCGCAGGGCGACGGAGCGTGAGGGGAGGGAGGTGACTCCATCGGAGTGCCCATATATAGTCACTGGGATGAGATTAAACACTTCCCCTCCCGGTGTCATCCCCACAGCAATAAAGCCAATATCAGGATCTATTCATCACTCGCGAAAAAAGGAGGAGAAAAATCCTCTTTTCTTTGCAGCGTCTCATTTGTAGCAATCAGGGCTCTTCTGGATCTATCGATTTGGGGAGAAGAGCCAGATGTTTTTCATCCCTGGGTGTCTGGAGACCGAATTTCGGCGGCGCGGTGAAGAAGAGCGTGTGCGAAGAATTGCAAGTTAAACGTGACCGAGCTGGTGCTTACTCAGGCTCGTGGGCTCGGTGGCAGAGCGGTTGTGTGTGTGGAAAGGGTCCTGTGTTCGGGTGCCAGCGCTGGCTCGGCTCCACGGGCGCGTTGCTATCATGATATCCACTGGGGAAGCATATGGCAGCCTGGGTTATATATATACACACACACACACACATATATATATATATATATTGTGGGGGGGTACATGTTTTACATGCCAGTTCTCCCTGTCATAGGACAAACATTTACGCTCCAGCTATGTGAAGCGTTAGGAAAACAAGGGTTAGGCTTGGAAGAAAAGTAATTCCTCGCATTGATGCTGTGCGAGACACTGTTTAGTGATGACACGGCAAGGGAGCGAAAACGTTTCGGTGCTCAGTGCTTCCCCGGGTGCTGAGCTCTGGCAGGATTATGCTGTGTGGAGGTGTAACATGCCGGTGAATAAATAAAGGGTTGGCATTTCCAGGTGTGCCATGCAGAAGGCACCGGCCAGGTGCCCGAAATACACGGAGAGTGAGGGTTTATACCTTTGGAGGTGGTTAACATGACGTTGATTCCCAAGGGAAGAGGCAGGTGGGCACGGCCGGTGCCGGGTGGGAGATCTCCGGCGGGATGGGACGTGCCCGAGGGCCCTGGTGCGCCGCGGACCCCTCCTGGGCAAGGCTCTTGGTGCCGAGCTCGTGGCGGAGATCCCGCTGGAATGAAATTCCCACAACCGGGGGTGACCCCCCGCCACAGGCACCCCTTCACGGGGAACCTTCCCGAGCGCTGCACCGGCCGTAGGGACCTTCGCAGGATGCGGTCCGAGGAGCACAGCCTGCTTGTTGTCCTGCTAGGGCTCGGGTCGGAATCGCGCTCCCCTCGGAAACGCAGGGTTTTTGGATGTGCTGGCGGTTGTACGGAGGGTGCGGATCACTCGGCCTGGATCTTCTGACTGGTTCTGATGGAGGCCGGGGGTTTTGCATCGCTCCCGTAGCGGCAGCCCAGCCTCGCGGGCAGGTGGAAGCACCCGTACCAGCACCCGTCAGTCATTTCTGCCAAGAGAAGTTGTCTGCAACTTCCCCTGCTCTGCCGTTACCGTCTCCTTTCCTGCGTTCCTCGTCGATACGTGCCCACATCATCAATACACGCCCGCGCTTAATGAAACATTGCCGCTTAGGTTTAATTGTCTTCTAATTAAGAAGTAAAATAAAATTTTTGCCCGGCGGTTGTAGCTGCATCTTTCACGCCGGTGCCTGCAGAGCGGGGACAGCAGCGTTGGGGCCGCGGCGTGCAGAGCGTCGTGGAGGACAGCAGCATCCTCCTCGGAATCCGCTGCGCCAGTCTCTCACCCTGATTAAATTGGATGAATTGCCAGGTTTAAAGCAAGCTTGCTTTTTTTTTTTTTTTTTTGTTTAATTTTTTTTTTTTTCCCAAAGAACNTTTTGGTAAATTTGGGCATCCCGGGTCGTTGCTTCTGTGCAGCCCCGCTAAAGGACACGTGTCTGGGGTCGTGCTGAGGGTCTGGGGAAGGCAAAGACAGGGCGTGCAACTGCAGCGCTGAATTTTTGACTCTTGTCTGAGTACAATTCCTGCTCTTAATGCATCATTAACGCGGTTTTCTGCATTTCATTCAGTTCCCATTACAGCACTCAGTTCCGTCTGTTAATTTTGGTATGTTGATATTTTTGTTGTCAGCAGTTTTTTTTTCTTTTTTGAAGCATATAAAACCGTTAGTGTGAAAGAAGATTAAAAAGATACATTACAATTAAAATGTTAATGAAATCGGCATCATACAACTTTTGAAACCATTTAGGCATTAATCTTTCTTGGTCTTACGTCCATTAACTCGGGCGATTCTTATTCTACACTGACCCCTGCTGAGAGAGCCGTGCTATAATTGGATTTTAAAAACTGGGGTGGGGGGGGGAAAGAAAAGGAGGGAGGGGGGGGAAGAGAAAAAAAAGCCTTTTTAAAAGTAGAAGTTGGGAAGCAGGCGTTAGCTTCCTGCGTGGGCGACAGGGAACAGCCTCGTAGCTCCGTCCCGCGTCCTGCCTGCGCTCTCCCCACCGCCGCAGGTTTTGCCCGTGAGCCGCTGCTCCGCGGCCCGGGAACGCCGGTGGCCGGGATAGAGCCCCGGGAATCTCCGGGCCGGGCTGCTCCTGGTCGGCTCGCTGTCACCGTGACCTTGGCCGGACGGCGGCACCGCGCTCCTCTTCGGTGCGCCGGGGTGAAACGTGAGAAGGGCCGGCGGGACCTGGGGAGTCGTTTTAGGGCTCTTGGAGGAAGGGAGTGGGAGAAGAGCAAGTCATCGTTTGCCGTTACGGCTTCAGCTTTGCCCCCGTCCCTCCAGAATAATGTTTCTACAGATTAACTGGTTTCAGGGGCGGGGGGGGGGGTAATNTTTCTACAGATTAACTGGTTTCAGGGGCGGGGGGGGGGTTAATAGGGGGTTTTTTTTGCTGCTTGCACAATATTTGGATGGGGGCCAGCCCCACCCCCAGCCTGCAGGGTAGGCGAAAGAGGAGGATTGACTAATTCACGGGCCGCGTGGTGATCCGAACGACGGGACTTCTTGACTCATCAGACATCTCCCCGGATCCGTGCCACAGCTCCGTCAGGGCCACGGGCCGTGCTCGGCCGCTCCGGCCTCGCCAAGCCTCCAGCCCGTCCAGAACACTCCGTGCCGGTCGGCTTAGACTTGCTTGGCCTCCGGACGCCTTCTCCAGAGCTTTGCCCTGCGCTGTCCAAGAGCTTCGCATCTCCCGCACCTCCTCTGGGATGCTGGGGAAGTTGGGAAGGGCAGATCCCTCCTTTGGCGAGGAATGCGGCTGTCCTTCCCGGCATGGGGACGGAGCCCTGACTTGTTAACAGGGTGGGTGTGCGAGTGGTGCAGCTCAGGAGCGGATGAGCTGTGAAGTCGAGGGATGAGCGCATCCCGATGAGGGCGGAATGGAGTACCAGCCCAGCTTGCATTTATTTAAAAGGAATAAAAAAAAAAAAAAAAAAATTAAATAGGAAATTTGGAAGTTGCAGAGCTGTCGTCTTCCAGCTGCACCGCTCCGAGCTCGCTGTGCCGTCGCACGCTGCTTTACCGCGCAGGCAGGCGGACGAGGGAGTGGATGCTGGTGTGTCGGCCGGGAGGGCGTCTTGAGCTGAGCCGTCTGCAGGGGTTCGGAGAAAGTGATGGCGGTTTCTTGGGGCTGGGTTCGTGCCTTGTGAGGCGAACCGTGAAGCACAGAGCGTGCTGCTGGCACCTCATCACAGGGACGCGGGTGTTGGACGGCCGGGGTGATGGAGGAGCTTTCTTGGAGCGCTGAAGTAGCTATTCACACACAACGCAGGCTGGGGGTTAATTGTTTTATTCCCTTTCCATGTGGGTTAAAAAAAAAAAATAAAATTATAGTGTTGTTGTTTTGTGTCAAGTGTTCAGGCATCGCGTGAATTTATAGCCTGAGAGAATTTGGGATGGGGATGCAAAATCATCTCATTTGCTGGGGATGGGGGAGGTCCCGCTGGAGTGTGACCCATCCGTGTCCCAGCTCTGCTGGCTGCAGGACCGGGGGGGCTGTTGCTGGCGCAGGCGTACCCCGGGGTGCCCACCCGGCCTTTATGCCACTCAAGTTAACCTGCCTTTGGGGATGGGGAGGGAAATCGCCCCGCCAGAGCGATGCAGAGACCTGCACAATACCCTGGGGCGTTCGACCTCCATCTCTGCCTTCCCGTGCTGTGATCCCATGGGGATCCGGCACCAGGAGGGAATTCCCGAGGGCAGGTGTGCTGGGAGGTACCCGCGGGGTACGGGCAGGTCTGCTCCAGAAGCCCTCAGAGCTACAGCCAGGTGAAGACCACCGTAGAGACGACCACCCGGGACGGGGGTGGGAGATGTGCTGTGCTGTGCCGCACGCTCCTTTTCCTGCCTGGGCATCGAGGCTTCCCGTGCTCTTCCATCTCTCGGCATGGTGGCAAATGTGCGGGCAGGGAACAAAGAAATTACCGCTTGAAATTCCCGACTTATTTTATTGATGCGCGCTGGCAATTGTAGGCCAAGGAAGAGGGAGGAAAATAAAGCAACCCCAAATATTCCCAAATGTGTGCTCCTGGCCCAGCGCGCAGGTGGGATTTCTAGCAAGGTGAATTTCTGTTGCAGACTGAGCAAGCAGCACACCAGAACCAATATCTGAGTAGTCCAATAAAATCTGTGGGAATTTCATTTCAAGCAATCTAATAACTGATCTTTCAGATGACTGTTGGGTGGTTTGGTTTTTTTCTTTTCTTTTTCGTCGGGGTTTTTTTGCCGTGAGACTGCAAAAATGTAGATTGAACCCAATGTACATGTAAGCGCTTTGGTTTTGCAATGTAAGCGTCGAGCCCGAGGCTGGTTTGCCCTGGAGTCGGGCAGCGGGGGCTGGAGACCCCAGGTTGCCAACTGGGGGGGGGCTTGGCTCTGGGTTGGATTCAGATCCACTAACGGTGGCAACGCTTCTGCTTCCAGATGGCGGTGCTGATCTCAGCACAATATATCCTTTTATGTCCTTGCGTGGTCTTGTTAAGATTTCTAGTCCCGTATCCTTGAAGATTCACGAACCGGCTTGGGGAAGAGCCCGTAACGTGCGGTCCCATCCCGCTCCCCAGCAGGCACCAGCCTGGAGAGGAGCGCAGGAGCCGGGAGCATCTCGAGCTGTTGTCTTCTCGGAGCCCGTCACGGTTGCGAGTGAGGTCAGTTGATATCCTGCCATCAGTCGTACCGGTGCCGGCGTCCACCCCTCTTCTCCCTGGGCTTACGCGAGCTGCCCGACGGTCCCCGCTCGAGACCCTTCGCAGGCGTGGACGAGCACCTCTGCGTTTCCTTGGGAGTCAGCGGGCACTTCTGCAGAGAGCAGCTGGAGGTACCCGAGCCCCTCGGTATCTTCATGAATATTTTTACAATCAAATTTAGGAAGTTTTCTCATTTATCTTCCCCGTAAGATCCCAAACTGGCTGTTGTCTTGTTTGTGAGTGGCCTTGGGGGAGGTGTATCCTGCAGTACTTGCTGACTGGTCTGGATTTGGCACGAGAAACAACGCAGAAGGGAGGACTTAACTTTTTGCTCTTTGGAAGGGAGCTGAGGCTGGGGCGGTGGGACAGGAGGGCAGTGCGGCTTGGAGGGGGTGGAGGAACCGCGTGATGAAATCACCGCGTGTCCTCGGAGTCAGCAGCCGCGTGCACGGCAGGGCTCGGAGCGGAGCACTCCTGGCAGCGTTCGCGCTGCACGGACAGGATGTTTTCTGCAGAGAGCCCAGAGCTGTTTGGTTTTTTACCGAGGCTCGCAGACCTTACCGACAGCACTAATTAATTTTTTTTTTTTTTAAAACCAAAATCCAATGGATGCTTTTAGAAAGACCCAGCCTGTGCTCGCCCGAGTGCTGCCGGGCCGGCCAGCCCCTGCAGAAGGGCAAATCCTGCCTGAGAGAGGAGCAAAGCTCTGCAGGCTCTCGGGTACCTCCTGCCTGACACGGTGCTGAGCTCGTGGGCCGCATCCAGAGCAGAACCTGCGGTCTGCGTGTGTCTGGGTCAGGCCACGCGCCCCGCCACGGCTCGGCAGAGCATCCAGGGTTATTGCTTTCTGCTTGGCCACCAACAAAATACGGAGAACCGCCACAGTGGTACACGTGTCCGCTGGTGATGTCCGCCGTGCGTCGTGCTGTTTAAGTGATTTTAAACGACAAAAATACTCCAGTAGCCTTTACTGACTGTTTTGTGAGGTTTTATGTAGTGAAAGTCGTGATTTGTTTATACCACCTGGGAAAACACATGCAGCCCTTGTACCTCTAAACTGATATTTCCCCCCCCGGATTCTTAAAGCCGTTTATACGCAGTTCATTTGCAATATATTTATAAAGCGATGCAAATTAATGCCGAGTGCCAACCCACCAGGAGCCCTGCTCTTGCAGCCTCCCTCGACGGATACGTGCTTTTGAAATCATTTGGCCGTCTGGCAGGCAGCCGGTAAGGGGTCTGTCCGCTCCCCACCCTCCAGCCTGCTCCTGACCTCCTCCGCCGTGTCTCAGAAATGTTACGTACAACGTAACGTGCGGCGTTAGCAATAGCAATATTCAGGTTCAGGCAGTTCACGAGGCGGTTCCCACACCCTCGTGATCTCCCAGGCTCACGTGCCGATGGCTGCGGGGTTTGGTGGGACCTGGGAGAAGGTTTCCCTCCCGGTGTGCAGGTGACGGCTGTCAGGCGCGCAGGGGGTGGGTAGGGAGCATAGGAATTGCATTTGGTGGTACCACCCGCCGGTAAGGATGGGTATGCCGGTTTGGGGAAGGGAGGGAGAAATTTGCTTGCGATTTTAGAAAAAAAAACAAACAACCCACCAAGTTCTCAATGCTGCTGGTGTTGCCTGGTGACCCTGAGCAGTCAGGACATTGGGGGTTTCGCCCTGGGACCCACCATGCTGTAGTGTCTGGAAGAAGGATCAGTTTTGATCTGGTATTCAGAGAGGTGGGCACATGCATTGCCCACACTGCTGCTGGTGGAGACTCTTGTGCGGCTTTGCTGGAGACACGGCTGGATGTGGCCGGTGGTGGTGGTGGTGGTGGTGGTGGCTTCACGCCTGGGGTGGCCGCCTCTTCGTGGGCTTTCTGTGCAGCTGCATCCCCGCGAGCCAGCGGCCAGGCTTCCTCGTCACGATGGCAGCTCGCGTCTCCACAAACCAAGTCAACTGATTTCCGATCTGCTCGTTAAAGAGTCGCAACGAGTTCTCTGTGCCCAGCACCAGGTCTGTGGCTCCGGCAGCTGCTCTGCACCCTGACCCCATAGTGCCGTCCGGTGTGTGCCGTGGCTGCCGGCATGGGCTGCACCGGAGCACGGGAGCCTGGGGCAGCTGCTGGATTTTCCCTTCTTCCAGTGTTGCGTCCATCGCTGGTTTTAATTTTGGTCACCGTTACACGTGGTTTGGGGCTGCAGAGGAGCCCCGTCTCCAGTGCAGAGACGAGGACGCTGCCGGTGGGTTCGGCATCGGTGTTTTTGGGCAAGGAGTTGGCAAAGCCGTTGGAGGAAGCCTGTGTTGAGGTGTAGCAAGGAACTGCTTGAAACTCGCTAGAAGGTCTGCAGAGGAGAGGATGGGAAGGAGGGGAGGATTGTTGGAGGATTAGCCTGGGCTGCTCCCAGGCAGGGTGTGCTGGCACCTGACAATACCCTGCAAAAGAATCTTGCTCCCCAGCGTGCTGAAAACGGGGTGGTGGAAGGGTTTGTATCCACAGTGCCGGCGCATCCGTGCCCACAGCCTGCTCTATGAAGACTCAACGCGCTGAAGGCCTTGCAAAAACATCCCGAGTGTGTACGTGGGCTAACGACGCTGCGACGGCCAATGCCACCAAGAAATGAATGTCTGCAAAAATTTCCCCCCAAAATCTGCCTGGCCAGTCTGCGGGCTGAGAACTTACCCTGGTTGTTCTTCTCCTGCCCGTCACTGAAGGCGGTTGGACAAATTCTGCGAGTTCCCAGAACCTGCAGGGCAGAGGACCGATCAGGGGTCCCCGTTACCATTCCTAACCGGAGCGCAGCAGTCGAGCAGACACAACGGCCTTACCGAGCTCGCTCTGACGCGCAAGACGCTGTTTTCTCCGTGCCTTGGCTGCGCAGATCTGGTACTTGAATTTGAGACTTAGGTTTGTAGGTGGGGGAAAACCCCACCCACCCTCACTGCTGAACGATGCCCCGTCGTATGTGTGAGAGACGTGGGCAGCGCCGGGGACTGTATGTCCTGTTCTCCGTGGTCCCGAGGATGCTGTGGGCAGCGGCGGGGGACACTTGCCTTCTGGGGCACGTTCCGGCATTGGCACTGCACGGCCAGCGCTCGCGGGGGCAGAGCCTATGCCACGGATCCCACCTCGTGCTTTGTCCCAAATCTGAGACCGGTACATCACCTGTAGGATGAGAAGTAGGTTGGTCTGAAAGCGTTGTCTGTCTTTGCTTCGTTGAGGTGTGTGCCTCCCACGTCGTATTGCCTGGTGCAAGGGCTGTCCCAAGAACCGCTCGGCATTCCTTTCGCAGTTTTATTTTAGTTCAGGGAAGGTTAGCTCAGGTTTAAACCACTTGGTTGTGGTTGTTAAGTCTTAGTGACATATTAAGCATTTAATATCCAAGTGCATTAGCTTCCCGCCCACATCCCCCGTTTGAGATGGGTTGCGGGAAATAGCCGGTGCCCACATCTGATGGGATGCTGCTCGGCATGCCTGTATAAATGGCTTCCTCCTGGACCTCTTCTTTTTACGTTTAGTTCCTGACCTAATTAGGCATGAAGGATGGCGTTAGCAGAGCTCTTGTGACTGCATCAGACAACACCTAATCCCTCGGAGAGATTTTGGGAAGATTGCTGGCTGCTGGAGGGGACACCTTGTGCGGTGGGGACGTGGCGCTGGTGGCACGTGCTGCGGATGGCTCTGCAGCCCCCATGATAAACCAGCGTCCCCGATAAACCAGCGTCCCCAGGACCTGGTGGCAGTTANAACCAGCGTCCCCGATAAACCAGCATCCCCGATAAACCAGTGTCCCCAATAAACCAGCATCCCCAGGACCTGGTGGCAGTTAGGGGATGCCCCGCTGATGCCACCTCCTCTCGATGTCACCTCGCGGCTCGGCAGCGTGGCACGGCTCGGCGCGAGTGCGGACGGGAGAGTCCGCCTTAATTGCTGCGGTACGTCTAATTGTATTACATCTTAATTTCCAGGTCCTTGCTTAACTTGTGCGGTGCATCAGAAGCTCTTGTGAAATGAAATGTGCTGGAGCATCGGCGCAGGAAAAAGCTCTGCCTTCTGTGAAGCCAGACTGTTGCAGCGTAATTTGTTTTGTAAGATTTTGAAAGGCAGTGTTGCAATCTGTAACAGTAGAATAGTGGGAAGATGGTCAGGTGGTTCTTGGGACTTCAACAGACAGATTTCATGTCTGTGTGTTTTTGCAACACCTTTCTATAAAGGGAAACATAATTTAAAATATGATTACTTAGTGTTGTAACAGTCTTCTCAAACGTTTTTGCATTATGCAGAGATCATTATCAGAGGCTGATATTAACTTGCAAAGAATATTATGCAAATCATTCTCCTGTTCTTCTAAAAAGAAATTTCCTTCATAATGCAAAGCGTGACAAAAAAAATTGTGCAGAGGCTTTTGGCAAAATTACATTCAGAAGATGTAACAGTTTTTCTGCTTACTAGCACAATCCATTTGTGCCTTTCTGCTGGATTTTCTCAACTCAAGCTGATAAAGGATGAATTTTAAAATGAGGGCTGGGTTGGGGGGGAGAGTATTGTACCTCGCGGGTTCAGGAGTAGACAGGGAGGCTTTTTGCGTTCGGATCGTTGCTTCAAATCCGCGCTGATAGTCGCTACGGGCTCTGTCAGTTTTCAGCTGTCCGTCGCTCTCTGAAATGGTTTGCTGGGGTCTCCGGTATTTCCCAGGGCCGGGGGTGCGCAGCATCGCCCTCACCGTGAGCAGCGGCTTTTCGGTCCCTGACTTAAACACGCCTGGCGGTGTCAGGCTCCCCAGACGCCCAGTATTACGCATTTATTGCACCGATAAGGCTCTGTAGTGCTGGGACCAGTTAGACCATCTGGGAATGGGGGGGCACTGCCTGGGTGATGGGAGGTCGGACCACGGACACCCGCGGTGGGACGGGCGGTCCTGCCCCGGGGCCGTCGAGCCTTGGCGTCTTCTTTGGGTTTCTCTGAGCATCAGCACGTTCCTGGAGGAGATCCTGGCCCTGGCTGAAGTCGCTGTGGGTTTTGCCATTGGCTTCATCTCTCCTCCATATATATTTTTTTTTTTGTTAGAAACTGGTTGTATCAGTTCAGAGCTGCCCCCTTCTAATACAGAAACCAGACTCTACTAAAATCGAGAGCATTGTTTTCTAGGTATTGGCTGTTGTGCTCTTACTATAGATTGATTGACAAAACCAGACCCTAATAAATATTGTAACCGGCTTAAATGACTAAAATATTTACAGGCTGTGGATCGCAGTCGAGAGTTGAAAGGGCTCATTCACTGTAGAACCCCAATTTTCAGGCACTTAAGATCATTTTGAAAAGCTGTAGCTTTTGTCCTAATTTTTTTTTTAGGCATTTCTCAATACAAATGTGATGATTGACAAAAGTCAGTAATATCCAGAGATATATATTGAATTACGGTGTCATAAAATGGCAGAGAGAGTTTTCACTAGCGCGGTTAATTTTCAGACTTCTTTTTGTGTCTGGTTAGATAACTCAATATTTTAAAATCAAACCAAATTAGATAAATAAGCTGGAAGTCGTCGTTAGCATTCGTCAAGCAACTTAGGCGGGATGTGGAGGCATTGACTGACTCCACCTCTAGCTGCAGGGTTTCCCTGTTCGGAGCGGGTGAATACTAATCCTCGTTTATTCTCTGCTGCAGAGCAATACATCCCTCAGTAGTTTTCCATCTGTAGCAGAAGCCCTTGGCGAGAGCGGCGTTGGAGTGTCCTGGGCGGGTGGATGTCTCCGTGGGATGCGCGTGGGGGTGCTCGGCTGGGTACCACCGTTTGTACCCTCTTTCGGTGGCGGGGGGGAAGAACTTTTAACCCCCCGAAAGTGGCCCCAGGGTGTGGTTGCGATGTGATAATTACAGCAGGGAGCGATGACAAGCGCTGGCTCCGTGCTCCCCGTGGCCTGCCCCGGGCACCTCCGCGTACCCTGCTCACCGCACGGAGATACGTGCTGGAACCCACCGCGTGAATTCCAGGGAAAGGATGAGGTTTTATTTTTTGGAAGATTGCATGGCAGGATGAATCAAAGTAGTGAGGCGTTTTACTCTAAACACGGTGGCAGAGAGGAATGTTTTTATCTGCTGGGTTTGTTTCCTGGATGTTTCGTACCGCAGACTTGCTGGCGGAGCAGCGTTAAGGACGTTTCTGCAAATCTCTTTCTGGTGTCCTCTTGAAAATGGTGATGCTGCCAAATGAAAATCAAATATTTAGCTCTAAACTTTTTTTTTTTTTTTTTCCCCCCCTTCTCCCAAGGACTCCTCCTTGTGATTTGCTTATCCCAGAGCACGGGCTCAGGAGCGACCAGCAGCCATCCTGCCAACAGCCTCTGTCCCTGCAGATCCCGGGGGGCTGGAGGTTGTCCTGGGTGGGCTTCGTCCTCGGAGGTCCCGCGGTGTGCCTGCCCAGGGCTGGCTTTAACCGGGACGGCGGGGTTCTCTCTCACGCTGGAGAACTCATTGCTCTTTTCCCATGTTCCCCTCGTATTTCCAGGCGGAAATGTATCCAGCACTATTCCCGATCAATGGGGTAGAGTCGATTTTGTTCCCTTGAACTGTTGCAGCAGTTAGGAAATTAAAAAAAAAACCCAACCGAACAGCCCTGCATATAAATAGGTGGTTTTCTCTTTTTCTTTTGGAAAAGACGGTACGCGCAAAGATCGGGAGTCCGTGTGGCAGCGGGCTGAGACGTGACCCCGGCGTGGAGCTGGGCTGCGTCGAGAGCAGCACCCGGAGCCCGGGAGGGTCTGGGCGCCCGTTCGGGGCACCCTGTTCCCTTTGCGGGAGTCGCGTGTTTCCCTTTGGGAACCCGTCCCGTGGCCGGGCAAAGCGCTCAGAAAAGCTTGTCCAGGTTGAATGAAGACCTGGGAGTCTTTTAAAATACAGTGAAATTGTCTAGATTCTAAATTATCCTTTCTGTAGGTAAGCCCAACCTCTGTGACGGCCTGCAGCAGGAAGAAATAGAATTTCTTTGGGTGTTACAGTATTTCTTAGCAGAGCATTTGCAGCACTCATCATCACGCTCCTTCCCTTTATTTTCCCCCCTTTCCCAATTAACCTCGTATTAGACCGTGCATATCCACAGTGGCTTTTATCCTCCACCGCTCTTCGCCAGGTTTCGTGTTCCTACCTGCCTCACTGCAGCCAGGTTCTTGCCATCGTGCATTAATAAAACCAAAGCGGAGGCCAGCGCGATCTGCTGCTGTCTCTGCGTCTGCTGGAGGGAAACCCTTCCCAACAAACAGAGTGAAAATTGCAGCTGGTTATGTAAATTATGGGCAAGGGGAAAAAAAAAAAAAAAAGAATATTGCAACCTGGTTTAATTTGTGAGTATGTGTCTCGGAAATAAGTTATACTAATGCATAGCACAGGTTATTGTAATGTGAATTATGGGCTCACCCTTCTGCGAGCGTGATGCTAGCTCACGGATGTGGAAGCAGATATTGCAACCTTGAAGAATCTTGTAGGACATAGAAGTTTTAATTAAAAATCTGGCTTGGTTGAGGGTATTTTGGTTTAGTATGAATGTCTTCATTTCTTTTGAAAAAGAATTAAATGAAACCCTTAGTATTTTTTTTTTTATTTCTGCATATTTATTCTTGAAGTTGAAGCATTAGAAAATAATTGAGTAAAACAAAATCCACAAGGCTTCAAATTACCTCTAGCTTAATGTTTTATTTAAAAGGTTTGCTAACTGACATTCTTTATAATGAATTAGGTCACGCGGCTCTAAAGAGTGTTGTGGGTTTTCTTTTTTACATTTAAATCTGAGGCTGCTTCCCTCGAAACTTGGGCTCCGCTGCCGTGAACCGCCGTACGGTTGTGACTCCCCGGCTCGGGGAATCTCGCTCTAATTATTCTCAATCACACTAGTGCAAATGAATATATCCATGTTTGGAGGATCGAAGCGGTGTTGTCATGGCAATCTCCGTAAGGTCACAAGAAACTCATGGATACTGTTCACCGCCTCTCCCGGGAGACCTCTCCTACCTTCGCAAAACTACGGATTCGGGGGGTTTGGGTGGTAACTTCAAAGCACAATTGTGTAACCGTTCGGCTAAAAGGATTCTCTGCTGAATAACGCGCTTGTGTTTTGCTGTGGCCGAGCCAGTGGGAGCACTGGGAGCGCCGGGTGCCCCCGGCAGCCCCTGCCTGGCAGCGATGCCCGCTGACGGCCGCACTGATCGCCCTTGCTCCGTACCGGGTGGCTGAAGGCGCCGGGTTTGGGTGAAGCTGGTTACGGGCTCTGGCTCGTGTCTCACGTGCTGATGGGGCATCTTCCTCTGGGAGCTGCAGCCCGCCGGATCCCCAGCCCGGTACGTGGACCAGGCTTGCTCGGGGAGGGGGGATCCTTACAAACCACAGCGGCAGCGGAGGGGACGCTTTTGGTGGGCGCTGGTTAGTGGTGCTCAGTCTGCTGGGACGGGCTCTGGCTTGGGTTTTGTTAGGAAAGGATTTGCTTGTATGCAAATAAAAAAAACCACCCCAAGAACCAAACAAAAAGCCACAAAAAACCCCAACCCCCCCAAAAAACACCCCAAATGAACTCTGCTTTCTTCGCTGCAGGAGGTGATGCTAGCTGGAGCTGTAGCAATAGGAAGCCCTCGGAGCTGCCCCTGTCCCCCAACCTGGCTGGGGGTGTCACCCCGCATCCATCCCCTCCCTCCACCTCTGGAGCAGGGCAGGGAGCGCTGATGGTGCTGAGCGCTGCGGTCACTGCAAAGGAATGTGGGCAACGAAACACCCGCGTCGCTGGGCTGTAACTCCCCGGATCGCGCGTACCGCTCTGCCGCTTCCCGTGCATCGGGCGGGAGGGGATTCACGTCAAAACTATGTGACCGGTAAACACTGGAAGAAGTGGCAAAGGCAGCGAGGGGATGTTTGCTCAGCCCTGCTTGGGCAGAGCTCTCCTCTCCTGAAGGAGATCGTGGCAAAGTCACGGGATGGTTTTATTCGGGTTCTGCAAGGTACGAAATGGGTGACAACGTGCATCTACGTGGGGGTGCAGCGAGAGCCTTTATAGATGCAAGTGGGGGTCTCTGTGCTTTCGTGAGCATCTATTTGTGAAAGGAGCTAAATCTTAAAGTAGAATTAAAGCTAAGTTTAAAAGAAAAAACCCAAGTGTAAAAGTGATCCAAAAAGTGAGTTCCTTGTGTTTGAGAACACGTATGGAAACCTTTTGCGCGTCTGGATTGCAGCAGCAGCAGCGATGACTTTACAAATACCTTGGGCTGTTGGACAAATGAATTCACTAAAACTGGCACTTAGCAAATCTTGGTTTAGGTGATCCATGTGGTTGTGGGTTTATGGTTTTCTATTTCTAAGTTCTTTTGTTTTTAAAAAACCCGAACAACACAAACAAAACCAAACCAAAAATACATCTTAATGTTAGAGGGTTATTAAAGCATTTTGATTTTCAACTAAATGCACATTAAATCTGCAATTCTTTCGCTAGCCCAGAGAAGTCACACATACACCCCCGCCCTTCCCTTGAGCCTTTGGACAGGTTTAGCACATATGTATGCAAATTTTTTATGTGCAGGTGACTTGGTTTGAAAGATCAGACATTATTTAATGATTGATATCAATATCCTACAAAAAGGTATGAGAGCCGTGTTTAAAATTAAAAGAAAATCTTAGTTTTTATTGGCTAAAGGAGGGACACGACTGCGCCCGTCAGGGTGCCGTTTAAGTCTATTCCATTCTACGTTATCTACACTTCATTGCTGCTGGTTACCGCGTCGGTCAGGATGGTGAGCCCAGCCCATCGTGTCCTCTCACACCCAACACATACTCACGCATCAGAGGAAGAATACAGGTTTTCACGGGTTTTTGCACCTTGCAGGTGTGCAGACTGGTTCACCCTTCCTGTGCAAGGCCTGGCTTGCACAGCTCCTGCCCTGGGCTGGGTTTGCCCTGGGCTGGGTTTGCCCCCGCCTGTGCCGGCAGCGACCGCGCAGCACCGGGCTGTGGGGTGCCCCAATACGGGGGTCCTGCATGTGGCAGGGGACTTGCCGACCGTCACCTCTGCCCTGTGACTTGTCTGCCCATCGCGGGGGCTGTTTTGACCCGACTTTCTCTAGAACTTTACAGATGTGTCGGATTAAAGGCTTTTAAATTAGAATGTTAAGTAATTGCTGCGAGTCAAAGAAAGGCTTCCTAGTTTTGGGTGTAGATGTGAGTTGGGTTTAAAAAAACCAACAAAACACTAAGCCAGTGGAATTTCTAATTAAAGGCCTGCTTGCATTTAAAGAATTATTTTAAATGATTGGTCTTTGTCTCTGCTTTCTGCAGAGGGACGGAGCTGGTAATCTCAGCTGACCTTCTGGCACACGGGCTTTATCGTTCACTGCTGCCTCGGCACCCACGTGCCGGCACACGGGGCTTAAGCCCTTCGTCTTGGCGCCTGCAGGATGTCCGTTAATACTGCCGGGTCCTCAGGACTTGCTGAGAACCTCTCTAAACATCTTCTTGTCATCTATTCTGCCTTGCACAGCCAACACCTGGAGAAGCGGCCAGCAAGCTGCTGCCCCGTGCGAGGGGCTCGGTGTGTCTGATGAGGTTAAAAAAGGCACGGTGGAGCCTCTGATGCTGGGAAGGCAATTAATGCAAGATTTAACCTTGCTTCGAAAACCTCCGATCGTCCCTCGCATTGGCTTTTGTCAATTGTTTCCTTGACTAACGCGTTCTTTTTGGCTTGGGTGACAATAACGTGTGAGTAAGCAGAATACCCAAATTTCTGAACGATGGTGTGTGGCGATTTCCTAATTTCCTGAGCGAGTGCAGGCTTCTTGGGGTTTCATTCCTGTGCCAGAAGGACTATTTGCTCATACAAAGTTCTTCATTGTAATAGGAAAAAAATCAATTTGATTACTTTCATGTCAGCATGCATGTCTAATGGCTTAGAAGTTATTGCAGCCATAAAATATACAGTATCATTTCTCTCTCACTCTGAAATTTGACAGGATTAATATAGTCAGCATGAAATCTTAGTCATAAAGTCGACCATAAGTGATGGTAAAATTAGCTGCTGAAATCGTCTGCTTATGGAAAGCATCTTCTGTTTTTCCTTCTGGGAAAAAATACCAAGGGGCTGGCGTGCGGATGGGAACGGGAGCCTTCTGCGTTCCAGGCTCTAATACAAACGTGTCCGTTTCATCTCCCGCTCTTCTAAGGAGAGCGATGGCGAGCGCTGCTCCGCTCTGCGATGTCCCGGACGGCCTGGGGTGCAGTTTTACCGCCTGTCCATCGGCTGGCCGGGCGCTGGAGCTGGTGGCGGGGCTGGGTCCCGTGTCCAGTGCAGCCGTGATGGGGGGGTCGTGGCTCTCCCGCATCCCACCCTCCCCTGTAAGGCAAAGTGAGGTGCGTTGCGGGGCCTGAAAATCATCTCCGCCTTCAGAGGTCGGACTTTGGGTTAGAAACAGGGGACTTGTGCTGTGGCCCTTTGACGGCGTGCGTCCTCCAGCGGCGGGTGATGTTTCCATCCCCGGAGGTTGAGCGGACGCTGCACCGATTCATCTCAAGCAACGCAAGCCTTGTCGTGGTTGAAAAGCTATTTCTTTCCGTGGGTCAGTGCTCCGGTGAGGTTGGAGGGAGGTGAGGTCCAGGTGAGCTGAACTTTGCCCATGGTCTTCACCCATGGGCTTTAGCAGATGCTCTTCCAGCTGGTGCAACCCGCTGCCTTCTAGTCGGTCGCCCGCTGTCCTCCTCGCACAGTCCCCTTGGGGAGCGGGCTGAGCCCCTCCGTCGGGGCGGGAGGAACGCCCTGCGGAAAGGTACCTTGCTCTGAGCTGAGACTGAGAAACCTCTGCTTGAAGCTGAGTTTCCTCCTGCCGAGTGACCGCGCCGGGTGCCGGCGGAGGAGCCCAGCAGACGGCTGGAGCGGCCGCTCCTTCCTGCTCATCCACCTCCAAAAGTGCCCTTGGAAGCGGGGATGAAGTGCTGAGGTTAGGCAGGGGGATGTTTGCTGATGGGTGATCCTTCGCCAGCCCAGCCTTTGAATTACTTGTTAATGTTTTTGGTTAATGACATCTCCTTTCGGCTGCCTCGCGTAAGGTGCCCGTAGCTGTTTGTTCTGCTTATGAAGCCGGTTCCAGAAAGAAGTAAGGAGCTGGGTGCTGATATCTTTATTATCGACTTTAAAATTAGACCAAAGGAAGACAGCGTCTTGCATCCTGGCGTCATTTACCCGCCCCGTAAGGTCCAAGACCAGGGGTTTGTTGCTAGCCCTTGGCCCGCTTGGCTTTGCAAGAGGAAATTCCTGCCTCTTGAGCAAAAATGTGCAGGGTTTTATTTTTCATGGGGGGCTCGGGGGTCCCTCCCGTCGTATCCGGACGCTCCCGCCTCCACTGGAAGCTGTCGTCCTGCTGGTTTCGCGTGTTCTGCCTCCCTTGGCAGCCCGTTGTGAAAAGTTAATATCTGGTCATTGGTTTTGGCTGCATCTCCAAGGCAACCTCATTCATACGCCAGCTCCCGGTTCATACCGATCCGGACATGCCTGGATGACTAACTCCCGTCTCCTGTTACACAGTCCCAGAAGAGTTGTTAACTCCTTCGGCCCAGGTGGGTGCTGAGACAGCAGGGAGCGGGCGGACGGAGCCGGTGGATGCCGTAAACACCCGGCAAACGCCAACTTTCTCTCTGCCTCCTCCATCCTTTCTGCTCTGGTGTGCTTCCCAGCCTGGAGAGCAAAGAGCTCGTCTCTATTTAAGATCCTTTTCAGTGCAGAAAGGTCTCAGACTAAGTTTGTTTCTCCTGAAATTACCGTGTTTCATTATCCTTTGGTTTGGGCAGAACATTGCCTTTGGGATCTAAGCTTACTGAAAAAATTCATTGAAAGAACGAACTTGGCGGCATGCTAGCAATGCGCTCTGAAACGTAGCTAAAATTTAATTTTGCATTTCATGCAAGCTGAGGGGGGGATTTTCCTCCAAGGGGCGGGTGATGCGGTGAGACCACCGCGTTCCCGGCGCGTGTTCGGGTCCGTGAGCCCTGCGGGCTGTCGCCGGTTAAACGGGGGGATGCCCGGGGTTGCTGCAGCGCCTGGTCCCTCGCTGACGTGCCTGTTTCTGTATGGGTTTGTCAGGTACAGATTTACAGCCCCCAGAGACTCTTTTTGATTCGCACCAAAAGATGTAGGAAGGAGGAAAATGAGCCAAGCTCCGTTTTTTTTTTGGGTGGGTTTTTTTTTTTTGCTGTTTCTTTCTCTCGCAGCAGTGCTGAGAGGTGCCGCCTGCACTAGATGATGGTACGTCCTTATAATCCGCACCGCTCGCCGGGATGGGTCCTGCAGCACCCAGCGATTCCCCGTCGGGGTGAGTGGCCGGTCCCCAGCTCCGTGCCGAGGTTTGACCGTGGGGCTCTTCTTCCAGCCCTGGTCTCTGGGAAGCATCCGACCCGGGAAGGAGCGGGGCTGGGAGAGGGCCAGAGCAGGTCTAGCTCATACCAGCACTAAGCAAAGTTCGGCTTAAGCTGGATGAGCATCTCTAGGTTGCGGTGCTGCGCTCTCCCCTTGGTGGGTTTGAGTACTGGTGTGGTCCGTGTATCCGCCGAGAATGTCGTGATGCTGCTTTTCTCAGGGTCCCGGAGGCGATTCGGCAGGAGCGTAGGCACAGGTCGGAGAAGCACGTCGGGTTTTCCTGGTCGCGTTCCTCTCCTCCTTGCAGCCTGAGTGGGGTATGGCAGCAGCAAGCAAGGGTCAAGATAGCCCTGAGGATCGCTAAGATGTACAAACTTGAAACCCTGTTAATTTTTTAACGCCTAGCGCGTTTTGGGAGATCTGTTACGCTGCGACATCAGGCAGAGAATTGAGCACACGGGGAAACGTGAACCTGCCGTGGCTTGTGAGCGTGCCTGAGCGGCCACTTGCCGCAGCGGTGGTGGTACACCGTGGAGTGGGGGAATACCTGGGAGATAACCCACGGACCTGGGGTACAGCTTGGTCGCAGACCGTTACCCCGTGCGCCACGTACGAAACCCGCTGTCTCGCCGACCGCCCTCCTCCAGGTGCTGCTTCCCCTTCCTAGGGAAGAATAACTGCTGTGGGGCTGTTTGAAATGTAGCTGCTAGAACTCTTAAATTTTAATAATAGATTACCATTAGTATCAGCCTTATATAATGCACACCTCATTATTGCTTACTCAGAATAATTTCTCAGGCTCCTTATAGAACCTTGGAACTTTATTTGCTGAGTATAAAATATGCAGAAATGCATGAATAGTTTTAAGACTTGGTACCCTAAACTAATACAGCTTGCTTTTTTTTTTTTTTTTTTTTCCCCTGCACCATGATTGAAGTCAAATTAACATATTTACCTTCAGTGCTCCCAGGAGTAGCATTAAAAAATTCAAGAGGTGATTCAGAATAGTCTCCGATTTACTGTGTTTAAAGCTGGATTTCATTTCTCAATAAAACCATGCAAACACTTGACTCCCTTTCAGCGTTGCAGCCTCTTTCCTCCCTGTGCAGGTCCTTGGACTTATCAACAGATGGTAGCGGCATTATTACCGCCGCGTTCCCAAAAGGAAGCTTTTTATTTTATTTTATTGGTTTTTCGGGATGGGGGAGAAAGCAGGGACAGAGAATAAGGGAGGGAATGAATTATAACAAATAGCACAGAAGCATAGCTGCTGTTTTAATCTGAAATAAGGAAAAGTATCAAGCGTGATTTTGTCGTGCTGCCTGCGGCCACCGGTTCGCTGTGTAACGTTGGTTACACGATGGTGCTCTGCCTCATCTGTGCGTGATAACTGAGGGCAAATAATTAAGCTTAATTTTTGCTATATGTTGACATCTTCCCGGTGTAAACGCAGGGGTAGGAAACAGAAAGGGTTGCTTTATTGCCCAGTGGTTTATTCTTACCAACGATGACCCAGGAGCTGTCCTGCCTGTGCCGTGATTTATTCCGACAGCTATAGGATGCAGCTCCCGCAGCTCCCAGGATTTCAGACCCCGTGACAGTCGGGTTCAGGGTGCTTTTTTTTTCCCCGAAGCCCCAGGCTGCTCCAGCATCACCTCTGCCATGGGCTGCTCTGGGGAAGCACCATCCCTTACACGTACCAGTGCTGCAGGGACAGCTTCAACCCCGTTGGCTTTCCTGGCCGGGTAATAAATCTTCTGGGGACAGGGTCTATGTAACAAGTCCGGGCCCTTGGGGTCAGTACCCTCCGAGTGGTACAATCCTGCCTGAAAATTGTGTTTACCGTGGGCTAGGGATAGTTGCAGTGACTTTTTTTCCATGCCTGCTCCTAGATTAGGAAGTTATTTCAGCAGATGTTGTTTCCTAAGAAAATGGGTTGATGCTTGGTGGTTAGAACAGTGTGGCAAAAAAGCTTATTTGTGTGAGGTTTTGGCTAATTGCCTTGCAAGTGTTACAGAGCGTTGCAGCAAATTTCCTGGATTTCGCAATCGTGATGGTTCTGGTTTAACTGGCCAGAAAGATTTTCAAAAATACAAAAATAAATGGAAGAAGAGGGGCAAATCATGTGCCATGTTGCTGCAAAAAGCTGAAAGACCTTAAGTCTGGGGTGAAAAGTCTCCAGGTGTCTGAGCAAGTACTTGAGTCTCAGGGCCGGACAGATCTTGGAGTTTTATCGTCTTTTAGTTGACGAAAGACGGACGTTGCTGTGGGGCAGGCCAGAACGAGCCCTTCTTAGAAATAAGAAGGAATTCCCAGGCTCAGAGTTCCCTGGGAGAACAGGGATGTTTTTCCTTCCCAGTTCGTGGTGCTCCGTACCGCGAGGGTCGCTGACATAACATCATCTCGGCGGGGAAAGAGCTGCCCGTCCCGGTCTCAAGCGCCGGCGGCAGGAACCGCTGCCCACCGCTGCCTGGGCTCGCAGGCACCGATCCTGCCTGGGACCGGGGGAGGTGGAAGGTGCTCCGAGCGCAAAGGCCAAGGAGGAGTTTCAATCTGCACGCAGCGAAGCCGGCAATTCAGTAAGAAAGGCAGGTGCGCAGGAAAATGCAAATCGAGCGTTGCTATTTCTAAGAGCATCACCGTGAAAAGACTTTCCCGGTGTCAGCGCGACGGCGATGCGGGGCCGGGAGGAAACCTCGGGGTCTGCCGGGGCACCGCCACGCTGCCTGCCCCGGGGCCGCTCCGCGAAGGCTGGCCGTGCCGTCGTCCTTCAGCCGGTCCTGCCGTCCCCAGCCGCCGAGAAAAGCTATTTCTGGGCCGGAGTCCCCGGGGCCACGTGCCGGCACAGCCGCGGCTCGGGGGCTCGCGGCATCGGCCAGCACCGCATCCCCACGCTGCTGGTTAAATCGCTAATTAGATTCCATCCGAGCAGCAACATAAACCAGGAATAAATGGACTTGGCTTCATAAACTTAGCACTTAAATATTTTCCCAGGCAGGAAAAAAAAACATTTGCTTTCCATGCAAAACATATAAATCTTGGAAAAGTTCCCGAAGTTGCGTGTTTAACTGTTCAGATCTGTGCGTTTGTAGAATAGAAGTGGTTATTCCCCTGCATAATTATTTTTCTTTTTAAAAGGAAGCTGAGATGTTTGCGAGGAAGACATTTTAAGCGACTGCTGGGGATGAACAAGAGTGAAGGGAGAGTCAGGTTTAATGATGATTGCTTCGCTTTGCTTTATTGCTGTTGGAAATGAAGCACCTTCTCCTCGTCCCCTCCCCGCAAGGACTAACCACAAATGCCGCTTTCACCGCCGTGTTTTGAGGCTGTTTCTGCCTGTCTTAGGAGTTTTATTGAAACACGTATCTGGTTGCTAGTTTCTTTTTAATCCTACCAAAACACAGGAGCTGTTACTGGAGTTTATTTAACGCGATGCTGTACAAAACCCAGGCTCTCTCCTTCCTTCCCGGCGGCCCCGGCGCAGAAGATGCTGCCGCCGGATGCTCCGTTATTTAACGGGTGCGGGGTGAAAGGGACGGGGCGGCCGTCGGTGCTGCTCGCCCCCGTTCCCTTTGCTGCCGTGAGGGGTGCCCGTGGGAAACGGGGGGCTGACACCCAACGGGGGGGCTCCTGCCTCCGGGCACCGGCTGCGCTCACCCAGGTTTCCAGAGGGATGGGTTAGCTTTCTGCAGGTAGATCCGTGGGTTGTGTCCTGCGCTGTGTCCCTTTGCTCACCCCACTGTAACTCCGTAAATAGATACAGAGCATAGATTCGTTTGGGCATAAAATCACCGTTTTCGCATTAAATTCTCAAGGAGATGCTGTGGAGAGCCGTCACCGCGGCTGGCGTGATGCACCGTTGGCATCTTCCTGTCGCCATCGTGGGGGGCAGCACCCCCAGCCCCGCCGCACTGGGTGCAGTCAGGGGGGAGGTGGGTCCGCGGTCACTGTCCCGCCTGGAACGGGGTCAGGTTTTGGCGTGAGCACGAGCGACGTGAGTTTGGTGGTCGACTGTCAAAACAAGATTATCGAGGGGTTTCGGAGCTGGGATAAGGTGGGATTGGGGTGCACCAAGAAGGAATTTGCCCAGGACGGCGTTGCGCTGGAGGAGGCTTTACGGCACGTTGGCCCTTCACGAGCACCGCGGACGCACGGTTTGAAAGAAGCTAGAAAAATAAAACGGCACAAGTGTCTCCCATGCAGAGACAAAAACCCCAAACCCAAACCAATAACCATCCTACAGCTTCTTTCCACGAGCACTTTCTGCATGTTTCGCTGTCATTAACAGTCACCGTTCCGGAGGTAGAGATGTTTTAATTTGTTTGTGTTCCCCTAACACCTTTCTGTTTCGTAACAGTAATCACCTCTCCTGGTCTGGCCGGGAGGCAGCGGCGTCTGCCGCGCTCCCTGTAATCCAGGAGTGAATCAAAGCAACTTTTTACAAAACAAGATTCTCTCGCTGTTGCAAAAGAGCTTTGGGGAAATCTGGTTTTTGTGGTTAAGGATCTTACTCTGATGCACAAGGAAAATTATGTGTAGCTTTTATTTGGCCCAAAGGATTCTTACAACATTATCCGTATTTCCTTTAATTTGTGGGATTTCTAGTAAATGGGCTTAAAAATAGGTCCGGGCAAGGTGCCAGGGTACATACGAAGAGCAAAAAAGCTTTGCAGGCTGCGAGCAGCTCGCTTTCACTTCTCCCTCGGCGCGGGCTGGGGGGACGGAGCAAACGCTCACCTTTTGGGGTTCAATTTAATGATGTCTCTGGAATTCTTTGGAAGTCAATATTGCAGAAAAGATCTTTTAACTCTTTAATAGAACCGGTGCAATACTGTTGTGGAGGTGGGGACAAGTCTGGAAAGGGGCAGGACGAGCTGTAGCACCAGGGGAGGAGAAGAGCTGGGGGGTCCGGGGGGGACCCTCACACGTGTCCCTGGACCCGCGCACTGATGGGGTCTGGGGACCCTGCAAACCCGGCGTACGAGGAGGAGCAGAACATGGCGATGATACACTTT
>VXBL01002760.1:167668-188613 GCA_013400195.1 Aramus guarauna | reverse complement strand
GGAGTTTGAGTGCACGGGCTGCGCTAACGCTACCTGCTCCGCCGTCGCACGGGGTTTGCTGTCGCACGGGTTTTTATTTGCGGGGGGAGAGGAGGCATTATCCCCGTGGCCAAAAGGTACGGCTGGCCTGCGAGAGCGGCCGCGGTGGGATGGATGCAAAGCCGGAGCCGTCGCCTCGAGCACGTTTCGTGTGAGGTTTTTCGGAGGGTCCTCGATGCCGCTCGGCTGGGGCCGGTACCCCGGCCAGGAGCGATGGGCTGGGGGGGGCCGGGGGGGCTCCGGCCGCAGGAGGGGCTGGGCTGGGGGTCCCCCTGCCCCACTTCGGATTTAGGGGCGAAAAATTAGAAGACAACTTGGTAGGCGGCTCGCTGCGGCACGTCGGTTTGTTTTATTGGGGCTCAAATATCTGGCTTAATTTGGAGATAAGCCTGGTTTTGTTGGAGGATAAATCTGTTGAGAAGGGCTTTAACTGTTGAAATGCTCCCTCTTTCTGGTGCAAATGGGAAGATTGCTTTTCAAAGTGCTTTTTCCTGGGAGCTGTGGCTCCCGCAGAATCCTGTATTTATTTCAGGCAGAATGGCACATTGTTTTATAAATATCTTTTCTGTAGTTTCAACATAGCTGCTGGTTGTTGTGTTTCTTATATAATGCTACCCGAGATCTGTCTGACTATCTTACGTTTGCTTTGCTCTTCACTTCTCTCCCATTACCGTTCAGATTTTCCTGCATAAAGTAAAACCCCCGGGGGAATAAATCAGCGGTGCTTATTTAAACAGACCGCAACTTGAAGAAAATACTTGCATTTTTTGGAATATCCTTTGCCATCCACCAATAACACTTCCAACGTTGTTTGAAAACATCGATAAGTAATTTTTATAAGCGATTGCTTTTCCGCATGGGCTCTCAGAGCTTAGCTCTGAGCCTTTGATGTCGGGTGAGGTTCCTCTGCTTCTGCCTGCTTTGGTGAACTGTCTAAAAACGCTGTGCCTCTCTCCCTGTCTTCTCCATTTTTCAGATGTGCCCTACTTTGGATATTCCTGCATTGAATGTCTGAGGAGCTCCAGCCGATCCTGAGCCATGTCGCAGATGTTGCACATAGAGATTCCCAACTTTGGGAACACCGTTCTGGGCTGCCTGAACGAGCAGCGGCTGCTGGGGCTGTACTGCGATGTCTCCATCGTGGTGAAGGGCCAAGCCTTCAAGGCACACCGGGCGGTCCTGGCCGCCAGCAGCCTCTACTTCCGAGACTTGTTCAGTGGGAACAGCAAAAACGCCTTTGAGCTGCCGGGCACCGTCCCCCCCGCTTGCTTCCAGCAGATCCTCTCCTTCTGCTACACCGGGAAGCTGACCATGGCGGCGAGCGAGCAGCTGGTGGTGATGTACACGGCGGGCTTCCTGCAGATCCAGCACATCGTGGAGAAAGGGACGGACTTGATGTTCAAGGTCAGCTCTCCCCACTGTGACTCTCAGACCACCATGATCGAAGACCCCAGCTCCGAGCCACAGAGCCCCTGCAACCAGCTGCAGTCGGCCTCGGCGCCCTACGTCATGTCCCCCTCCATGCCCATCCCGCTCCTCACGCGTGTCAAACACGAGAACCTCGAGCTGCAGGCAGCTGCCCTGCCCGGCCTGCCCGGCAAGCGGCCCCTCGAGCCCGGTGCCCGGGAGGGGGCTGGCGGCGGTGGCCCCAACGCCGGTCCCCTGAAGCTCTCCCGCGTCTCCTACTACGGGATGCCCAACCTGGCCACCCTCATCCCCAACGTCCAGCAGGTCCAGTACTCGCAGGGGGAGCGGACGAGCCCCGGCGCCAGCAGCATTCCCACCACCGACAGCCCCACCTCCTACCACAACGAGGAGGACGAGGAGGACGACGAGGCGTACGACACCATGGTGGAGGAGCAGTACGGGCAGATGTACATCAAGTCCTCGGGAAGCTACTCTGGTAATGGACGGTCTCTCTCCTTGGGTTATCTGCTCTCCTTCAGTGCTTGCTTGGTCCTTCTCCGGCCAGAACGGGTAGTTTTGGGCTTGTTCGTCAGGCTTTTGTCTTCGGGGGCTTCGTTTCTTTGTTTACACAGCATGGCGCAGAAGGCGGTGCACGTGGTGGGCCCGGTGCTGGTGTCCACGTACGCCATGGGCAGGTGCCCCCCGTGCCATCGCTCATGGACCGCGTCCCCAGCCCGGAGGCTCTTTAGATCAGAGAGGCTGCGTCGTCCGCCACGGTCGGCTTAGCCCTTCGCGGTTTGGCTGAGGCTGCTGATGAGCAGCCTGGTGTTACGGGAGCCGTGCGGTGGTGACACCGTCCCACGGCGATGGCTGAGCTCAGCGGGGTCATCCGCGAGGGATGGCCATCCCTGGGAAGGGAAGCATCAGCCCTTGCCGGCCCGGCGGGCGTTAGGTGGTCGGTCTGGGAGGCAGAGGCACCTTCCCTCTGTCCTGGCCTTTTAGAGCAAAATTTTTAAAGAAGTGATGAACATGTGATATTTGGAGGAAAGGAGAAAAACCTCAAATACATCTTTTTCACAGATGTTAATTAGGAATATCTGCAAAAAGAAGAAAAGAAGGACTTTCATGCCCACTGCCTGAAGTGACTCCCCCTTTCCTTTGCCAGCCTTGCCCAGCGCATCGCTGTCAAAAAGGGAAAAGCCATTTGGGACCTTCCTGCTAATATTTTTATTTCTCTGTTGGGTGAGTCCCTGGGCATGCCTTAGACAGAGGAGGTGGCTTCGCTTTGGTGGTGCTCAGCCGGGGAGCTGACGGCTCAGCCCCGGGGCGGGCGCAGGGGCACGAGGCCCCTTCCCTCTCACATCCTGCGCAGGATGGGGCTCGTCGGGTGTGCAGGACCGGGCACTGTGCAGGGCTCAGGCCCTGCTGAGGAGCAGGGGCAGGCGGGGGGGGTGGTACGGAGCTGGGGGCTCAGGACCAGAGCTGGGGGAGATGCTCGGCTGGGTCTCTGGCGTGCCTGCATCCCGTGCGGATGAAGCTGGCAGCGTCCCGTGCGGAGGCTCGGCCTCGGCGCGGTGGCCTCCTCGTCGGAGCTGCGGGGGTTTGTGGTGGCAGCTTTGATCCGCGGGTGCTCCCTGGGGAGGGACATCTTCCCGCCGGCTCTGGCAGCGTGGAGCATCCTCTCACCTGGAGCCGCTTTCCCCGCTACGGTTCTGCGCTGAAATTGCTGGACTAATTTTGCAAAGATTTAACTCTCGTTTGTTGAAGAGCTGGCATGCTTTCCTCAAGGCCATTTGATTTTATTCTTTAGCGAGGGAGAAGATTTGACAAATACGACCATTTCTGTTACCTAAAGCCGGGCTTTCCCTAGTCCTGAGAACAGGCTCATCCCCAACGTTGTCCCATCCCCCCCAAACGGCAGGAGCCCAGCGTCACCTTGGCGTGTCCCCCTGCCAGGCAGCAAGCAGATAAGCAATATTTTCCAAGCGTTTTTATTGAATCACAGAATCCCAGACTGGTTTGGGTTGGAAGGGACCTTAAAGCCCATCAGTCCCACCCCTGCCATGGGCAGGGACACCCTCCACCAGCCCAGGGTGCCCAAAGCCCCATCCAACCCGGCCTTGGACACTGCCAGGGAGCCAGGGGCAGCCACAGCTTCTCTGGGCACCCTGTGCAAAAGGGGGAAAACATCCTGGTACCGGTGTTATGATTTTAATGTTAGAAATATTTGTTGAGAAAAATGGCCAAGCCAGTTGTAGAAAACGAGCCCCAAAAGCCTGTCTGCTCTCTCTGCCGCACTTCAGGTCCCAGCGGCTGGTACCGGGTGGGCGAGGAGGAGTGGGATCAGGGGATGGCCACGAGGTCGGGGTCCCCTCCGCATCTGCCCACCCACACCCCGGCTGCTGTTAGAGTCAGACCGAAGAGGAATCAGGCTGGGTTTGGTTTTTATTGTGCTTTGCACTTCCCCGTTGTAGAGCGTGCGGTGAGTAGCGTGGGTTTGCCGGGGCTCGTGGCGTTAGTCCTCGGAGCAATGGGGTTATACCCTTGGACACGGTGTTTTCCTTCCCCGTCACCGGGCCAGTTCGTGCGGAAACAGAACAAAATAAATTCAGAAGGTGAGGGCAGGACCAGCCCCGGGACGGCTGCAGGAGCTATTAGGCTGTATCTAATGCTTGCGGCGCGGGAGTCATCCCAATTGGAAAAGGGAAAATAGGAGCAGCTTTTTTGGGCGTCGCTGGCGATGCTGCGGCCACCCAGCCCTCACGGCGGAGCCGGGCATCCCGCGATAAAGTTCTCCTGCTTGGTTTCTGTAGGGGGAAGACTTGATCCGTGCCGTGATGGGGAGGAGGTGAGTCGGGAGCGCGGTGCCGCCCGGCCCTGCTGTAAGGCTCTAACATACCGCTTTTCTGCTCAAATATCTCTTCTGCACCAGCACGTTTCCAGGGAGTTTCCTGTTTTAAATAAGCCGGCTGTAGTATCAGGCTTCCTGGAAAAGAGGGTGCACAAAAAAGAGATTAAAAAAAATAAAACCTAAGCTATTCCATTATGGTTTGGACTTGTACAGCTAACTGTGTTTTAATTACTCGGGATAAACTGTACCCTCAAAAGGTGCAGAATAATAAAACCGTAAGATGGAAGAGAGAAAGCCAGCTAATCCTGCTCCTGGCATGTAGATCCCGACAGCCTCACAAAGGCCTGGGGGAGGGGGGAGCCCTTTAAAACAGTGATTGCCAAGGTTTCCAGGAGCCCCGTTTGTAAAAACAAAAACAAAGCCAGAGAAGAGCACAGCAGATGAAGCCCTGAATTTCAGAGAGAGTTGGGTTTTTTTATTGTGGGTTGTTTTTTTTTTCCTCCTTCATTTTCTCTGCTTTTTCATTCCCCGGCGGAAGCGTTGACTGAGCTAATGCCGGCGAGCGTGCGGTGGGACGCTGGTGGCTGATGCTCTTCGCTTCCCTTGAGCATCACCCACTTTGAGCATCACCACCCACCGCTCCCAAGGCCGGGCAGAGTGGGGCAGGACCCTCCTGAGCCCGGGAGGGTCAGGAAGCCGCCTCTTGCCCCAAAGCTGGGGGGGTTGATTTATTTTTGTTCACCTCTTTATAGTCGGAACCAAGGTGAATCTCCAAAGCTGGGGTCAGAGAGACAAGGAGCTCATCATCGCCTTGGCCAAGGTGGTGGTAGAAGAGGCAGTGAGGAAGAGGTCTTGTTATCTGGTGTGTCTCCTGCGGTGGTGGCACTGGCGTGACGGACCATGCGGTGGTGGCACTGGCGTGATGGACCATGCGGTGGTGGCACTGGCGTGATGGACCATGCGGTGGTGGCACTGGTGTGACAGACCATGCGGTGGTGGCACTGGTGTGACAGACCATGCGGTGGTGGCACTGGCGTGATGGACCAGGACAAGTGTTGGACCTGCAAAAGGAGAAGCAGAAGAACGAAAGGCTAAGCCCAGTCTTAAACACAGGCCAGTGGGAGGGTTAGGTTTAGGTGTCGGTAGACGGGGCGGCAGCTTGCGGAGGGATGTAGGAAGAGGTGCGTCAGCTCCCACCGGCCTCTGGCCACGTTTGGTGGCCGCAGCGTCACCGCCACTGTCCCCGCGTCCGCCTGCTGCTGTGGCAGGCTGGGAGCATCGCGGTAAAATGGCTCCTTATTCTGTAAGTAGGTCTGGTCGTGCAGAACATGTGGGCCTTGAGGACATGAGTGAGACTTAATGAGGTTTCTAGCATCTGATCTGAGGAATGCACAACTCCAGAAAATATTAAACAAAAGCAAAGTATTTTTATCCTTGTTAATTACAGCGTCGTGGGCCTGATCTGAAGTGGGTTTCAGCAGGACTTGCAGATGCTCGGCGTTTTTCTGCACTGAACCGCGTTCTTGTCAGTCAGCTTGCTGCTTAGCAGATGCAGTTAATTTAATTTTGACAGGCGCAAGCGAAGTTGCGCGAGGGTCCGTCCTCCTCCCCTGCTCCTGCTGCACCGGTTTGCAGAGGAGAGAAAAAAATCTTTATGCAGCAAATGGCTGGAATGTAAAGGCTGGGCTTGAAAGTTATGAAATCCCGAACTGACAAGAGCACACTTCATTAAAAATTCATCTAAAATAGCCATTATAGAATAGTTGTGGTAATTAGCTGAGAGAATAGTTTTCTCTCCTGGCCTCTGATTCCTGACAGTAAGGATAGAGGGCAAGAAACAACCCAGAATCTGTAATGAGCGGCTCCGGCGCAGCCCGGGCAGCATCCCGAACCGAGCCTGGGAAGGACCCGCTGCCAGGATTTACATCATGGCTCGCGACGCCAGGTAATCGCAGCCGTGATAGAGTGGCTGGTTCCAACTGTGGGAATGGCGACCTGATCCTGCGAGGACCCGTGCCGTGCGGCGGCCGGTCTGACACGGTGCTGCGTGCGGGGGATGCTCGCGAGCAAAGAGCTAGTGTTATTTTTAGGGAATGAAGTGGTCAAGAGAGGACGCCCTGTTTATTCGCCAGATCTCTTTTCCTCTGGCTTTTTGTTGAGGGTTGCAAACGGCCCCGCTGCTGGAAGCGCCGCTGCGTGCCGACGGGAGCCGGCCAGCGCCGGCATCGCCCATCCTGGCACGGGGACCGGTGGCGCTGAGCAGCCGGAGGAAGGCAGAGCCCCACGCCGGGGGCGCGCAGCCTCTGGCCTTTTTTGGCATTAAACTTCCAGTCCCTGTTTCCTCACCGTAAAACACAGATGTTTAATTTTAGGCTGGCAGATGTTTCACTCCTGGCTGAGATGTGAAGCGAAGGCAAGATAGGGGTATTTATAAACCAGTAATATTTTTCCTATACTAATTCCAGATTACCTCCCTGTATAAATAGGTCACAAATCAAATCTCTGCATTCCAGTACATTGTTATAAATGTACTATTTGTAAAACGTAAACCATCCCAGTTGGGACTATATCATATATCTGTCCCACGGTGCGTGCGTGCGCGCGTGTGTCCTCTGTGGTGCAGGTTTACGTACGCAGGCAGATGCTGGCGATGCCGGGGCTGCGGTGGGGATGCTATTTTTGGGGTAGTCCCACTGCCAGTGGAAAATAGGCTAATGGGATAAAAATGTTTGTAAAATACTGCTATTTGAAAAGAAACTTCTTGCCACATAGGGAACGGAGGAGAATTATCCACGTGTTTGCGTACATGGTGACTGGTGGTGGAGATGGAGATGGTTTTGTGGTGGACCAGGGCTCGTGACTTGTGGTTCCATGTTGGGGTTCTGTAAATGTTAATGTTTGGGTGAGGGTCTGTCACTCGGGTACTTCTGTATCTCAGAATCCCATTCCTAAACCTGAAATAGTTGTTTCTTACCCATGGGACTATGTTGAAGTTGGCATCAAGTGGTCAAGAGGAGAACCCAGACTGATAGGGATTGGGTGTTCCTGAATAATTTTGAAGCCCTGGTGTTTGGATGGTCAGGAACGAAGGGAATAAGTGAATAGTGCTGCCCGGTGTGTGGCCAGCAGTTCCCAGCGCTGCCAGGCCCTCAGCAGCTTATTGCCCATCACCCGTGAGGGTCAACGGGAGCTCTGTGGGCTCAGCACCTCTGGTCCCAGGCACCTGGGGTGGGAGCTGCAACCGTCCTGGCGTCACCAAAACCACCGTGGGCTCAGCAGGAAGGTGGTGTAAGAGACCTCTGAGCCGGGAGGTACGTTGTACGGTCAAGGAGGACACGTGCCCCAAGCATCACGCAAAGCCCGGAGCCGTGGAGCACCGGTAATTCCCGCGACTCCAGCTTTCCTCCGAGCACAGACTGGTGAGTTGGCTTGAGGTTGCTTCTTCAGCCAGAAAACCCGGGATACTTCCCATTCTGGACCGCTTGTTGCCAGCTGCAGCATCCATATAGGTTTGAGATCAAAGTATATATCTGAATAAATAAAATATACCAGTGTTTGGCTGGCAGCTTGCATTGCTTCCTCGGTAATGATTTCCTGCCCCTCTCCGCTAGCTGGTAGGCTCCTTTCTTGGTCGAGAACAAAACTGTATTAAACAATACTTCACATTGTTTGCCCTTTCATTCAAAGGGAAGGAGCCGCTGCCCTCTGAAGATACAAATTAATTAGAAGCGAATACTATCCTGTTCTTCAGAGCATAAAGGCCAAACAGACTGGCTTTCTTTGAAAACATGGGACCAAAGTGTCTCTTGTATCCTGCTTCTTTACATAACCGATTGCTATCTGCTGAATTGAGGTGGCACTGAAAGGCCTAAATCTTCGGTCGTTTTTGTTTAGTATCGTTAAATTTGTGCTAATGCTTTAATGGAAACAAAGTCCAAAAAAAAAAAATTCATGCCCGTGTTTAATAAGAGATTTATAGAAAGCGAGCCAGCGGGACAGATGCAACCAAAATAGAATAGTCGATTGAGTTACACTTGGTCTTTTTAGCCCGAATTTTAGTTTGTTTTGTGAAGTATTTGATTTCACAGGCATAAATGTAAACTTCTTGATGGCTGCATGTGTAGGAAGTGAAATGTCTTCAAAAGCAAAGAATTTCTTCAAGGCAGGATTGTCACCAGCCAGCGCGGCAGCGTGGTTTTCCTGAAAAGCTTCTTTTCTTTCAGGGAGCAGGTTCGACACCGAATCCTTCAACATTTCTGCAGGACGGTAGCGTGGACACGGTGCTTGTGCTGATCTTTCTCTTGCCCACCTCATTATTTCTACCTTAGGACCTTGCCCAGAGAAGCTGTGGCTGCGCCTGGCTCCCTGGCCGTGTTCAAGGCCAGGTTGGATGGGGCTTTGGGCACCCTGGGCTGGTGGAGGGTGTCCCTGCCCATGGCAGGGGTGGGACTGGGTGGGCTGGGAGGTCCCTTCCCACCCAAACCAGTCTGGGATTCTATGATCTCTTTGGCTCCAAAATTGGTTTTTTATTGAATATTTGCCTATGGAAAATGGTAGACCAGGTAGGTTTGTCCTTGTCCGCTGTAGCTGTTTGCCACTTGGATGTTGTAGGTGTTTAATTTCTTCAGTCTTGATGAAGAAGCGGGCAGGAGGAGGGCATGGCTGATAGCTGCTCGAGTCCGAGTTCTGTTCCCATTACAGCAATATTGGGTCACAAGCTGCGACGGCCTTCCATCCCCTTTGGGGTACTGATTGCAACGACTGCCCCTGGAGACCTACAGCCCTTATAGCGCTTAAAAAATAACCGGAGGCCTCTGAGAAAGTTTCTGAGAATCCGTACCAGCCTGCCCAGCTTCCCTTCAGCAGCTTAACATCTACCGGTTTTTAGGTGGTGATGAATATTGTGGGTGATTTGACCCGAGTCATCAGTTAAATGTAGAAATTAAATAATAAACCAGCAGTTTTACGCAGCCTGGGCAGAGCGTTGTTGCGAAGGGTTGCGATGGTTTTCCTGCTCCTGCCGGGCAGCTGAAGCGGTGGCTTCCCCGAGAGCCCGGCGCCGCGGAGCGCTCGCCCTGACGAGCTGCCCGCAATTAGCGGGAGCCCCGTGCACAGGCACGGCCTCGGCCTCACCTGTCCTGTCGCCCGACAGCTTGGGGACGTGCGTTTAGCACAAAAAGCTGTTGCCAAATTCTATTTTACCCCCAAAGGTGAGTAGTGCTACCTTTTGTAGCTGCTATTGAGGACCTTGGACGTCCCAGTCTGGTTCCTGGGATTTATCGGCAGGACGGTGGCTCCTCCGTTGGTGTACATGATTTTACCTCTTAGTGCGCGTAACCCGCAGAGGACTCTGCGCGGCGGGGTCCTCCATACCTGCTGCTCCTCTGCTCTCGAGATTTGCATTTGTTTTGCAGTGGCCCTTGTGCTGCAGCCCGCCTGGCCGGAGCCGGAACGGCCGCGAGGGACAGCAGAGCGAGCCCTGCCGGGGCATCGCTCCCCCGGACCTAACGCCCATCTGCTTTTGATTTGTTTAAGCTGGAAAAACTACGGGTATTTAATAGGTATACTCTGCTTATCACGCTTGGAAAGCATCGGGAATATTAGCAGGTCTTTTAGGGAAACGCTGCGGCTGGTGAGGAGTCCGCGCATCAGCGGGGCTGCACGTCACCACCACGATCCCCTGCCGCTGCGCGTAGATAATCGGGCCGTGATGGCAAGAGGAGTTTTAAAACATCGTGGGAATTGTTCTGCCGCTGTTGGTCCTTACTCACTGAAGGAAACGCTGCTCCGCCGAGGTGCGGCTCCAGGAGCAGGAGACGTCCTCCTGGTGTTCCAGGCAGGAGGAGCGGTGAGAGCGGGGATGCTTCCAGCCCCGTGCCTGCGATAGGACCCCACGGCACAGCACAGCGTCGCGGGTCATGTCCTAGTTAGAACACTGCTCCCATTGTACGGGAGCCATCGCCCTTTGGTTACTGCAGCAACAAGTCTGCAAAACTTGTTATTTTATCTAGAGAGTGGAAAAATGCCCCCCAGAACTCCGAAATAATTGCAGGAAAAGGCACCTCGTGAGGAGGAGACGTTTTGAGTTCAGAAACGCTAATTGCTGGGATTTTTTTTCTTCTCTCTGTATTCACAGATCTTGAAGCCCAGGGCTGGGTTTGATTTTATGCGTGGCACGTGCCACGTTATCAAACAGTTTTGGGAAGAAAGATGGATCACTGTAGAGCTGGGCTGCCGTTCAGAACTGTAACTGCTCCCACCGCGTCCCAGTGCAGCTGGAGGTGATTGATGTACGCCCGTGTCAGCCTCTTTCGCTGGCAAAAATTGTAATTTTAAGCAAACCTGTGGACTTGCACTGTAAATGTGCTTTAGAAAGTGAATCCTCTGTATGGCCACAAGACCCAGACTTGCACGGTGCTGGTAGTACGGCTCGGGAGTTTCACCTTTGCGACGTTGATGGTTGCTCATGGGCAGTGGTGGGCTCCGGGGGTGGTACGTCAGGGCATGAAGTGAAACCACGGCTGTGTCCCAGCAAAACCTAGTAATTCGGTTTCAAAGCCACAGCTTAATAACATTTTTTGGCTTGTTGGATGGGGTCTGTCGTTAATGAGAGGAGAAGTTAGCCTGCAAAAGGCAGAGTAAGAGAAGGTGCTTCAGGAGGTGAGTCGGAGCTTGCGGGAGGTGGGTGGTGGGTGCCGTCCTCGGAGGAGTAGCGGTGACCTTTCTCAGTGCGGGGGGTATCTGCAGAGTCTGACTTTGAACTTCAGAAGGAAAAAAAAAAGCCATCAAGAGAAGTAGTTACGGTACTGATGCAGGTAGTTATCAAACTTGGGCAATTTATTGCCTGTTTTAGAAACCCCTGGTGAAGTCATCTGCCGTTCTTCTGGGAGTGTTTGGGGAAGCCAGCTCCGTATGCTGCGTTTCTAGAACGATGCCAGCTGTGCAGAGTTGCCCGTTTTCATAAATGATTAACTTAGGAAAAGTTAAAGCGTAATTAGGTTCCAAGAATCCCTCCGCAGAACCCGAACGCGCGTACGAGACTGCTGTGGTCGGTGATGGGGGAGACCTGGGGATCTTTCCCTGCTGTCAGGTGGCATCTGCCCTGGCGAATGGTGGTGCTTCTGGAGGGAGGAATATTTCCAAGAGCTACGTGGAAAAAGTCAAAATCTGGCCTTCTGTTAATGTTGTGCTTGCATAATAAACTGTTTTAATGGTTTTCCCTTTTAATTTTTAAGTTGCTCAAGAGAAGCCGGAGCAGATCCCGCTGGAGAACCGCTCCTGTGTCCTCATACGACGGGATCTAGTTGCTCTCCCAGCCAGTCTTATCAGTCAAATCGGGTACCGTTGCCACCCAAAACTCTACTCAGAGGGAGATCCTGGAGAAAAACTTGAGCTCGTTGCAGGTAAGGAAGGGACAGCTTTGCTTTGCTCGAGAATGCCTGGGATCACGGATGTTTGCCTTCTTGAAATGGGTTCTTCATCTCGCTTGCACCGTTGCTGGAGTCGTGCATCTTGTGTGCCCTTGCTGTGTCTTTCTGGATTATTCATCACCAATCATCTTTTAAAAAGTTCTAAGTTGCCTTTAATTTGCTGATAGAAAAATGTGTCATTAACAGGATTTATTCAATTGAATTAATTTAGCATTTTAATTGAATTCTGCAGCTTGTGTTCTTCCTGATTGGTGTGGGCTGCATTGCAATTGTGTTTTGATTTAGATGCAGAGATCTAAAAAAACCAAACCAAAAAACCCCATTGCATTATAAGATTTACAAAGCAACGGAGATAAAATTTGTGTCAGCGAGCAAGCTTTGAAAAACCTGTAAAAGTTGTTGTTTTTTTTTTTAAATTGGGGGTGTCACTAAACTCTGAAACGCTGCAGAAGAGAAGGAATTGGGTTTGGTCCTTTCTTCTATCTTTATTTTCATTTGGGTGGGAACTTACGATACCAGGAGAATTCACTACGCTGTGCAGGATTTGTGGCCAACTTGAGGTGGAGGATGGTCCCTTCAGCTTTTGATGATGCTGGTGGTGTAGAGCTGGATAAAGAGTGAAATCTGGTAACCGTGCCAGCCTGCAGCCCGGGTACCCGAGTGCTGCGCAGAAAACAGAGGTTTAATTGGGGTGTCCAGATCAAATTCCAGTTTAAATAGTTATATTCTGCTTTTATACGTTTCCCCCAGCTTCTCTTTGCTGCAGTAGTCCTCTCAGCTTATAGCTTGTGCTGTCGTGAAGTTTTTCCCCGTGGACGTAGCTATGTTTAGGTGCAGCGATCTTTGCACGACTGCCCGTACCTGCTGCCCGGGCGAGGAGCTTTACTGAATACCTGTAAAGCCCTGGGTACCAAAAGGACTCAGGGCAGTGCAATCAATCCCAATCAGTTGCCTTTTCTTTCCAGTCATTTATCTCTTGGTGAGTAGCGTGATTTTATTTTCGTTCTGTAGAAGGAATGTGGATTTCAGAGGATGCCCAGAAAGGTTTCCGTCAGATCAAGGATGGGGCTTTGATGGAAGGCAGAAGTAAAAGGCGCGCGCTGTAACACAGCGTACAACCACAAGTATTTATTTTGTATCTGGAATATTCATTTTGTACCCATTTACATTTTATGTGAGACTTCTTAAAACCATCAAGTGGTGCAGGTTATTTTCACAGTGAGAGCTGCAAATTGGCTCGAGGCAGCTCTGCTTGATTTACATTTTTCAATCTGGGAAAAAAAGTAGATTAATATCTCTAACTGATAGTGGCTGCCTCAGTTATTTTTTAGTTCTTAAAGTGAAGTTACCCTCGGTAGCATTTGGTGTGGCCTCTGATGGCTCATCTCTCCAAAGAGCGCTGCCAAAGAAAGGCTCCGCAGCTAATTGCTGTCTCCAGCCTGGAGAGACCTCGGGCAGGCGGGAGGATCCTGCAGCAAAAGTTTTCCTCAACTCTCCATTCGGAGAATTTTCCTTTTGTCTCCAATTTTTTGGGCCAAAATCGATTCTGCAAACTTCAGCAGCCCTCTCCAAGAGGGTCCTCAGCAAGCCTTGCAGTCACCGTAGTACACCTGACGGACAGGTACCGTGCGTGGAGCGTGGCGAGAAGCAGGACCGCTCACGTCTGGAGTGATGCTTGCTCTTTTCTGGGGCAGAGCCGGTGGCCCGGGCTGCCTGCGGCGGCGGGGAAGGTGCAGGCAGCTGCCTGTGCTGGGGAGAGGGTCGGGCTCGGGGAGCTGCTGGGCACCTGCCCCGGTGCAGCCCGTCGGCGTGGGCTGCTCTGCAGCTCTGTCTTCGTCCGGAAGATGAGGGACAGTCATCTGTAGGCTTTCCTGGAAATCCAGGGGGTGATTTTATTTCTCCAGTAGATGTTTTTGTATCTTGAGAACAGAGCGTATTCTGGATCCAGATACGACCCATTATTTATTCTTAATTAAAAGCAAATACCAAAACCCTCTCGTATAACAGTAAGCTTGAAAAATAGGCTAACCTTTCCCTGCGTGCCAGTGCTGAGGCAGGAACGGTTTGGTCCGGGTGAGCTATGTGCAAAGTCAAAGTGTTTGATAAGGAACCTGCTACAAAGCGCTGCCAAACCCCCAGACGTGTGAAGCCGCTTTGGCAGGGGCTCCTTGTTCTGCTGGAGAACATCCGTAAAGGCAGGGTATTTCAAAGTCAGCAGTTCCTGCGCGTTAGAAGGAAAATTCCCTGCTCACCAGAAGTATCAAGAGGTGATGGGCTGGGGTTTTTGGCAGCAGTTAGATCTGTAGTGTAACCGAGTACCTTTTCTGTGCTAGACTGGGTTTTTTTCCTTTCTTTCTAGTTATACGTACTGCAGCCTTTCACTTGAGAAAAGGAAAGGCCAAATGGATTGGGGTTTTCTTCCTTCAGAAAGAATAAATAATCTGATCAGTACATTTAAAATCACAGAATAAAGCCTCGCACTGTGTGTCTTTGAAAAAAAAAAAGAAAAAAAAAGAGTCCTTTCATTTCATTTCCATAGACTTCCTCTCTATACGGATAAAATTAGGAATTATTATTACCCGGGACTTGCCATGGCCCTGACGGACTGCGATAACCACCCCTGCTAGGCTTTTCCAAAAAATCCTGCTCTCCTTGTGGGGTTTTTGTAGCAGCACGTGAAGCGCCCGCTCCCTCCGTGTCACACCAGGTCAGGACGACGCGGCGCAGGAGCAGCGGCGTGGGGGTGGCTCGGAGGCGATGCCGTCAGCGAGACAAGGGTTTAATTCTGAATTCTCCCTCTCCGACCCTTCCAGGCTCAGGTGTTTACATCACCCGGGGGCAGCTGATGAATTGCCACTTATGTGCCGGTGTCAAACACAAGGTCCTTCTGAGACGTCTTCTGGCCACCTTCTTTGATCGGTACGTCCTCTTGCTCTTCGTGCTCTCCCAAGGGATTCAGTTTATTTTCTGGTGCTTCAACCGTGTGAATAGATAACGTGTCATGAGCGCTTCACCCTCCGTATATGCTGCACCGATATCCGTGCTTTTTCTCGATGATTCTTGAACATGAGCACCAGGTCTTCCGATTCCTTGCCTTAAGATCACGTAACGCGATGATCCCTCTGTAAGAACCCACGGGGAGGAGGAGGAGGAGGCAGTGGCTGTCCCCTGGAGTCCCCGGTGTAAGGATCTTCCTTTGCTTTTCCTGCAGGAACACACTTGCCAACAGCTGCGGAACTGGAATCCGGTCCTCCACGAGCGATCCCAGCAGGAAGCCCCTGGACAGCAGGGTTCTTAATGCAGTCAAATGTAAGGAAAGAGATTTATTACTGCTCGGTTGGAACAGCATGCCGTGAGCAAAGCCCAGACCTAAGCAGGGAAAGCCGTCTCCGTTGCGTAATATGGGAACTATATATGTTGAAATTAGATTATAGGAAAATTAATTCATTTTGCATCATTTGTGAGGGGGCTGAAGTCAATATTTTTTTTATTTGTTTGGCGGTATCTTAATATAAAACACTATTGCTATTTGACTGTTTTACTGTATTTTAAAGCACTAATTTTGCAGTTAATTATTTTATTGATAGGTGGTCTAAGAAGGAAATTGAAATTATGTTTTTGGCAACATTCAGAGCTTGGTACCACTGAAACAGGCCATCTCTGTGGCTTTTATGCCCTGGGGTTCCAGCTCACATTTGGGTTCAGCTGAGTGCAGGGCTCTGCCAAATCCCCAGATTTACGGGAGCAGAGCCTAGAGCTCTGGTCCATCTCCCAAAGACACCCTAGTGCCCAGCCTGAGTCGGTGCCTGAGAGCAGCCGTGCTTTTTGGGGCTTTTGGGGGCTTTTTGGAGCTTTTTGGGGCTGTTGGTCTTCAGCAGTAAATGTGCCCCCGGGAATCAGGGAATCCGCTGGCTGCTTCAGCCCTGGGAGCGTGGGAGGGTCTGCTCCACGTCTGGCCGTGGCCTTTCTGGGGGTTTAGAGTCTGTGGTGGTCCCAGGGCTGGAGCACCTCTGCTGTGGAGACAGGCTGAGAGAGTTGGGCTGGTTCAGCCTGGAGAAGAGCAGGCTCCGGGGAGACCTTAGAGCCCCTTCCAGTGCCTGAAGGGCTCCAGGAAAGCTGGAGAGGGGCTGGTGACAGGGGCAGGGAGGGACAGGACAAGGGGAATGGCCTGAAACTGCAGGAGGGGAGATGGAGATGGGATCTGAGGCAGCAATCCTTCCCTGTGAGGGTGCTGAGGCCCTGGCACAGGGTGCCCAGAGAAGCTGTGGCTGCCCCTGGCTCCCTGGCAGTGTTCAAGGCCGGGTTGGATGGGGCTTTGGGCACCCTGGGCTGGTGGAGGGTGTCCCTGCCCATGGCAGGGGTGGCACTGGGTGGGCTGGGAGGTCCATACCCACCCAAACCACTCCAGGATTCTATTTCCTTGAATATGGTTTGTAAACTTCTTTAAAAAAAAAAAAAAAGTAAAATGGGAGCCCTGCTGCAAATAATTGTGTTTTTAAAAGATTACATAAAGCAACAGGAGCTTTTGTTTTTAACATCTGCGCTCCACGCAAAGTTCTGCGTTGTGCCACGCAGCTCCGCGAGTCGGTCGGTCTGTCCGTAGAGCCGCCGAGCTCCGTCTCGGAGCTGGGGGTACAAAAGGTTCGGCTGTTTGACCCCTGCTTACCTGTCCCGCAGGTCAGATCTGTGATTACACAGCTCTTACGTTAACCAGGGCTGGGATGTGCAGGACTACCTGCTTCCCTGTCCGTGTTTCTGCCCAGCGCCTGGTGTTTGTGCAAGAAAAGGAGAGGTTTGTTACTTCCATAGAGGGAAGTAGTTTATTTATGGCAGGCCCCAGAAACAAATGGTCAAATACTTGGCTCTTGCAGTCACCCTTGAATACGAGGAGCGTGTTGTGGGACGAGAGGTGCGTGCTGGTGCGTGAGGACCTGGGCGGTGTAGGAAACCCTGGTGGGGTAGTGCAGCGAAGCCTCTTTGCTGTGGGCTTGGTAGACGCTGGAAAGCAATGTGTTCTCTCACCCTGGCTGGATGGTAAATCTCTAAGTAAATATTGTTGCACTGGAAAATGAAACTCTAAGCAATTTTTTAAAAGTTTCTTTTATTTTTAAGATTTGGAAGATAAATCTTTCCTTTCCCTAATTGTTGCTGTTCTGAACTCCAGGGGCCTTCCAGCCACCCTCTGAGATCTGTAGCATGTGGAGAAAAGGGCTAAGATGGCAGATGTTCAATACATAAAGACAAAATCACCAGACTGTGCCGTTGGTGCTTGCCCATAGCTGCCCTGTGAGCAGCTTCATCCCGGAGAGCCCTGGGTCTGGACCTTCCAGCCTTGGTCCTTGCTGAGGCTTGCAAAGAGTTGCCGAGGTTGGAAAGGCATCGCTGTCCAGTGGCAGTGCCTACGACATGCTGTCATGGTTCAGGGCATAAGACGACTTCTAACTGCCCGAATTTTAGAGAGAACTACCCTGTGCGCAAGTTTTAGTTGATAATTACTCACCATGGCGGTGTGATGACGTTGCTCCATAACGTCCGGTGCTTGGCCCCCGTGGAGGAGCAGGGCGGCAGTCGAGGTGTTGCTGGGCTTCCGCAGGGTCCGTGCCAGCTGACGTGCTGGTGGTGGGATGTTGGAGCAGCCACCCTGGGCAGGCTGGAGGTCCGCGCAGCGCTGGCTGGCCCCGCGGTGGCCGGCGCGAGGTGTAGGACAGGCAGAGGACGGTCCTTCGGGCAATCTCCTCCGCTCGGCCGAGAGCAGCTCTGGCATTTTCCATCCCCGCAGCTCTGCCCGCACCACCGTGGTTTTAAGAGCCACTAATGGATCTGCTGGTGAGGAGTCTGTGTTGGCTTTTTTCTGGGTCCATCTCTGCTTTTGGCCATCCAGCGTGCTGCGGCCGTGGGTGCCACGCTCCGGCTGGAGCCGCCGGGGCTCGCTGGGGAGTGAGCAGTCATCTCCAGCCCCCTTCCCTGTGCCGCCTGGGGGTTTTTATGCCTTTTGGCTTTATCTCTTCTTGGCCGTGCCTATCTCGAGCTAGGGAGTCCTCGTCTGTAAGTCTCTCCTTGCGAGAGCTCTGGCCCGTGGGTGAACCTCCGCTCCCTGGCATCTGCCCGTGCTGGGTCTTGCAGCAGATCTCCAGGACGGGGCAGAGGCTGTGATCACACAGCCGCCTTCGTGTTGCTTTCTCTGAATCCTCAGCTGTATGTATCCCTGTCTTTGCAGTGTATTGTCAGAATTTTGCCCCGAGCTTTAAGGAAAGCGAAATGAATGTTATAGCAGCCGATATGTGCACCAACGCCCGCCGGGTCCGCAAGCGCTGGCTGCCGAAGATTAAGTCCATGCTGCCGGAAGGGATGGAGATGTACCGCACGGTCATGGGCTCCACCACAAACAGTGTCCCCCTGGATCCCGAATTCCAGCCCAACACTGCTCAGGTCTTTGAGCAGCGAATCTATGCAGAAAGGAGGAGTGATTCGGGAACTATAGTAGCCTTGAGAACTAACACAGTGAACGTAGAGCTAAGCAATGGATCCAACCAGTCCTTCGAACAGAACGAGGATGCCGAAGGGGCTGGCTCTGTGATACAGGAGGCAGCTGCCACAGATGCTATGGCATCGGATACCCAAAGCACTCCGCAACCTTTTGAACAAGGTTCGGGCTCCTCCAGCCGGCCCGAAACTCCCGTGAGAAGACAAGATGGTACTTACGGAGGGACTTTATAAAGAGAGCAAACGTTTCGTGACCTATAAGGGATCTGTAATACTAAAGCTGCTTGCATGCATTACTAATACAAAACAAAAATGTGATCAAGCCACTTACCTACTGAACTGCTACTGTTGCCTGAAAAAAATGTGATTTTTATTCTGCTTGTATTTAAAATTTATGAAGGAAATAATCGCATTCGTTATACTGTAAACGACTAGGTCTGTGGCGACCTACTTAAAAAAAAAAAATATTGGGCTCCTTTTTTGATATTCCTGAGGTTAGTCTATAAGATTTTAGCTTTTTCTTTTTTTTTTTTCCTTTTCTTTTTTCTTTTTTTTTTTATTTTTTATTTTATTTTAAGAAGGGGAGGAGAAAAGCTAGCCACCCCCCCCCAACCACCACCACCCCCCATCATCACCACCCCATCCATTACTCAGCTCAGAAGTAAAGCCATCGTTAACCTTGTCCTCTAAAGAAAGTTTTACCGTCACTTAACAGGAAAGCGAGGTGTGTTAGGGTGCAGGTGCTGTGACTGGCGACGTTTGTCTCTAGCAGGAGGGCTCGAGCCAAGTGGGACAGGATGGGGGAAATCGTGAAAGGCTTCTGGTGTCGGAGGGAGCCCCTCGCCGTGGGTGCTGCGGGGCTGGGTGCTGCGGTGCCCGGCCGCTGCCGGAGGCTGGCGGGGGCTCGGTGCCATTGTCTCGGGGAGTTTTATCCGGTTCCCCGGAGCAGGGATGGTTCCGTGGGAGTTCAGGCTTGCACGTGTCGGGAGGACTGCGTGGGATGCAGGTGGAGAACCTGGCTGGTGTTGTGGTTGTTGTCGGGTTTTTTTCCCCAATACGGCTGGGTTTTGGGTTCGGTTTCTCTCTCCCCCCGCCCCGAGCGATTCCTTTTCATTTGCTTCTCCTTGCTCACACCTTCAAGTCACCCGCTTCTCGGGCGAATGGGCTCGCGTCACCGCGCTGCGCCCCGCTGCCTTGGGGGCAAGTGAACCGAGTGCGAGGGCCACCTCCGGGGGGGGGGGGGGTAGCCCCCCTCAGCCGCCTGCGAAGGGCTTTGGAGGGGGATCTGGGCACGGGAAGCACGGTGCTGTCGCTCCGAAGGGCATGGAGCCGGGAGCTCTCCGTGTCGGCTCCTGGCAGCATCCGCACCCGAGGCAGAGCGGGGCCAGCTGGGCTCTCCATTGTTAATAATTTGGAGCGTATCGGATGCAAAAGAGTTTAAGGAAAAAATAAATGGGCTTTGTGCCCTTCCGTAAAGAGGTTTTGGGGAGAAGGAAGCTTTTCGCCTCTTTTCGCTCCAGACAGGCCCTTCCGGTGAAAAGCCCAGTGTGAGTTATCTCTTGGGGGTTTTTTGTTGAAAGCTGATGTCCCCAGGCTGTGCTGGCTTTGGTGGCCCCGGCTGGGTGGTGCAGGATGGGACCCGCAGGTGCCCCTGCAGCCTGGCCAGAGAGCGGATACCAGCTCAGCCCCCCCGCACGCTGCCTCCTGCCTGCGTCGGCTCTGCCCGCTCGCCCTTGGAAATCCCCCAAAGTGACCCCAATCCTTTCTGCAGACCCGCTGCCCGTCCCCGGTCCCCGCAGCATCGCCCCGGGTGCTGCCGGGCTGGATGCGGGCAGGGGGATGCCAGGCGCCCGCGGGGGGGGTGCTGGGGCCGGGGTGCCCCTAAGGGATGGGGGCAATGACGTGAAAGCCAAGTACGGCTCTTTTTCTTTTCTTTATTTTAATGAATATTTTTACTGTGACTAAACAGCCTGCTTTAATGATATTTGCAGCTTGTTCGTTAACGAGTTTGGGACTAGGAACAAGTGCGAGGTGCACCCCGCGGCACTGTGGCTCTGCTCTTCTTTTCTCTCCTGCTTTGGTTCCTGAATCCAGACGGCGCTTTGCTCAGGGTTTTCTTCCTTCTTTGTATTGCCATTGGGAAAGGGGGAGGGGGCAGCGGATAACCCAATTTTTTTGGCCGTTTGTTTTGTTTTTCTTCAATACTTGAAGCAGTTTTTGGTTTTTTTTTTGCATCGTGATAACAAAGCTGTCCGGCGCTTCGCCTGTTCCACTGCTCCTTGCCCCGAGAAAAAACAAATCACCGATGGGGTGGTTTCTGCCTCGCGTCTCGCGCAGCGCTCTGGTTTTTTGGCACGGCTTGGGGGGACCGCGATGCCCCGGCCTGGGTGCCGTGCCGCAGCGGCGTGGGGGGGGCCGGTGCGGTGAGCCGGTGCGGGAGCGCGTGATGCTTTGGGGAGCGGGGACGAGCCCGGCCGGGGGCTCTATTTGCACTTTACCCACGTCGGCAAACAAACCTGGGGCTCTCGCCGAAGCCCGGAGCTGGCACAGCTCGTCCCCTGCCCGGCAGCACCGTGGGAGGAGGGTCAGCGCTGAGCTGGGGGGGACCAGAGGGATGATTTTGGGGTGAGCTGCTTCCCCAGCCAGCCGCCCCCGAGCAGGGGGAGCGCTCCGGCTCCTTGGCCCTGGGGGTGTCCCCATCCCCCCGCCCCAGGAGCGGCTGCTGAGGGACCAGC
>VXBL01002760.1:110422-148566 GCA_013400195.1 Aramus guarauna | reverse complement strand
AAAAAAAAAAAAAGCCATAGCCTGTCAGGCTGCAGGCAATAATCCCGGCAGGGAAAACAAGCCAAAGCACGCTGCGTGCGTAGAGCGTGTGTGACCAGTGTGTCACTGCGGATTCCTCCTCAATATCCCACGGGCACAGGGACTCGACTCGCTGCACCCTGCAGCACCCACAGGTGCCTGGAAAGGATGGGAGACGGGCAGCTAGCTTCGGGTCAGGCGGGGCCAGGCCCAGACAGGCTGGACAGGCGGGCCCGGACAGACAGACGGGCCCGGACAGACAGACGGNCCCGCCGAGCCCCTCGGGTGCCCCCCGGGCGGGTGTGAGGGGAGCGGCCCGCTGTCCCAGCGCTGCCCGGGCCGGCCGCAGCGGCCTGGCCGAGACCGACGGGGGACGCCTGAGCGCCGGGGACTACAGCTCCCAGCGTGCACCGGGAGGGGGGGACTACACCTCCCACAGAGCTCCGGGGCACCGAGAGACGGCACTTCCCACAGCGCACCGGGAAAACACTTTTTACTTGTTTCTTTTTTTTTTTCTTTAAGTCCGCCCCGCCCCTCGCGTTAATAAACGTAGAAACACTCCCCTGCGTACCCAGCGGGAGGGGCTTTATTCCCGCCCGGGGCTGTCGCGGCCTTCACTTCCGGTGTCACCTTGACGACGATGCAGGGGAAAAACTACATCTCCCAGCATGCATCGCGGCGCCCGCGCCCTTCCGGTTCCGGCCGCCGCGGGAGCGCCCCCGTCCCCTCGGAGGGACGGCGGGGCCGAGGCGGTGACAGGGCCGGCGGCGGGGCCGGGGCAGCGCGGCGGGCGGGGCAGCGCGGCCAGGGACACCCCCCTCCCTCCACCCCCCCCTCCGAGCTCCCCCTCTCCCAGCGCGGCCCGGCAGGGCTCGCCGCTCCCCTCGGGCCTGGCGGGGTCACCTTCATGGGCGGTCGGTAGCGCGGGGCCCGGCGCACGGTGGTGCCCGGGGCCTGTTGAGGCGTCGCCGGGGCAGAGCGGGGGCCGGGAACGGCGGCGGGGCCCGGGACGATGTTCGTGCAGGAGGAGAAAATCTTCGCGGGGAAGGTGCTGAGGCTCCATGTGTGCACCATGGAGGGCGCCGAGTGGCTGGAGGAGGTCCCCGAGGACACCACGGTGGAGAAGCTGAAGGAGCGATGCCTGAAGCACGTAAGGAGAGGTGTCCCGACCCGGCCCCGGTGGCTCTCCCGGGGCTGCCCCCTTCCCCCGGGAAACCCTCGGCGGTGGCGGGTCGTGCGGGCAGGCCCGGGGCGGGTGTGAGCCCTCGGTAGCGCCGAGATCTCCGCGCTTTCTGCGGGACGTGGCGTGTGCCGGGGCTGAAAATCGCGGCCGGGAGGAAGGGCAGGCAGGTCCCCGCCTGAAGAAACCAGGTTTTTCCAACGCCCTGTAAATGTCTTAAAGGAAAAAAAAAAAAGTAGCCCAAGTAAACAAGTGTGTCTGTGTTCTGGTTTGCTGCATCTGCCACACACCCGAACTGGGTGAAACTGTTCCGTATAGGAGGGAAATGCCCGTTTCAAGGGTTTTGGGTGTTGGAAAAGGAGGATTTTTGGGGAAAATTACTTTGTAACCTGTAGTTGTAGTATTTGGCGTGTGTTTTGCGGCAGTGTTAGAGATCACCAGCTCCCGCGTGCACTTTATGAACTGGTGACTGCGTTGCAAGAGACTGGTCAACTGGCTTCTGATGATTCCCCCTCAGAAATGATTGCCTGGTTTGTTTCTTCTTTGTAGTTAAGAACAAACTGGGAAAGTAGTAACTGTGGTGGAGAACTTCCCCCTTTTTGAAAAAGTCTTAGTGCAGCCTCGCACTGTGTTAGCACAGTAGCTGGTGGGGTATTTGGTGGGGAGATGATAGGCTCTTCTAACGCTCTCAGTGTGCTCTAAGCAGTAAGGTCTTAATGGATGTGTCCAAAGGGTAAACTACTAATTGGTGTCTGGAAGAGAAAAACACATCAAAATATACAGGTACAGTCTATAGAAGTTGAGCTGGAAAACACAGGCTCTTTGTACTCACGCGCTCAGTTACCACTGGTGTGTTTGTGAGTGTTAAGTGTTAATTAAAACCACTGGTTTCAAAACTGTTGGACTGAATTTTGAAGATCTGCCATGACAGTGTTTTAAACTTTAAAGCAAAAACATGATTGACAACAACAGCGTGTGAGGTTGTGACCCATGACCAGGCCCGTCCTAAAGTCTGTCGTTCTGGAACCAGCACATCGTGGTCTGGCAGCTCGAGTCATAACTTGCTGAATGGCTTGCTGAGAGACGTGTAACTTGTGAGTAGCGAAAGCAAGAGCCTCTACTCCCATCTCTGGGCGTGCAATTTACTAAACCACATTTAATGGTGTTTTTTGTCTTCAATGTCTTGCAAAGACTTTTTTTTTTAATAAACCACAGTTGCAATAGTAGAACATATCTGTAACGTGTAATTATTTAACCCACATGTGACAGGTAAAAGGTTTTATTTTCTGAACCACAATGCTGTGAAGTGAGGGTGGCTGAGTGCCCTCTGCCTTGGGCCTGCTAGTTGTTTGCTTTCAGCTAGGGCCCCTGGAAACTACAGGTCACAGCACACACATTTTTTTTTTTTTTTGTCCTGTAGTCTTTGCACATGCTTCTTGATTTAGGGCTGCATTTGGGTTTGCTTCATCTGAAGTAGGTGTGATCCTTCTTGAGAGGAAAATGGGGGTGCCTTGCCGAATGCAGTGAGGTGCGGGTCTCCCCGCGCTCTTACATGTCTGGAAGAAGTCTAAACCTCCCCTCTTGTCCCCCTTCAGCGCAGCTGAGTGATTAAGCATAAGAGTGGTGCAAAGACTGCCAAAACAGGGTGGGGTAATGATTACATGCGTATGTGCAGAGCTGAGAGGCCTTTAATTATCAGGAAGCTTAATTGAATAGGTGCTCGCATTGTAGTGCAAGTCAGGGCAGAAGACAATTGATAACTTGGCATGATGTTTGATTTCATTTTCTCTCCTGCTTCGTGCTAATGGTGTGGATTTGCATAACCATTATGGATAATATATAGTTTTATGGAGGGGAAAAATAGAAATGGAAAAATCATGACTCCCGATCATGGGTATGTTTCAATGAATCTTGATAGCACCTTGAGATAATTTATGCAGCCATCTCTTGTAAGATGCTGATTATTAGGTTTCCTAAAGTCTTTGAAATTGTTCTTTCAGGAAGCAGAGGAAGATAGTATTTGTAAGAGATTTGAACTAAGGAAGGTGGCCACTTTCCCTCAATGACATTCAAATACTTGTGTCTTAAAGGAGTGCCACTCTTGATGTCTTTTTTTTATTTTTTTCCCCCCTGAATTTTATATTGGGCTGTTTGGTTACATATAAAAACCCAAACCCCTCCCACTAGTTTTATCCCCTGACATCTAACAATGTAGTGGTGATTACATGTTGTTAAACTGGTGCCTTCAGTAATGCTATGTAGTCTGTGCACAGATACCTGATAATAAGTTCTTTCCCTTCCTAGTTATTTTTTAACTCCAGTTTCATCACCAAAGTCTTCACTTGTCCCTGTGCAAGGCCCCACCACCTCAGCTGGAGCAGGCCCGGAGCTCTCCTGTGGCTTCCTTAAACAGCGACTGCTCATTTTGGAACCAGAATTAAGAAGGGTCAGCTTAACTGCAGAAACTCAAGTTTGACTTAAATATTGTTATGACCCGTAATTCTTGTGCCCAGCGTTGACAATCCAAGTACAGCGCTGCCCAGAGGTGCTGTAGGCCGTCCTGATTCTGATACTCTTATCACAGGAGACCATTGCTTCTTGCTGAGGCTCAGCAGCATTTCTGAAATACTAACGTAGTTTGTGGTTGGGATGCACAAATGTGGGCTGTATGTGAGCTCTACCTGTAATTTTCCTGGCAGCATGGGGCAAGTTTTTAATGCCTCTCTTCCCCTTTTGCTTGAGCTGCCTCAGTGATACTTGCCCAGGTTTTAAGGTATGATAAAGAGTGTTTGTGGAACAGGGATGCAAGGTGCTAGTTCTCAGAGTACAAAGATAAGGTAGGTTCATGCCCCTGGGCATGTTGTGGATACTTTGTGAGGGATGCAGGTGGTTTAAGCCACCCAAGCTTAGTAGTAGGGAGTGTCAGTCCTATTTTCAAATGTTTCTGTTAATAAAAGCAAACAAAAATGTTTTTTCTTGGTTTAAAAACAAACAAAGCTTTGTGGTTTATCAGGATTCCAGGTTCTGCAAACAGCATTTAGCATCAGTAGGGCTTACAATTTCAGCAGTGGCTCAGGCACCTGTGAACAAAGGTTTCTCACCTGCCTGGCAAAGCAGCTTGCTGTAAACTCCAGTGTTAAAAAGAAATGCAAATATTTATGCTGGAAGCAAAATGATGAAACAGCAGATCGCCTTCTTATGATCCTTTTGTACAAAAACATGAGAGAGAGCTCATCTTCCCCAGCGTGCTGCCCCTCTGATTGCTGGGGGAGCAGTGCTTGCTAACCCCAGCCCTGCCCCAGGGCTTCAAGGTGCACCTCAATTTCGTGGCTTGCTTTCACTTGTGTGACAGACGCTTACTCTGCACTGTGCAGGGAATTCCTCTCCCCTTCACCGCTCTTCCTGTGGATTACCAATGCTGTTCTCTCTGGGCAGGAAGATGTTTTCAGTTACACTTGAAAGCATTGTATTTAAAACAAAAAATACTGTATTTTGGCAGGTACGGTTCTCATGAAGCAAGATTCCAGAGTAAGATGTGATGATTAGTGGTGATAGTTCTTGGTGGGCTGTTGAGATCTAGCAGAGGCGTTGCCTGTTAAGATGGCCTTTCTATTTCAAGGGCATGTTAAGATAAGCTAAGTATTTCACTAAGCAGTCTCTTTGATAGATGTACTGTCATTGTATGTATGTCATTGTCATGTATGGCTTATTTTTCTATGCAGTTGTTAATAAAGTAGTTAGAGGAACAAGAAGTAATAATAGGTGTCCACAGGACTTTTCTTTTGAACTAGAGGCTTTCATTTTTTCACTTTCACCTTAAGTATGATAATTGCGCACGCGCACACAGACCCCTTCATATGTGCTGGGAAAAAATAGATGATAGATCCACGTGTGTCCCATCCTGTCCTACCCCAAACATACACCTCTCAGCTCCTACTTTCCAGTTCTTCCTTTTGGGGTCTGGCTCTCAAAGTCTGTAACAGTAATATTTTGAGCTTGTTCAGAGACAAGATGTTCCACTGATATACTCTTATGCATTTTGGGTAACTTACCAGCTCAATTATAGAAGGTGCTTCCAGCTGCTTCTAGGCTTTAATGTGTTCTTTGGCTTTTGTGCAGCAGTTAATATGCCGAAGAATTATTAAGAGACTCCTGTTATACAAAGCAGGACTCAAACATTCTTGCCTCGATCTTATTGAGGCATCAGAACCGCACAGATAGGGTAAAAGTGGCTTGGTAGGAACATGTATTGAAAGAGGTGTCATTAAAAGCTGCTTTCTGTGAGCAGAGCAGGTGAGGTCAGTATTAAGTGTCTTATTTTGTGGCAAGAACAGCAGCATCAATTTCATGGGTTTGGTAGGTTATTTTTAATTTTGCCTTTCTGGAATTGCAACCGCTGTGCTTTCTTTTTCCACTCAAACAAATTAGAAGCCTCTAGATGCACTGATGTAATGTTCTTGAAACCTATCACTGTGGATCCGGAAGCCACTCTGGTGTGAAGATGAGTCAGTTCAAGGCCTGTGTGTGCACACACTTTTTTCAGGATTTGAACTTGATTTCCCAGTGAGTTAATTGACATACAATTTAGAATTGTAATAAGGAATCAAGCACAACATTCATGTATGGAAAAAAATTACTGTCCGCTGATTACTTATGGTTGGCAAGAAAAGTTGTGAATGTGACTTTTGTTCAGCAGCCAAATCTGTTGATTTCAGCTTGCAACAAGGTGCAGAAACTGCTATTTCCTTCCCAGTGTAAGGTCAAGTATACCAAAACTACTGCTGGCAGTTGTTTGTTTAGTCTGACAGCACGTGTAAATAATAATTATTAGACGAAGCAGAGAGTCTCTCCTTATTTTGACACTAGTTACAAATGAGAAACGTACTGCATTATTATAGCCTTCCCTTCTGTAAAAACACTGGGTGCTCTTTGTAGATTTGCGTTCTTAGTTCATGATACTAATTGCTGCTCCCAGCTGTCTCACAAAAAGGTGAGTTTCACCCGTGATCTGTTGCAGAATTAGCGTAGCTGTGGGCCCTAGAGCATCCTTGCTTTGCTCCAGATCTCAATAGGCCTGAGGATAGGACCAAGCACTCAGAGTTAAGGGTGACAGATGTACTGTACTGCAGAAGTATAAATCCACTGACGTGGGCTGGTGCGCTTGATGGACTCATTAGGGGCGATTGGGCTGTAATGTTAGAAGTTTTTTAGAGCATCATAATCAGTTGGAACTTAAATCATAGAATATCTCAAGTTGGAAGGGCCCCGTAAGGATCATCAAGTCCCTGAAATAGGTATTAATTTAACAGCATCAAGGAAGGAAGGCTAGATTGCTTCCTTTTGTCGATTATTCTTCCCAGTCAGGAGCTTGGATATGCAGGTAGAAACCTACCACAGTCAGTATTGTTGTAGCACAAATCAAGCCTTAGTTTCTTTAATAAAATACATTCTGTGCACTGGCCTCTAGCTTAAGCTATTAAGAAACTAGTAAATGATGGCACAGTTTGTGTGTGGAGAATCTTAAGTGCAAAATGCAGTGATTCATGCAGGAGGCTTATTTCTGTCTTCTGATCTTCAATATTTTATTATCTTCCACAGTGTGTACCTGGGAGCTTGGAGGATCCAAAAACCGTGACACATCATAAGTTGATACATGCTACTTCTGAGAAGGTGCTGACAGACACAAAAACAGTGTTGGAGGAAAACATTCAGGATAGAGGTAAGATTGTCTGGTTTTTAATCCTATCAGCTTGGAAATGTGAGATTGTGTTTAACTATTTGGCGAGTTCCAAGCAGTAACCTTTTTAGTATCTACTCTCTGCTTTGATATAGGAAGTTAATAAGGTGGCAAAAAAGGAAGAGGAAAAAAAAGACTTTTTTCTTTTTCCTCCCCAGAGAAAGCTTCTCAAGCAGTTTGCTTTTCTTTGCTCTTCCTTTTAGGAGTTGAAAAGGAATTAGGAGTGTTCATTAAGTCAATAACTTAAACAGATTATTTTTATCTTCTTTTAAAGGAATTTTTTTAAACCTCCAGGGCAGGATTTATCCTTCAAAATGATTCAAAAGTAGTTATCATGGCTGAGTATTCAAAGACAGACAACCCAGTGCTTTTGGGGGGTTTCTTGAGGTCTCCATCCTTCTGCTTGACCTGGTTGCTGAAGTGTATCAGAGTGTCTGCAGTTTAGATCTCATTCTGCCCTCTGCAAACATAGGTCAGAATCCGTCACCCTATGGTATCACTGACTACAGTAAAGTATGTGAGGTATGTGTGTGCTCCTGAACTTTGAAGGTGTATAGGAGTAATGTGAAACAAAACAAGAGCTAAAGAGGAGAGCTGGAGTCAGTTTGAACTAGACAGCTTAAGCTAATGGCCCCTTCTGCTTTCTGCACCACTGCCCTTATCTCCAGGTCTGCTGTAGACTGAAATGTTGTCTGAACCAGAATCTCAGCAGGAGTAGAGTTCCTGGGTTTTTGCCTGAGTTTATGCAGGCTGGAGAAGCGCTGCCATGAATGCAAGCGGTTTGGTGTCTCTTCCAAGGCGGTGTCACCTATCACCTTTAGAGCTGAGAAGTTCCATCTTGGGCAAAGGCAAGGGACAGCATTTTTGCTGATTGGTGGTGTATTATTTCTAGGCAAGGTGCCGGCTCCTACAGAGTTTTGAATTGCAGTTTGTGGCAGCTAAGCAGTGTTAACTGTGTAGTCATAGTAAACTGTCATACAAATGCCTCTTTGCTTTTCCCTCCGCAATGTGCTCTACCTCTCACGTGCAGTGCTTGTCAGGGAGACAAGATCGCAGCCAACAGCTGATTGCCGCCGGCTGACTGCCAGGGCAGCCAAGAGTCAGCATGTGGATCCTTTCGTGTTCTGATCAGCTGGACAAATGAGAGTTAACAGCCTTCACCAGCTGTTGCTCTTGGCTGTTACATGCTGAGCCAGACCAAGGAAACATGTTGTGCAGAGCATGCTTTGTTTGCTTTTTACCTGCTTAATGCAATGGAGTAAGAACAGCATGTCAGGCCATATCTGGCTGCAGGACTGCAGATGCTGCACAGGCCCATTTTGGGCTCTACCTAGTGTTTCTGCATCTTTCCACCCTTAGAATGTACATGGTAGTAACTGAGGTGCTAAAACTTGTAAAGCATCACGTGATTTCTAGAAAAAGGGTGCCTTGTAAGGGGAAAGTATTAGTCTAAAAAGACCAAATCAAGCTCGTGCCAGGTCATACGGGATGTCTGAGACTGAAGACTTGTTTGCCCTCGAGACTTACCCTGGTGGGTTGCCAGTGGCAAATTCCTGCTGTAGACCGTGAATCACTGCTGTTCCCACACAAAGGTGAGCTTCAGCCTGATGCTGGAAGTTCTTCTTGAAGCTTGGCACTTGCATTGCTGGGTTGAAGGATGGCCCCAGCTTAGACCAAAACCCATCCATGGCCTGTCTACTGCTTCCTTCTCAGTGGAAGCACTGCAAGTGCTGATGCTTTCTTGTTATGATGAGCCAATTGATGTACTATGAATGTACAAAAGACAACTGGAGCCTGTAACACCCTTTCTTTAGTGGTGTTGTGTGAGGAGAAGAAACCAGCAACAGTCAAAGTGTAACTAATAATGGACCATGTTTTGAATTCACTGTGCGCTAAGGAATTGCGAATACTGAAGGGAAGGATGTAAAGCCGTGCGGGTTTTAAAGTGTGAAAAAGGTCTGATGCTGCAGTGGAATTAATACAAAATTCATCTCCAGGAAGAATTGAATTTGTGAGGTATCTTACAAGAAATGTTTTCATGTTATTTTCTAGTGTATTTCAGTATTATTCTCCTTCTAGATGTCTTGCTCTTAATAAAGAAGCGTGCGCCACCTCCGCTCCCCAAAATGGCAGACGTGTCAGCAGAGGAGAAAGTGAGTTTGAAAGACTTCTTGACTTGACTGTTTTGATTAACTGTTTTATTAATGAGCTGCAGAAGGATTACTGTGGTGTACTCTTTGTCTGTAGAGGCAAATGCTACCAGTTAAATTCTAGGGAAATTCCGTCGTTTTTCTTCCAAACTTTGAGGAAGCTGATTTTTCATTTTTAACTTTGATTGTGAGAACATTTGCCTTAGAATAAGACCTACAGATACGCTCTGTGGAAGTGGTATAGATTTGATCTTTGAACAAATGTCTGATAACTGTATAAGCATAGTTCAGCAAGTGCCTTGCTTTGTCTGTTTGAAAACCCAATAGAAATATGTTGACTTGCTGCCAGCCTGTCTTCTGTCTTTATCTGTGTGTGGCTTGTCACCCTCTAACTGGGTCTGTAGAGCTGAAGCGTTGGCCCCCTACTATTCTTTTTTATATATATTTTATTTTATTGGCATGTAATTGTTACTGAGGGTCAGCGATGCCCAGGATGATGAGTATGCACGAGTAGTACTGCAGTTGGTGTTACCGCATAAACACTTTGAGGAATGCTTGTGCTTGACGTTGTGAATTTCTAGGTGTCTCTACGTTGTCCTCGCACAGCTTTGTTTCTTCTTGCTTCCTGTAGGTATTGGTGTTTGTCTCTGTATCCCTTCCTGTAGGTATTGGTGTATGTCTCTCTCTTCAGTATGGTCTTGCTGTGCAGAATGTCACTGTAAGAGCCTAAGTTATAAGACTGGGAAATACTTAGAGTTTGTACCCTGCTATGTTTTGTCCTGGACTATAAGCATGTACTGAAAATCCAAGGCACCGTATATCTCTGCATGATACCCGCAAGCAGCGAAGCACTTCCAGCGTTAAGCAGTTAAGTGTTAGCCTGTGCATAGTATTGGTACGTCTCTCAACAAACCACGGGTTTGAGGAGAGCGTGCTATGAGCAGGATATGGTCCTGGGCACTGAGGCCTCTGAATTCTCTCCATGTTTGATACATCACTTTCCCTCTTTATGCTGGAATTTCCCTGCGTGTTTAGATAAAGGAAATAGGTATAAGGACTGAAAGTGGGGCAACCCAACAGGTCGAGTTTTGCTCTATAATTGCAAAATGATACTGGTGCCATTAATCCATTGTATTGCTAGACTGCTGTTTCTCTTAGTTGCAAGTTACAGAGCACTGCTTGATGCCTTGGTGAAGAATATGAAACTGCTCTCTGCTGTGCTGTGTTCTCTGTTCTGTGGATAATGGGTTATGAAACCTGATCGTGTTTCCTATCCTTCAGAGGAAACAAGAGCAGAAAGCTCCCGATAAGGATGCTATTCTCAAAGCAACTGCAAATCTGCCCTCTCGCAATGTAGATCGCACTGTGGCCCATCACAACATGAGGGATGTAAGTATTAGACTTCTTTAACTCACACACTAACATCCAAATAGGCTTTTATCTTACATAACCGTTTCTGACATGTGAACGTGATTCTCTTTTCTCTGTAAGATAAATTCAGATATATATTAAAGTAGATAACTTAAAGGTTTAGACACATACTATTTAGTGATAATAAAACATTCTTTTCTAAACTATGATTTTAAATGTTTTATTTGTCCAAGGGAAAGCCTCAGTAAATGTATTCAAGATCTGGAAAATGTGAAGTTAGGGGTGTTTATTTCTTCAGTCTTAAATAGTTCAGGGGTTTGCAGTGTTTGTTTTTTTTTTTTTTTCTCTTCCGTGGTTTTGAAAAGAGAAATTAGGCATAAATTTTTACTTTGGTAATTGAATGCTGATAGAGTCTGTAATGCTTTTAACTGTCTTCAGCAGTGTGGTGACTACTTCTACCCTTCTGTACTAGCAGGGGTACGAAGCAGCGAAGCTCCCTGTGTATTGCATGCTGTCAGAGTGTTCTGGTAACCTAAAGGGGACAGCTGGCATTTAAGCTGTTGAATGGCCAACGTGACCTACTGAGCATGGCATTTTTAAAAACAAATGTCCAACTGAAAGGAATTTGTGATGCTTCAGTTTAGAAAATAGTTTTGATTTATGTTGTTCAAATTTAGATTACTAGAAAGCAAATGGTTAGCCAGGAAGGCTTCTTGGTTCACAGAAGCAACTAGCACTGATACGGAGCTACTGTTACTGTCATCTTACAGCACTTGTGCAAGATGGGAGTCAGGTTTTCTGTGAACCAACGTGTTTTCTTGAACACCTCGCGTCTTGTGGTACTGGACGGCAAGCTGTGGTAGAAATAAAAGGACCTTTCTGCCCAGTAGCTCTTGCTTACATCTACCACTTCACAGAAAAGGCCCGGAGACTAAACAATGAAAATAAAGCCCTAATAAAGCAACCCTCTGTACCCTTAGACTACTGCTGAGATACTAACAATAGATATATTAAGATTTAATGATGTCTGGTAACTTCCTGTCTAAATGTCTTGACAGTTTCCTTTCTTGCAGTTCCAGACAGAGCTCCGGAAGATCTTAGTGTCTCTCATAGAAGTTGCACAGAAATTGCTAGCACTGAACCCAGATGCAGTTGAACTATTTAAGAAGGCAAATGGTATGTACATATCTTTATAGTCACTAGTTTCATCCTGAGAACTTGTTTGCTTCCGTAGCAGAAGAGCGGGCTTGCAGAGTGAAGTCCAGACCTTAATGTAACAGCAGAGCTGCTACAAACTTTGTGGCAAAGATTTCACCTTGTGGGTATAGGTTGTATAAAACTTGTGAATTTCTAAGGTCCCTTTGGGATGCATGAGAAGTTCCATTTAAAAATAATTAGTAGTGGAAAAAATAGGAAAACTAAAGGAGTTGTGCTTTAGCTATAGTAAAGAATAGTTGAAAATACACAAGGAGACAGTAAAATGAAGAGAAAAAGGGTAAGTATTGGTTCAGACTGTGGAAAATGCTTGCCCTTGAGATCTGCTATGACCAGATCCAACGTACTTTCTAGATAAATGATAAATAGATCTTCAGGGAATCTCCTATATGTTTACTTATGTGGAAATACCATGGTAATGTGAGTGTTAGCTGTCATTCATTTGAGATCTTGACCACATCTGGACACAGTCTATGTCCTGGAAGAATCTATCTGAGCCTGACCAAGCTGAGTGCAGCAAATTAAATGATGAGATAGCAAATTCAGGGTAGAAACAAAAGCAGGGATGGAAGAGAAGAATGGGGTTTGAACTTAACACATGCCATTCCATTGAGAAAGGGGTTTATTTTAGCTTGAAGTCAATCTGAACATTGTTTTGTTTGTGTATGTGTAGCCATGCTGGATGAGGATGAGGAAGACAGAGTGGATGAGATAGCTCTGCGACAGCTTACAGAAATGGGGTTTCCAGAAAGCAGAGCTGTCAAAGCCCTTCGATTAAATCAGTAAGTGTACTCAGCACGCTGCCTGTAAATTACTTGATATCGTTAAAAAAAAAAAAAATCACATTTTTTTTTCTAAAGTCTCCATATGTGGGTCACCTAAAACTAGGTTGGAAAAAGCATTAAGTCAAAGAGCAATGCTGCGGCAGGCAGCACGCAGGTGCAGATGGCACAGGAAGGGAGTAACGGTGCTGCACTTGCTCTGGAAAGAATAGCTGGTCTGCAGTTCACAAGGCTGCCAGGCTGGCACTGTTTCCAAGTATTAAACTCAAATTATCTTCTGCTTTAGAGTTCAGATTCTACAGAGAAAAATGCAAACCTAGCCCATCCACATTGGTCTTTCAGCTGTAGAAAAATACTTTGTGCTGGTCTTTTAAAAACGTACCAAGAATATCGTAAAGTCCTGACAGCAACTGTAGGAAAATAAGAGGTATTGTAGTTCTTCTCATGCCCTAAAAAGAATCAGCTCTACTGCCTCGCTCCTGAAATGGGTTTGTTAGTCCATTCTGGAAAATTTCTAATGATAGAGAACCCACAACATATTTCAGTCACTCTTTTCCAGTAACTCTCCCTTTGGTCTCAGGAAGACTTTCTCCCCCGATGTCTTCCATCTTTCATGTTGAAACTGTAAAGGCAAAGGATTTCCTCTCCTATCTGTGAACATGTAATAATTCCTGTGTGTCAAATGAAATTACATGTCCAGTTGCCTTGTCATTATCTTTCCTTCCTCCGTATTTATTGGGAGGAGATGTGTTGGGGCTCTCTGAAGATCCCTTAGCTTGAGCACTCGCACTGACCGTGTTATGATCATGATGTTCTGTTCCCTTGGGCTGGGCTCTCCTTTGAGGGATCACAGATTTCTTAAGTCAGAGTGCAGGAAGAAGAGAGTGGTACATGTCCAAGTGCAATTGCCTGCGTTGAATTTTGCTCTTGCTGAAGGCATATTGTGCGCACATAATGTTTTTCACCCTCTTTTTTTTTTCTTTTGTTGATGGCATAGCTTGATCGCTGGATGGATGTCTGAGAGATCTCCTTAAGAAGCAACAAAGCAGCTTGCATCTGAGATGCGGTTCCATGTAAATTTGGAACATGCTTTGTTTGCAGTTTCGTCAATAGTTGCAAATAGTCAGTGTTTGTTATGAAATAAAGGAAATGATGTGGAGAAAAAGGTGACTCCCTCAGAAATGCCTTTTAAAATCTGGGTTGCAGCTGTCCAAGTTGGACTTCATTCCATTCTGTCATTCATTCTGTCTTCCTGGCTTCAGAGAAGATTGTGGTGCCCTGAATGCACAGAGAATTAAGGTGCTCTGAGACCTGCTCCAAAACTTTATTTATGACTTTTCGGATACTAATTTACCTGCAAGTCAGTATACGGTGGGAATAAATGCAAAGGCAAATGTATGTGGAACACTACTGTACATCTGGAGTGTTTCTCATCCCTGTGTCTTGATTTGCTTTTCAGTATGTCGGTGACACAGGCCATGGAGTGGTTGATAGAACACGCAGATGACCCTACGGTGGATGCTCCACTTCCAGGTCAGACTCCATCAGAAGCTGCAGCTGAAGCTGGTGCGTCCTCTGCTGAAGCAACTGCAGGTCCTAGTTCAGAAGCAAGTGGGGAAGAGGCCAAGGATGAGCTGACAGAAATATTCAAGAAGATCCGGAGGAAAAGAGAATTTCGTCCAGACCCACGAGTATGTGCTGTTTATTTTACTATTTACCTAACTGTTGGGATTGGAAGAGACTGTGTGGGCACTATGAAATCCAAATAAATGTTTAATTAATAAATGAAATGGGGCATCTGGATAGATGTTGGACCTGTTGGAGACAAGTCCAGAGGAGGCCACAAAGATGATCCGAGGGCTGGAGTGCCTCTGCTATGCAGACAGGCTGAGAGAGTTGGGGTTGTTCAGCCTGGAGAAGAGCAGGCTCCGGGGAGACCTTAGAGCCCCTTCCAGTGCCTGAAGGGGCTACAGGAAAGCTGGAGAGGGGCTGGTGACAGGGCAGGGAGTGACAGGACAAGGGGAATGGCCTGAAGCTGCAGGAGGAAGAAATCCTTCCCTGTGAGGGTGCTGAGGCCCTGGCACAGGGTGCCCAGAGAAGCTGTGGCTGCCCCTGGCTCCCTGGCAGTGTTCAAGGCCAGGTTGGATGGGGCTTTGGGCAACCTGGGCTAGTGGAGGGTGTCCCTGCCCATGGCAGGGGTGGGACTGGATGGGCTGGGAGGTCCCTTCCAACCCAAACCGGTCTGTGATTCTGTGTATGTTATGCTGGCTTGACAGTGGTTTAGTGGAAGTCTTTAGGGACTGTTTAAATTCAGGTTGCTGAAAAGGGTATTACCTAATTAATGTGTCGCTGTGTCAGATTACAGTATCTGAATTACTGACACTGTTACTTCTGTATCTGAAAATTAACTGATGGGACTGAAACAAGCTGCCAGACTCCTGGCATTGCTTTTTAAGACTGCTATCTGAGAAGGAAGGGTTGCAGGACAGGAGTAGGTCCTTTTGCTGTAAAAAAGGACAGAAGATCGTTGTTGTATTTAAGGGACAAGGAAAAGTATCACTAGCAGATTTAAGTCTTACAGCAAATCCAGAAGTTAGCTTTTTTCAGAACACAGCATTAGCTGAAGTGAAAATGTGTTGTTATCACACTGTTACCTCACCAGGAGGTGCTCTTTAGAATCCAACACTTTGCTTTTACAACTAGCTGTTTCTTGTGAGTTCACTCAAAAGCTGCAAATGTATGTGACCTGACTACAATTTTTAAATGATGAAACATTCTCATAATGGTATCTGGGTACACTTTTCTAAATACATAATGCTCACTAGCAATATAATAATCCAGGAAGTAAAATTAAATTGAATAAATGGAGCTACAAATGAATGTGGACCTTGATCTGTCAGTGAGATGTGAAGAAAAGCTTCAAGACATGAGAGAAGTTATAAAATAAGGTGTTTCTGTCCCACTCCTCTCCTTTCTACCCCAGGTATACTTGCTCTTTGACTTGCATTCAGCTTTCAGAGCTGAGGATAGAAACCACCATCACTCTTAAGATTTATTCTTCCATAATAAAGTCACTTTTTATATACAGTATTTGAAAACTTTGTAGATAAGATTCTTTAGCAGTCTATAAATGGAAACAATGGGGTTTTTTACCCCACAAAAAGCTCTTGCACAGAAGGTGAAAGGATGTGATTGTCCTCGTTTCTGTTTTAAATGTTATGTTTATTAAGCTGTGCAAATCTGATACAGGCAGTCATTGCCCTGATGGAGATGGGATTTGATGAAAAAGAAGTGGTAGATGCACTCAGAGTGAACAACAACCAGCAAAATGCAGCCGTGAGTACAATGTCATTTCTGTTCCTTATTGCTATAATAGTCTGCTCAAATGATTTTTTTTTTTGTCATTGAATTGGTTGATGTTTTGATCTATCATAAATCCCACCTGTTACTGGAGATGAAATGAGTGCTATGTATTCTGTGCCTCTTTGAAATTAGATACACAACTAGAATACAAAGGTTTTAGACTTCTTAGAGGATCTCAGCATGTATGAGGTTGAGGCTGATCTAGTTGGGATAGCACATGTGGGTTTTCAAAAAGCTTTTGAGAAGCTCCCTCACCAGCCTGCAAAGAGATTATGCTGTCATGAGAAAGGAAAAGGTATTCCAAATAATTAATAACTGATTAAAGTACAGGAATAAATGATCAAACAAGAGATTCAAGCCATGCAGTGTGTAAATTACCATTCTGCAGCAATGCGTTCCACAGTTTATGTAATCAAAAATAAGATTTTCTAAGATTGATTAGTCCCCTGGTAGTGGGTGGTATGTTAAGGAAAATCACGTGGGCAGAGCTGACAGCCAAGGAATCTTCTCTTCTTAAGCATCCAGTGCTGGCCACTATTGGAGGATGTTGGGCTGGATGGCACTTCGTGTAACGCATTGGCTTCCTTTGAGGCAGTACGTACGTAGGATAACAAACATCTTCCCTGAGCCTTGAAACATTCCAAGCTGGTATAATTTTATTACCATACCAAGCGCTGCTGCTGATCCTGTTGAAATAAAGGTGTGGGGGTAACACACAAATGAATAGTAATCTCGTGTGAAAAGAAGTGTGTAACATGGTCTTTAACTGTGAGAGGAAGAATATTTTTAACATGCCACATTGTGAAAGCTTTTCAGAGACTTTCATTCTAATGGAACCGATCATGATGTCTGTTGTGCCTGGTGATTTCTTTCAGTGTGAATGGCTGCTGGGAGACAGAAAACCTTCTCCAGAGGACTTAGATAAGGGAATTGACACCAATAGCCCTCTCTTCCAAGCCATCTTAGAAAACCCAGTGGTACAGTTAGGGCTAACCAACCCTAAAACTCTACTAGGTAAGTCCTGCTTGCATTCCTGATGTATATACGCTGTCTCTGTAGCTGCTAGCAAATAAGCGTAGAGACTGGATGATGACAGCACACTTTGTGGGATAGGTGTGGGTCTGTACCCTTTTCCTCACTTTCAGCAGATGTATTGTTTGTTTGTGTCATACTGCAACTCAGCTAAACCTAGAACAGAACTTGGGGCTGTCCCAGAAATGATACCAGTTCTCCAGGCTACTGGATTGATTACACTTGCTGAACTCAGAACTTTAATAGCTGCTGGCTACAATGCTTTTGTGGATTTAGGAGACCTTTTGTGGGCTCCCTTTGTCCATGAGGGGAAAAATCAGGAATGTCTGTCAGGAGCTCTGACTATTGCACAGAAAAAACAAGGCTGTCTCCTGTACAGCTTACTGTGTGCTGAGGCCTAATCGTTGAGATGGAAGGTAACTTGTGGAAGAGTAACCAAACAAGAAGTCTGAGCTAAGGCCTTTTCGATCACAGTTAAGATAACTTCCCCTTGCTTGGGTTTCAGCTCTGTGGTGAAGTCTGTGTGTTCCTGGTCAGAAAGGCTGCGAGCACAGCAAGTACCAAACTGATGAGCCTGACAGTGAAACATAAATCTCTGATCAATTGGTCTCTGGTGCTGGAGGATGATACAGAAGAATGGCATTGGCTCTGTGATGGATATAAAAAGTTTTGCATTTAATCTTTGGCTTCAAAATTTATTTGAAGATTTGCTTTTAAATAAAAGGTGTATGTGTGGCTCTTTCAAGACAGCTTTTAAAAATACTACTTTAGATGTAATTAGGAGAGTTTGCAAGCCTTTAAATAATTCAAGAGCAGAACCTTCCCACTCTGATTTCTGAACAAATGGTCTCTTCATTTCCAACGAGGGTTCCACACTGCAGCTCAGAATATAAATAGAAAATGAAATGCCATTATATGCGCTTGTAAAGCTTGGATGAACATCAGAGAATATATTCCTCATGATACATCTACAAATTGCTTATGTCACAGGTTTTAGTAATGAATGTTTGCATTTAATTAGATACTTACAGAATGTTGATAAATCTTTTGTTCTAAGCTTTTGAGTCTGTGCAAAAGAATACAGTTAAAGTGGTGAAAAGTGAGGTCTGTACTCTATTCTGGGCTTCTCTGTAGGCACACTGCATGACCTTGAGCAAGGTATTAATGATGAGCCTTTTGGAGATGCTGGGTACTTATGGCTCCCACTAATGTCAGTTGGAGCTTTGTACACTAACGCTCCTGGGAAAATAAAGACACTGACCTTGGTGCCGGTCTGCCAGACTCTTACAACGCTGACATTTTGGTGACTTCTGAGTAGATCAGATGTGCAACTGCTTTTTTTGTCCTGCTCCATGACTGCTCCAAATGTCCAGTAGTCTAGCTCAGTGTCTGTCATAAGGCTTATAAATTATTGCCTGGACCATTCTTGTGACAAATTTGCAGCTTGGCTCTTGCAGTAGCTGTCTGATTCCTTCAGCATAAGTAGAAGAGTGAAAATTGGCACCTTTAAAAAACCAAACAAAACAGCGAAGCTTATTGTAAAGACAGCTGTGTATAGAAAGAAGAAACTACTCTTAAATATTTGGATCATGGTCACTGTTCAGAAATGGAGGTAACCGTTCTGCACAGACAGCCTTTCCCCTCCTGCCTATGCCTGGGTGGGTGGAACTGGCTGCCTCCCTCACCCTCTATTCTCCAAACGCTGGGAAGGAGAAAGCGTGTGCTGCTCGGAGGGAAGGTGCTGCTTCCCTCCTGGCTCCAGGGACCTCTACAAAAAGAGAGAGCTCCAAGATCTGAGGGCTCAAGGGGCTGCACTTTTGCTGGCTCTGCCGCTTTTTCCTGGGTAGCCTTTGGCATACCTGCTTCTTATTTTGCTGGGCTAGTTTTCTCTTCTGAGATGTTAGGAGAGAGTAGCTGTAGGAGAACCAAAGTTCGGCATAGGAAAGCAAAGGTAACAGAGCCAAGGGGGTGTCGGTGCTTTCCATGAACTCTCTTAAGGTTAAGTACTGGCAGGGGGAAAGATACTGGTGCAAGCCATGAGGAGATCTAGTCTGGGATGTGGAAAATCTTTGATCAGAGGAGTGGAGTTGCAGAAGAGCCTTCCCATAGGAGCAGTGGCAGCGAACGACCCAGTTCTAAGTTGGGCTTTCACAAATGGATGAATTGCGTAGCATATTTCCTGCTACTGCATGTAGGCATTTGCTAGGGCTTTAGCTCTTTGAACACATGTCCTTGGAGTTTTGTGAGATGGACTATAATCCAGGCTGAGTATTTAATCAGCCTTTGTCTGCAGTGAGTTTAATGCTGAGGAATGGGGAAAGTGTAACAGCCTGTTGCACCCCAGGCTGTGGAGACGTAGGAGTGCAAAGGGTAAATGTGTATCCCCACCGTTTTGGGGTGATGTTTGCCCACTGCCTTTGAGTTGCAGCTATTTCTGACTGTCCTGCTGTTGAAGCATCCCAAGCATTGAAGCCTTTGCTGACTAAAGGACTAATTGAGTGTTGCAATTTCCATCTCTTGGCAGCCTTCGAGGATATGCTTGAAAACCCCTTGAACAGCACTCAGTGGATGAACGATCCGGAAACTGGGCCTGTAATGCTACAGATCTCTCGAATCTTCCAGACGCTGAATCGCACGTAGAGGGGAATGCCAGTCCACTGTGCCACTTCCTACTGTCCCTCGCTTCACCTTCGCCTCACCAGGAGGGTGCATGGATTGTTTGGGGAGAGGGGCGGATGGAAGGGGAGAGGGGGAGATCCTGTCTGAATGGGTCTCTCGCACGAGAGCTTATGTAGTTATGGCCAACTGAAGCTGATTGCCTTGTGGATTTAGTGTTAGTGGAAGAGATTTGAAGACTTGTTTATGTTTTCAGGTATTAGGTTTAAAATAAAGTGTATCAAAAAATAGGAAAAGGTTTTGTGAAAACAATTCAGAATCTGATTGTTGGAAAGAAACATGATAATGCTTGTTAAAAAGGCCTGTGACAGTAGTTTTCTAGCCAGTTTTGCTAGCATCTGGCTAGTGTTTACAAAAGGTCACTGACCACTAGCATAGGGTATTAATCATCTCCATACAGTATTAATTTATGGCTATATCAAATTATAAAACGCTTTTAAAAATTGATTCTTAGGAAATGTTTTTTTTAAAATCCAAGTATTGGGAGAGCAAGCACATTTCTATCCAAACTAGTTTATCTTGCATTATAATTTAAACAGAATAATTCAGAGATGGAATTCTTTTAATAAATAGCATTACTTTTTCCTATTTATTTTCTGCGTTAGTGTTGTTGCAGTCCCACTGTGGTTATACTTGTAGGAGATTTTCTGTCAGCCACGTTAAAGATGCAGTATGTCTTTCATGACAGAACTCGCTATGCCAAGACTTGGATTCTGAAGTAGGCTGCAGTTGCTGAGTTCACACTCTGCCACATCCTTGCGCAAGGAGGGATACGTGGGGCCCTGAGCAACCTGGGCTGGCGGAGGGTGTCCCTGCCCATGGCAGGGGGGTGGAACTAGATGGGCTTTAAGGTCCCTTCCAACCCAAACCATTCTAGGATTCTACGATATTCACGTAGCGGGGTTTTTTCCATTTTTATGTGCACGGTTTTGGAAAGGGAGACTTGTGGTTTTTTTGACTGTTTCAAACTGTTTACAAAAAAGCAATTTGCATGGGTTTTTCATTGGTGATCTGTAAAGAAGCAGAACTGCTTAGGTTTTTATCTTGTTTAATGTATTTAAAAGCACGCTTGAAATTATCATCTTTGAGATAGATGTGTTTTTTCTTGAATCTTATTTTTACCTTGGAAATACTGAGAATGTCAGGCTGTGTCTTTCCTATTTTGTTAGAAGACTGACTTGAGATTTTGGGCAGGAGTAGTGACCTTTTAGGAAGAGAACTTACTGGTGAATACACAGCTAGCTCTTGTTATGATGGGGCTCTGCAGGTGTTACTTTTTGAACAGTCTGAACAAAAATGGGTTTTGTTTTCAAGTTAGTGAAACGTGATTGACATCTGTCATAATCCTCACCATGTCTTGTGTTTCACAGCTCTTTTTTTTTTTCTTTCTTTTTTTCTTTTGGAAAGGCAGGCAAGGCAAGACCTGTCTCTCCAAAATGCAGAATAACCAGACAGAGACCGTATCCTGAGATGGCACAAAGGTGTTCTGTCAGACAGAGAGATCCCGAACAGCTCTGCAAGTCACCTTTATAAGTGTTGGGGTGGGTTTTTTGTGTGGTTGAGGTTTTCTTTCAAAAAAAAAAAAAAAGCAACCCGAAACCCTGCAACAAGTTTTGGCCTGAACCTGGCACCTAATCTATGCTGTTATGCAGTTGAGGCACTGAAGTTGCCAATTTCACATAATTAATATGAAAGGTTGGGAAATCAAAACAGCATGAGATTTTATCTTGGCTTTCTATCCCAGGATTTTTTTTTTGTTATTTCTAATTTCATATTAAACTTTACAGTTCATCACTGCTGAAATGTTCACTTCTACATCTAAAAATTCCAAGCTTTATAGAGATGCTTCTTCTGTTCAAATTGGACGGGAAGACTATTTTCCTGGACTTTTGCTAGGAACAGATTGACATTAAATTGTGACCTAGCCCTGTAACTGTAAAAGCTAGGAACCTGGTCCTGCAGCCCAATAAGTACAGCACAACTACTCATGAGTAGTTGTGACCGAATGTTGTAGTGTTATAAAAGGTTTTGATTGGTTTGGCCATTTTTTTATTATTCCTTCCTGAAGCTTTTTGCCCCTAATACTGCCAGGAGACACTGTTACTTGAAGCTCTTAATGTTAGAGGCACACATCCTTCTCTATCAGTCAGGATTCTTGTAAATACTCTTTTTAATGAATGTTTTTAGAAGACAAAGTTGGGAAAAACTACACTGTAGTTTAGGGTTTTTTTGGTTTCTGAATGAATAAGTACAGGTTCAGACTTAACGAACAGATACTTTGGTGGCGGTCTGGGTCTTTGAAGAATGTGAAGGCTTGTTGAAACGTTTCTTTTGATTTCAGTAATACATGATCAGACTCTGGAGTGGCTGTAGAGCTTCCAGACAGACCAGGCAAGGATCATCTGTCAACTTCAGAGCCATCTAAAAGTTTGGCATATGGTTTGCTGGCAGAACCTGGGTCACCAGGCACATGGCACGAACAAGCAACCCCTCTTGCCTCTGCTGGCATGGGAGGAGCTGCCCAGGACTGTCTGCTGCTGCCAGGGCAATGTGGGTGATGAACCAGGTCCCCAAATTCTGGGGGATTGAAGCTGGGCGTGTTCCTGATCTGTGGTGTTTGACCTGCTTGGGAGGAGCAGAGTGGCTCATTTCTAAGGGTGAAGGTTCTGCTGCCTGCGCATCCCTACATCAGCCCCACAGCAGTGGGATCGGAGCGTGATACTGCCAGGTCCTGCTGATGGCTGTGCATATGTTCTTCAGTGTCAGTTTGATCAGGGTGATAACTTTTATCAGAGCTGTCTCCCTTGGTATTGCAGAACACAGTCAGTGCCGCTGAACCTTTTATAAGGTGAGGGGGAGAAAAAGCATCAGTAAAACAAATCACACTTGAATGCCCAGGTTCAACAACGTAACCTGATGTTGCAGCAGCAGTTAGAGGCCTTAGCGATAAAGGAATACTGCATCTTTAAAATGCTTGAAGGCTAGAGAATATGTGGTTATTTCTGGATTTCATTATTTCAGAGCTCACACTTACACAGCTGAAGTGTTGGAGAGTGTGTTTTTCCTGGTCTGCCAAACAGTTTTCTTGCTTGGTATGGCTTTAACGTCGCCCTGCTTGTCTTTCAGGAACTTGGAGTTTGCAGTGGCCAATAGCTGAAAGAGGCCAGAACTTAGGAGGTGTGATGTTTGCAGCAAGGCATAGGAGTTGATTTAAAACAAACAAAAACTGTCCTTGAGGTTAAACGAATGCTTGAGGAGTTGTTGAAGGCATCAGTGTTGTTGTTAGGATGTGAAGCAGCAGACTGAGAGCTCTGCATCCCCACCGCACCGGGGTGTGTTGCTACTCCATCGCAGGAAATGGAGGGGGAGTTAAGTCCACTGTGCTTGCAGAGGCATTGATTATCCCAGTTTTTAGAAAACCCGCAGGAAAACAGAAAGATCACTGCTATTGAGTCAGAACGTGCAAATGAGTCTCCAGGCACAAGGAGTGTGTGTGGTGAGAGCTCTGCCTGGGCTTAAACTGTCCTGTTCGGTGGCTGATGGGTGGAGGACTGGTGGATCTGGTCTGTAGGCCAGTGAGAGGTCCCAGAGCACCCGGAGTAGGTTTTGTTTAAAAAAAAGGAAGGTTTTGTGAGGAAGAACTACGTGCAGGAGTAAGGATTTACAGGTTTGAGGCCTGTGCTTGCACCTCTGGTGTTCAAGTTATAACTAGCAAAGACATGTCATATTTAAGTGTCTCGTAACGTGGTCAAGGGAATATCGGGAAGCCTGTGAAATCAAGGGGAAGTAGGGAAGTGGGGTGGCGGGTGGCTCATACGCCGCAGTGACTATTTCTTGCGGTCCTAGCTCTTTGCCCCATCACCTGCTTCAGACAATCTTCTACCTTTTGATATTACATGACTCTTGAAAGCTAGCTAGCTATTTATTTAAATATATGTAACTTATTCTGTCATCGAAACACTGAAAATTTTTAATAGAAATGTTCTATATGGAAGTTTGTTCTCAGGGCTTCGTGTTTATACTCTCTGTATAGGGGACGCATTTAAAGGGATGTATTTGGAAAAAAAAATGCCAGTGGCCACTTTACAGCTTGGACCTTGATTGTCTCGACCTGTGAGACTGAGCTAGCGTAACTCTCCTAATAAACCTCTAGTGTCTGGTCCAGTCCAAAGAATCTGCCGTTCCTTTTCTCCTTGTGAGCAGTGGCACGAGTCTTCCTTTAGGATTGCTGCATCGCTCTGTGGAAATGGTCACACAAGATTACCCAGCTACTTCGCAGTTCGCTGATCTTTACACCATTTCAAGGATGCTTCTGTTCTCCGCGCAGCTGGAAAATTAACTTGCACGGTTTTTAAAGCAGGCAGCGGTGCACTGCGGCTGTTCTGGGATGGTGCAAGGGTCGCTCCTGCGAGAGCTCTGAGACCTCCAGCTAATTGCTGCTTCTTGGCTGCTGCAGACGTGTCCCAGAACCTTGACCTCCATTTCTTTCCTCACTCTCCTGGAACCAAACTTGTCTTTTGGAGATTGATTTTCATATCCAGGAACCCCTTAAGTGGTTATGGAAATACTTTTTAGTTGGGACTGTTACGATTTATTTTTTTTAGGCATTGTGATTCATGCGCTGAGGATCTTTTAATGTATTTTGAAAGTTGCTTAAATAAGCATTGCACCAAACGAATGTATAGTAACACTGTCAGCAAATATTGCCTGTAGAAGAGATACGGAGGTTAACGGTGATCTCTGCTTCAGTGGCAATTTTACAAAAGTAGCATGTGCAGGATAGTGTTTCATCCAAAGTAAATGCCCTGATTTTCTACTTTTAATAAATAACATTTTTTTATTAACTAGCAAAGTAGCAGCACTTGCAGCTGGGTGTTTCCATCCCATCATAAGTCCTTGTGCTTTGAGGCATGAGCCAACCACTGACTGTACGCTCCTCTCCGGGCCCGTTATTTGTCTGAAGGATTTGTGGTGGCTGTTGTTGGAGGCGGGACAGTCGGAGAGCTCGGCGGGGGTGGCAGTCCCCGTGTTCCCGCAGGGGAAGCCGCAAGCGGTGTGATGATGTCTCTGTGAATGCGCTGTCGTGGTGGTGGATCTCACCTGCGTCCTGTCATCTAGGTGTAACAAAAGGGTTTGTTGGGGTCTTTTTTTTAAGCACCTCTTGCCCTAGATTTGAAGATCTTTAATGCAGCTCCTGTTTGCAGCATGTGTGTAAATGCATTAAATTCTTACTGAATTTGGTATAGTTTTATACCATGCTCTGGGGAAAGGGAAGAAATTGGATCATATTTCAAACTAAGCCCCACAAAACAAAGTGTCTTTGTTACAGCAGGTGAGAGAGGCCTGTAGAGACTTTTAATTTGCATATTTTTATCATAGTTTAATGAACTGTACAAGAATGTGATTTGTCATCCAGCACTTACCACAAGGCAGCACCAGTAAAATTATATTGCCAGGTACTGACTTAACGGTTTTTCATTTCACCTGTGTATAAAATAATTAGGTACGGCGTATGATAATTTTTATATGGCACTGACACTGATGTGTGGCATGCACAGCTGTTTCTAAGATGTAACGTTACTTTTATGAAGCTTAACGAAGACGGACGTCGCTGAGCCTGTGGAATTCAGGGTTCATTCTGGACGCGCTCCCGTGGGTTGCTGACCTCTCCCTGAGGGGGAAAACCAGCAGGCTTTGCTTCTGGACAGTAGCCCTCCAGGCCAAAAAAAAAAAAAAACGCAAAAAACCAAACCAAACNAAAAAAAAGGCAAGAAATGCTACTGATTTGTTATCCTTTTAAGCAGTTGCTGTTGTCTACGGAAATATATTCCGGGAAGTTATCGAGGTTCTTCGCAAAGCCAGACCTGTTCAGACTGAAACAATTGTGTTACCCGTGGCGTGTGAAGTCGTACCCACGAGTGAGACTAGAATGAGTGCTGAGTCTTTAAACCTGCTCACACATACACACTAAAGACACTGCTGTTGTGTGTGTTGTAAATTTATAATATATCTTAAAAATAAAGTTTTTTGATTTATTACAAGGTGTTCTGAAACATAATTTTCAGGCGCAGTTTATGAATCCCCATCGTTCAATGTTCCTTGTAGCTGCAGGCTGCTTGAATCGTTTCCTAGAAAATAAGCTGTTTCAATAACTGGTCAACAAACCTATAACAAAAAATTGGGCAGAAAATCTTGGTTCAATAGCTGAGTTTGTTTCTGGAAGTTATTTCTTTGTTTTCCAGGAAAAGTTGCATTGGTAAGATTCATTGCAAGGGCTGGGTGAAACAAGGTTTGGTGATCCCCTGCGATGGACTGATGCCATTCGGGAGGGACTTATCTTCACAGTTGTTGACGGATAAATTGGAAGCCTTTTCTTCTGCGAGGAGAGAACCGTCTTTAAGGAAAACAGCTCAAGCAAACAGCAGCTGGCGGGGTGGTGGGATGCAGCCGCCTGCCGTGGTGACACCAAAAAACCCTTCTGGCTATTTGGCAATGAGCGGGGAAGCACCTCGGAGCCTTCCCACGTGTGTGCGGTTGCCTTGGAGGCAACTGATGGGAGTGTAAACGCGTGAGGTTATTTCTCTAAGGAAGAGGTGGGGTTATTAGCATTTTCACACAATGTTCAGGGCCAGGGCGAGCACCTGCCCGCAGCCTGTTTGTTTAGCACACGTTGCAGCAACTGGTGAGGAGTGCGGAGTAATTTTTGTTGCGTCCTGTGAAAGATGGAGGATTAGCACATGAGACATCTAAATGCCGTTGTTGGGTGCAGGTTTGTGAATGTGGTGGTAAATCCGGGGATTCTCTTGGTGCCAGGTGGCCCCTAACTCAGATTTCCTTTAGTGCACAGATCAGCAGTAGTCTGCAGGACAGTTCAAAGGTCCAGCTCTCCACTAATTTAAAATGAAAACCCAAAAACCCCATAAAGCAGCTTGTGGTGTATCATTAGATAATAGTACTTAAACTGAACTGGAACAGCAGGTCTGGGCAGAAATCCACACCTTAAAAATTAAAAAGTGCTGCTATCTGAGTGACAAGATGGCTTGTAATTGCCGTCGCGCTTGTCGCTCCCGATGAGAAGTGTGCTTTCAGCACGGAGACGCGTTGCTGGCGTTCTCCGGCCCCGATAAGGAGAGAGGCTCGCCGCTGCCCAGAGCCGCCTCCAGCCGAGCCGAGGCCGTACCCCGAAGGTGTGGGGAAGGTGAGTACAGGTTGCACTCGGGTGTGAAAATGCAGCTTGGTGTCGGTGAGGTGAGACATTGCTAACACCGCAAACGGCGTGGCGAGAGCCGCTCCCGTTCCCACTCCCTCGGTGGGTGGGTTACCCTCCCGCTCCCGGCAAGCTGTGCGGTGGCCGGGCTGTGCCCTTCCACACGCTCACTCTGCTCCCGTGAATCGGCAGTCGCTACTCGCACTGACCCATGAGAAGGAGTACAACCTTGTACGATTACCCGGCCGGCTCCTCTAACCTGTCTGCCCGGAGTGGGTTTCAGCAGAAACCGGAGGAAGCGGCGGATGCTGCTGCACCCCGGCAGCCCCATGGCCCCCGTCCGGGCTGCGGTCCCCACTGAGACAATCTCTGTGCTTGAGCTTGCTTTTCTTTTGTTTCCATCCTTATTTTACTGTGAGAGGAATTGGCCAAAAGCAGCAGCAGCAGCTCTGGAAGCTGCTGGGGGTGTTTTGCTATAGGAGAAGTGGGTTTGGGGCAGAATTATTGGAGCAAATTCTTTTCTGTCGCTACTCCAAACTCTTCCCTTCAAATGCAAGACCTGCACTTACCAGCTGGACCATCCCTCCGGTGGTTTGGTCCTGCAAAATGGCTTGGAAGTGGCAGGTCTGTAGCGTACGTGTGTGAACAGCGTTGGTACAACCGCCTGTGAGCGTGACCCGAGAAGTGCCCGAGCGCCGGGTATCCAGTGTCACCAGGAATCGGTCACTGGGAGGAACATCAGTAACTTGAGCTGTGCTGGACCAGACCCCACCGGACCAAAATAAACCTGGAGAATTGACCAGCTCCCTCTAACCCGAGGGTGGAAATGAGATGCCCGCCCGAGGAGCCGCTGCCCAAATAAAAGGCCCGGGAGTGCCCAGGGCTCCTGAGGAGTCAGAGGTGGCTCTGGGTGCTGAGCTCTGGGTGCTGAGCTCTGGCAGCACTGCCCCTGCCTCCCCTGTGCCGGGTGCTGGGCTGCAGGTGGTTAAAGCAGCAGCCGGTGGGATGCAAACCCTGTGTCTTGGGGTCCTGCACCAATCCTGCACCACAGGATTGCTGTCACAGGGAAGAGTTGCAGCGCTCAGACAGGTTTCGTTAGCGATGCCATCAGCAGTTGCGTAACGAGCTCTCCCACTCCGGGAAGCGGAGTGCAGAGTGTGCACCGAGCGGTGAGCTGGTCGCGCTGGTTCCACACCAGGGCTCTGCCGGCACGCTGCAAGCCGTGGCTGTGGAGGCTTTGGGCTTAATCCTTGGCGAGGGGCTGTCTGAGCGTTTCGGTGCTGTGCAGGTGTGAGTGGCTGCTGGTGCACCCTAAAAAAAAATTTAAATTATTCATGGAAGGCTTGTAGCACTTATGCATGATGTGGTTACTTGGCTTTTATGAGCCATAGCTTGAGCATAAACCACATTTACGTTGCAGTGAACCTCTGTCTGTCCTCGGAGGAAGGGCCGCTCCGCAGGCGATCTGTGCCCGGGAGCTCCGTGCCCGCGGCAGCTCCCACACCCCCGAGTGCAGGTGAATTATTCGGCTCCTCCTCGACGCCGGTGTGCCGGGCAGCCCTGGGCGTAGCGCAGCCCCCAGAGCCGCGCTGAACCTGCTGCTTCCACCAGGCAGCCGCCTTGGCCTCTTCCCGGCGTGCGAGGGCTGGGGGGGGCCGGGACATCGATCTGGATTTCTTGGCACGCAGGGTGAGATCTTCGCTCTGTTCCCGCGGGGTCCCCGCAGCCGGGCAGCAGCGCAGCCGGGCACTGTGGGCTGCTGGACCCCCACACCCTGCGTGGCTCCTCTGTGGAGCGTGCAAGAAAAGGAAAATAGTTCGGACCCTTCTAAATCATCCTTACAAGGACACCAGCTGCCTCTTTCCCTGCTGTTGGCTCAGCATCGCAGCAGCCCTCTCCCATCTGTGTTTTCCCCTACACAGGAGCTCGTTGCCAGGCTGCGTGCGATGAATCACGGGGTGCTCTCTGCCTTTACCCCCCGCTTCCTCGCAGACGGGCACCTTCCATCCCTGCTCCCACACGTGAACTCTCCCTAAGGACAGAAAGAAATGCCCAATCCTCCATGAAATCCGCGCTCTGGCCCCTGAGCGATCCCTCCCCATCCCTCCTCTCCGCGCTCCCACCAGCGCAGGCAGCCAGCAGCCGTCGGCTCCTCCCGCCAGCCCCCTCTTCCCCCTTGCAGGAGCATCGTGCCCAGCACAGCCGAGCCCCTGAACAGTTCGAAGTGCTTCGTGTTTTCCTACATCCTGGGTGTCTGGAAGCAGGACAGCGTCCTTCCCCACCGGAGACCCAGCAGCGTGGCACTGGCTGGGCAGCTCTGGCCGCCACGGGCTTCCCCGGTGCCGTCACTTCCCGGGCCGAGCGGTTGCTCAGATTTCCGTGGGTTACCGTGGGCTGTATTTATAGCTCGTTGTGCTAAAAATAAAAGCTTCAAGTGTTGGGTTCCCTGATCCCAGCCTCACGTAAGGAAGGATGCCCAGGAGAGAGGGTGTCTGGGTGGGGAGGGGTTGAGTGATGCCCCTGGGGCTGCTCCCACGGAGGGCTGAGACAAATTTATTTCTTGAAGATCATGTAGCTGCTGCATCGCTGTCTGACCCGGCACTGCTCTTGTGCAGTACGGAGCCTCATGGAAGACTCTCATCCTACTAAAGATATTTCATTCTGTCTCGTTGGGTTTGACCTAACAGCCTGCGAGCGAGAGCGGATGGAGCAGCAGCACTTGTGGCTGTGGGGTGTAACGGAGCCCTGCATGGCACAGCAAGGGGCTGCCAAACCGCTCCCCAAAACGTCCTGATGTGGAGCGTTTGTGCGTGGTGGGGCCTCAACCCCTGTGCACGCGCCCAGCTAATGCTTCTCCCTCTTCCTGACGAGTTTCCAAGCCAAGGTCCCTTTTCAGCTCCCACAGGGTTACTGTGCTGGGGAGCTGTGAGTGCCCCCCCGGTGCGGGCAGGGTCCGGTGGGGGGGATGCAGGGTCCGGTGGGGGGGATGCGCGGGCAAGGCATCACCAAAGACAAGGAGCTCAACGTGCCCCCCGAACGCGCCCTCCCCCTGATCGTGTGCCCGGCACGAAGACAAGGCCAGTCAAGGCAAGTGATTTCTAAACTGTTTTCCTTAACCTGGTTGTTTTGAACAGAATGGAGGCCCAAGGGCAGCACGGGGGAGAGGGGCCCCGTCTGCCAGGGGTGTCCATCCTGCTCTGCCCCAGCCCCCTCTGCGGGATGCTGCCAGCGCCGGGCAGTGCTGGGCAGAGAGCAGAGCTGACCCAAGGAGGGGCCCCGGCCTCTCCTCCCCCCCTGACTCTGTGGGTCTCCCGCACAATGACACCAGGACCCCGGCGAGACGCTGCCCTGGGGGGCTGCGGGGCTGGCGCTGGGTGTTTTCCCTGCACGAAACCTTCAAGCTTTATCCAGCAAAACTGAACTGGGAAAATCTGCTCCCGGCATCGCCCTCAGCCCCCAGCCCCCTCCTCTGCATCTCTGATGTCATTCATAAATGAGCGTGAGTCATTCAGCAGTTGCCGTGGCGACGCCAGCGATGCTGGGGAGCACAGCGCTGCCCTGCTCCCCCCTGGCTCTTCCCGGGGAGTGGAGGGGACTGAGCCCCCGACACTGAGCCCGCAGGACGTGCCATGGGCTCCCAGGCCACGGGCTGCTGCCCAGAGCCCCCCGTGACCCCCAAGGCTGCGAGGATGCCAGCGCCTGCCACCGGTAAGTCAGCGCTGTCCGGGCTTTACCCATCCGGGGGGCTTCTGCCAGGGGTCTTGGAGCATCCGTGTATCTTCCCCGGCAGGACAGGCGGCAGCACCCACGTCCCAGCCGCACGGATACGGGTGTCCTTTGCAGCATCCCCCTCTCCATGCGCTCCCGCAGCACCAGGGGTCTCGTCACGCCAGTCCCCAGGGCCAGCGGGGTGGTACGGGCCACTCTCAGCCAGCTCTGAGCCCCGGGGAGCGAGGGGAGCCCAGGGCAGAGCAGTGCCGGGCAGGCATCAGCCCCAGCACGCGGGGGGACCGGGGCGGTACGGCACTGTGCATGGGGGGACCGGGGCCGTACAGCCCCACACACGTGGGTAACATCCATGCCTGGTGGCCTGAGTCACCAGCACCGTGCCCGCTTTGACTGGGACAGCGAGGTTGTTCCGCCGCAGCAGGATGGGACCCCCATGAGCTGCGTTGCGTTTCAGCCCTGGGTGCTGCTCACGGCGTTGCAGCCTCTCTCCTCGCTCGGGCCCATCCTGGCACAGCACCGCAGGCTGCCTCTACCACCCCAGGATGTGCCGGAGCCTTCGGAAGGGGTTACAGGGGGTACCCTGCCCTGGGCACCCCGGGGCGCGTGGGGACCCCTGTGTGCCAAACTCCGCAGCAGGGAGGGACCCGCCGTGCCCTGGGGCAGCAGCATCCCTGCCGGGATCGTGGGGTCCCTGCCCACCCCCTGCCTGCCCCTGCCCACCCCCTGCCGGCTCCTGCCCGCTGGAGGCATCTGCTCTGGGGTCCCACAGCTCGCGGTGCTGGCGTGGCTTTGGTTCCTGCTCGTGTCTTGAGTTTTACAGTCGTCAAGTTCTTGCTGTAAATAGGACCCGGTCAAGCAGGATCGAGATGTTTCAATTACTCTGACTAATTAGTACATTAACATATTTCTCTGGCTACAGCTCTAAGAGCGTTCAAGTGCAGCGTGTGCAAGCGGGCAGGGACCCAAGGGGGTGAGGAAGGCAAGTGTTTGTGTTGGCACCTCTCTGAAGGCGAGAGGGGACAGGGCTGCCCGGTGAAGGGCTCGGCCGCGGTGCGGAGCCGGCAGCAAGGTGCTGTGTTCTACCAGAACACCAGGAGCTACAAATACTGAACGGGAACAAGTCGAAATGCAGTGGGAAGGCACTGCCCGACCCTGGCCAGACCCTGCTGTGGAGGAATTAGAGGAGCTTTAATTTGCTTTTGAGGCAGTTTCTGCTCTGTAGAAACTCTCTGGGCTGAAGCCTGGCACACCAAAATCACCGGGAGCGAGTTGCGGTGCTGTGCCCTCAGCCCCCGGCCGTGTGGTTTGTATTGATGGAGGGGGGAGCCTTAAAATCCAGAACGACGGCCCTTCCCTCAAAATACGCCCTGTATCTCTGGACCGTAACAGGAACCTGCACAGGAGAAGGGAAACGCCTGGGTCAGGTCCATCCCTCCCGCGGTCGGGATGGAAGAGGTGATTTTCCGGGAGCCGGCAGGCAGCTTTTGCCTTTGTGCATCCCCCGGGGGACCTGGAACAAGGCGGCCCCGGTTTTGTTCCCACGCGAACACCTCCCTCTGTGCAATCAATGTAGAACATTGCGGTGAAATAATGACGTCATAACAGGTTTTTGGGAAAGGTTGGCTGGAGTCTGCTGTGAATTCCCAAAGGTAACACTTCGTAGTGGTTCAGGATGTTGGTTTTGAGAATAACCACGGACCGGCTCGTGGGGAGAGAGGAGGGTTACCTGCTGGTCTGCTGAAAGTGGGGTTATCGGGGCGCCGAGGCTTTGGACTGCTCCGGCCACGAACCTGACGGGCATTTATTGGGATGAAGGTGCTGAGTACGTCCTGTCTCGCTCTCGGCTATTGCATCTCGCAAAGCGCAGCCAGGAGCAGGGGGCGGATGTTGCATCTTGGAATTCAATTAGATTTATTTTTTTTTTCTTATTCATTTCTTCTGCGTCTCAATTATTCATTGCTTTCCAATAATGTTTAAATAGCGGTGAAAAAGTTGGAGATAAGTCATTCTCTCTTTGCACGGTTATACATTTGTGGTAAATATAGTTTTACTTTCCAAAGTATCCTTAGGAAAAAAGCGCATTTGAAAAAGAAATCATCTGGGTAAAGCAAATCAACAGTTCCCATCAAAACTGATTTCTGTCTGAACGCTACTCAAATAGGACTGCTAAAAAGGGTTTAATGAATATAAAGATATATGGAAATACAGAAAAATCTCATTTGCTCATTAATTAGATCATGGCAATGCTCGGAAACCTTTCAGCACTCACCAGCTAGTCCCTGGGGTCTCTCTGGTGGGGGTTGCTCAAGGAAGGACAAGGCATAGGGAAGGCATGTGGGACCAAACCTCGTTAGGAAAGTCTCTCTGGAAAACCTGGTGGGCTGTAAATGCTATTGACCCGTCATCCCCCTAAACAGAGTCTGGGGACTTCAAAAATAAATAATCTTATAGATAAAAAATATCTTACACGCTAAAACCCCTCCTATTGTTAATGCGGGCACTTAAACCCCCCTGCAGCACCTCCAGCACTGCAATTGCTGCGGATAACCGCGAGCCCGGCGAGGGAGCATCCCGCTCCCCGCAGCAGCAGAGGAAGGTCGGGCTCTGGCAGGGCGAGCTGTCCCCCCTCCCTCCGCCAGCTCTTCCCCCTGCCAGCAACAGAGTCATTAATTAATGTTTGTACAGCGCTTCCAAGATAAGCGCCGAATAGAAGTATTATTTTAAACGCGACGGGGATCGCCCTCGCGCCATGCACGCCAGCGGAGGCGAAGCCCCTCTCTGCGGGGACCGGAGCTGCCGGTGGTCCCTGCTCGGCTCCTTTCCCCCCCGGAGCGGTCCCCGGGTTCGGAGGGGCAGGAGCAGCCCCGGGGGCTGCCAGGGGAAGCCCAGGCAAGGCCCAAACGGGAGGCGGAGGTGTGAAGCGGTGCGTCCCTGGCATCATTTGATACACACCAGACATTTTAAGCACAGGGAAAAGAAATAAGTCTGATGACTTGTTGCACTTATCAGCGTAATAGCTGAATTGCATGCACATTGCCTTTAAAGTAATACGAATGCATGAATGAAATGGGGTCCTACTATCTGTACGTAATTTGTTTTATTTGCATGAGAAATATTCCTTGTTGCATGTGGTTCCCCGATGCACAAGGCCATGCCGCTGATATTCCTCCTGCGTTACAGAACTGGATATAAGTAATTACTGACACCGGCATTATGCCGTAGAAACTGTTCCCGTGGTGGTGGCAATTGCACTGAAACGACTGTTCTATTACTGAGAATAATATTCTGCTCTCTCCTCCTTAAGGCTGGCGATGTGACGAACTCTCATAGGAAACTATTCTGTACAAGGGAGAAAAAGACATTTTAAAGCTGTCAGAGAAGCAGCGGAATGAGGGGTCTGTCAGTCCCCCCTTTCACCCCCACGTTACAGTACCCCCGCTCCATTCCTTCAGGCGATATTTTAAATGTCTTTTTGACTACATCTCTTTTTCCCTAGAGAATTTCTAGTAAGACCTAACTTTTTTGGAACTTTGTAGCGCGTGCTGGGGGATGCTAAAGCCTACGGGCACAGAGAAGACAGACTTCTCCCCCCAGCAGCCTGCAGGGGTGGTACCAGCATCCACCCTTTGCGGTGACCTCGAGAAGCGCCCGGGCTCTAAGTTGATCCCAGCCAGGGGTATTAAGTGCTCAGCACCAGGGCAAACAAGGACCTGCAGAATTAAGCACAGAGAAGTGGTTCAAAATTAGTCCAGGGTTGAGAATAGAGCCGTGAGGAGAGGGCTGCAGGCAGCCTGGGCTGCAAATGCGCGCGAGCTGCTCCCCTGCCGCGGCCGTCCTCAGCACTTTTGAGCATCACGGAAATTTTGCAAGGATAAGTGGAAAAATTCCCTGTTGATTCATTTGTCTGTCTTCTCTCGCTGTCCCTGAGAGCACAGGCAGGAGCTGTTGAGCACGACTGAAAGCAAAGAACCTCTTCTCAGATAGAGCCTCCCACCTTTAGACGCTGCCGAAGAGGAGGGGCGGATTAGCGAGCGCTCCTCCGGCAGTGCCGATGAGCAGGCAGCTCGGTCCCGAAGGATGTGGGCTATAAACCATCCGGAGGGAAGAGGAGCAAACAGCAGACCAGGGTGGCTTCTTCTTGTTTGCTTGGCGGCCACGCTGCCTGGAGCAAACCCACCTGTACAGGGTTTAACTGTGGGGAATGGTAAACCTCGGCTGGCCGCGGGCAGCGTTGGAGGGGCCGGGGGAGGGAAAGTCTCTCCCTCCTGCTAATAACTCTTCTCTTCCTGGGGAGAAGAAGAAAAAAGGTGAAAGATGGGAAATCACCACTTTTGAAAGCGTGGTGAATCCTAATGGAGGGAAGTAAACGAAGCAGAAATCGGGCTCCCCAGCGCGTCAAAATTCCCAACTTACAGCCCCTTGCTTCGCTTTTTTTGCCAACTTTAGCAGTAAGAGCATTACGTGACGGGTAGGGCCATCGCACGGGGTCCTCCTCCTCCAGACACCGCTGCGGGGACACAGCGAAGCACGGGCTTTCACGCTGCCTCCAGCAGATACGCGTTTTCCTTCACCTGAAGGTGCTTTTCGTGCCGCTGGGGGAGAATCCCGATCCCTGCTGGCTTTCTAACGGCAGGTGCTGATCGGTGCCGCTGACGGGTCAGCGCTCGCTTCCCCTACGGACCCGGGAGGTGTCTCCACCCCATACGACCCCAGTGCACCGCACATTTGTATCTCTACAGACTATACATTATTTTACAATATAAATTAGACCTGACAAGGGACTGATATCCCTATTCTACGCGTAGTCTCCCATATCGATAAATGAAAGATGGTGGAAGAAACCGAAATCCCAGGCATTCTTCCAGTATGGCAGGAAACAAGCACGTGGGTTTGGCTTTGTTACATGGAATAGGTATCGTGTTTGAATATGGTAATTTCTCAAAGGTATTACATGCCAGCAATTAATCTCAAGAGTTCTGCTGGAAGACAAGTTGCGCAGTATTTGTCAGCTCACGTGTACGCCCACTCGGAATGGTTAAGGAATCCAGGAGTCTAATAGGAAAATTATTTCATATAGAAAAGAATTGTATTAACGTTTTCCAGAAGAAAAGCCTCGAAGCATGTTTAGTAGTGGAGCACAGGGAAGAAACAAGTGGTAGACAAATTAAAGATGAATTTACTGCTGCTGAAAATGGGAGAGTCATTTATTTTATCATGGAAAAAGCAAACATGTTTAGCAATCCACTGATGACCCTCCCACTTTAAATGCAGGCTTTTTATCTCCAGGACAATTTTGAGGACGCTGGTGTGGGATGGTGCCGAGTTCTTGACAAACCACTTCATCAGCAGCTACAAAGTTTCCCCAGACATCCCTTTCGGCTTCCAGTTAAGGCCACGCAAATGCCCTAAGTGACAGCGCTGCAGCGTGTCACCATGCAGGAAGAAGCGGCAGCTCATTTCACATCGAGCTAGAAGACAGTGATGCATAAACGCAGGTCGGAGGAGACCGCTGTGTGAGTGCAAGGGGGAGAGCAAGAGGCAGTTCTAAGGCCAGGATCCCAAGTGCAGTAGCAGGCTGCAAAAGGATGAGTGTTCTCCTTACCACTAGACTTCTCCCTGTGTTTTTTCTCCACTATGCTCATTTTCTTGAGCCAAACTTTTTCCACTTTTTTATTCAGAGAGTTCCAGGGGTCCAGGTAATACTGGCTTGATTTGCAGGGGTAGTCCACCACCCTCTTAAAACATATTTCTAAGTGATTCTGGTAAGTTTAACAACTGGATCCATTCTTTACCTCTAGCAAAAATATGTCAGAGGAAAAAGCAGGTCCGTTTTCTCCCGGCTGCACCTTCACCCTTGCATACAGGTCACCTGCTCTGAGTCAAAGGGCCATTCTCCTTCTGCAGTCCACATAATGCCTGACCCACCACATAAATGAAAACATTCTTCCTGAGTTTAAGGGGATTTGGGCCTTAATGCTTAATCTAAAAACAAGAGCAGCCTGTTATAATGATAACGTCACAAAACGACAGCCTGGAAAAACTGTAGTGAAAATAGAACTCTTCAAACGGATATTACAAAACAACTAGCCACTTGTTTGCAAAGGACATCTACCTTAATCACATACGATCTTGCAATATGGAAGAGCAATAGAGGCTGGAATAACCTTTGAACGCCAGATCGTATTTCCTGGTGACACGAAGCAGAATGCTCTCCACTTGCACTTTGAAAAGACGTAGGGAAATAAATGTTGAATCTTAAGACAGACACAAATTAATCTTTAATGATTTTGAAACATTTATATTATCTACCAGTTATGTGCAGCAAAAAATAATTTATGAGAATCATAACAAAATTAGGTAGGTCAGTCTGCTATCACTGTTGTGCAGCTAAACTTTTAATCACATTTTCACTAGATGGATATTAAGATAATTCATCTACCCAGCACAGGCATTAAAGGCTTGAACCTCTACTCACTTAATCATGTAGCTTCACTTTTCAGATGAGCCCTGAAACTCACTTGTCAAGCGAGTTAATCTGCAGGATCAAGTTCTGATCACGAACGCAGTGCGTGGCGCAGGGTGGGATGAGCCCGGAGGGTCCCATGCGGGCGGCAGGACAGCGGCTGGCAGTCAGCGGTGTCTAACTGCGCCCAGCAGAATGGCCCCAAGGAGATTTCGATAGCCTACCTGCAGCCGGCAAAGAACAACAAGCAACTCGTTACGCCTGTCAAACATTTCTTGCTGTTATCTATGGATCGTGACATAAACCAGGTGGAGAAATTCTCTATTTGCTAAGAAACACACAAGATGCATGAGCCAGGCTTCTGCCTGAAAACCATCTTTGACGTCCTTTGATCATGAGTAGATAAACACATCAAGTCTTGCGGGAAATTATTTGTAATAACCCGAAGAAAAGTATCTCTGATTATCAACCAACTGTGGTTGGCAGCAGAGACAGACCTCAATCCCTCACGCGATTAAACAAACATCTGATTTTACCGCGGTGGACTTTATCGTGTACCTAAAGGTTTCCACAACCAGTGCTTTACAATCGGGACACAAAGTTTCTTGGGCGTTTCTGTGCTTCCTTGCGTTAAAACGGAGGCCCGAGTGCGGACGACAGCCGGCTGTGACACCGCTGGGAAGAGGCACGCCAGGCTGCCCGGGCGAGAAGAGGACAGCGGGCCGGCGGAGCTGGGCCGCACCAGTCAGCGCACACCCCGACCCCACGGTTCCACCGGTCAGCTGGGTCCCCGTGCAAACCCCGCGTGTCTCCGGGACTGCGGGTCAGAGGACCGGGCCCTGCCCCACGCGTCGCTGCAACATGGCGGGGACGCGGCTCAAGTCATTCCCGCCGTTCACCCCAGTTTTGACCGCCAAGGCTCCGTCGCTGTCACCCCACGGCAGACCCCGGAGCCAGGGCCGGGAAGCCGCAGCGTGGGGTCACCACCCGGGGAGGCGGCTGGGCTCCCTCCCGAGGGGGGAACCTCTGCGGCCTGACCAGGCCTCGGGCCTCTGTGCCTCCCGCGGGCTGCGGGGCCTGGCGGGGCGCTGAGGACCCGAGGGCTCATCCGGCCCCCGGGAGCTCCGCGTAGCGGGCCCGCCGCCCGGGCCGGGACAGGGCTACCGCACCCCCCGGGCCGGGACAGGGCTATCCCACCCCCCGGGAAGGGACAGGGCTATC
>VXBL01002760.1:73133-109709 GCA_013400195.1 Aramus guarauna | reverse complement strand
GGGGGGAGGGAGCGCCCCAGCCTTTCTTTATTCCGGCGGTCGGGCAGGTGATGGGGCTGCGCCTTTCTTCTTTCGCCACCGCCAGCTCGTCGCCTTGGCCAAGGGCTTTCTGTGAGCAGATCCGCGGCTTCCAAAGAAAGGGATGCTCGCTCTGGGCTCGGATGTCTCTTGATTTCCGAGTGGATTTTAAATTGCTAAATAAGCCCTTCCAATGAAGATCCTGAGGGATGTCGGGCCTGTGGTGTTCAGCCCACCGTATTGTGCCTGGTATAACGCGCGCTGGCGATCCCTTCGGCCAACTGCTCTCCTGTGCGGGTTTAAAAATGCGATGGGAGCGATTGCTTGCGTACAAGAACGGTGTCTTTTGTTTTTGTTTTAGATGGTGGATGTTGATGTTTGTGCGGGTGGAGATAGTACCAGAAGAAAAATGGATGCCCTGACAGATAGTGCAGTTGAGATTGTCCCTTTGGAGCTCTATGATTCAGCCAGAGCAAAAATAGCTGCTAATCTACAATGGATCTGTGCTAAAGCCTACGGAATAGGTAAGATCGCTTTCATCTGGAAGTCATTCTTGGTTTTGTTCTTGCTTTTTTGGTCTCCCCTGCCGTTCCAGAAGTAATTAAATTTGGCTTAAATGACCTTTGTTTTAAATACCAATAATATGACAGTCTTTTCTCTTGTAATATTATGTGTTTCCTGGTACCTTCGACAGGAATAACGGAACTGTATGAGATGCCCTGGATCAGCAAACCTAATGGTGAATGTTTACAGATTGTGCTTGTGAGGAATGCGTACCTCAAAATGTTTAAATCCTCGTTGTAGCTAGGTAGACTTTCCTGCACAGAACTGTGTGTCACTGCTTGCAGGCCCCAAATCCCTCCAGGCTGCGAAGGCTTCAGTGCGCTTCCTTGGCTAGTCATCTTGGCCAGCGGATGCTAGGACCTCGATACCTTTTGTATGTTCGGTTAGGACTTTTTTTTGGTCAGATTGTGGTTTTGGCTTCAAACGAAGTAAAAGAGCGATCCATTTATGATCAGCAATGTTCTTTTACATAAAAGAAATATCTAATGAGCAGGTGCAGTTTGTGTTCTGTGACATTAAACAGCAGGTTGTGGGTGATAGAGGAGTTGTTCTTGTTGTCATAAACCTTTTCAGTCAAACATGCAAAAATAAAGGTTCTTGGAGTATTATTTGTACAGTATTTTCCTGACATCTAATGAAATTTGCTTTTTTGTTTTGAACTAGATCTATCTGTCTATTCTGAATTACATCTTGAGTTTAAGTAGCTTCATTATGAAGAAATATGATGGAATACATGTGGGTTTTGTTTATCCAGAACAAAACCTGTAATAAAAACATGTACAGAATCTTGTTTTGGAAAATGAGGTAGCCCTGTTAATCTAAGTCTAATTTGCCAAACTCATAATATGCTTAATGGATTAGCACTAGCTTACTTTGTGACAAGGCTGAAGAAAAGCAGTCCATTCCTGCAGTTAAATATTAATCTTTGTTGGAATATTTTCCTAAATTATTTTTCTTTTTTAGTATTTCCAGCTTTGTCAGTGTTCTCATCATCTTCGTAATTGTAGCAAAAACAGAAAATCATGGGCTTATAATGTTTAATATTAGTGAAGATACTTCATTACAAGCAACAAGGGACAAAAAGCCCCCATTTACCAGATGACATTTAAAAAATGTGGGAATTTTGGGACGGCGTTAGTAAAACATTGATAACTTAAAAGAACTGAACAGACATTTCCTCATGTAAATATTTTTCAGTTGCTGGAACTGTTTGTAATGTTTTCTGAAGACTTTTTAGTGATCAGAGATAAAATGGATATTCCAGACATGGAGACGCACTATTTATATTATGACTGTGTTTCAAAAGAAAGCTAATCCTAAATTAGAATTGACTGGCATGGATCCTATGCTGCAGAGAAAGCTTTATGGCCTTGTGTTTCTTGGTAGTATCTTCTGGGGCTCTAGAACTCGAACTCAGGGTTGTATCTCTACATCTTGGACCAGTTAACTGGTTAACAGCAAGTCTGTTTATGCACTCAACAACACAGACTTATATTGAATAAGTATTTGGCTTTCCTTTGACTAAAAATTTTGGCAAAGAAACTCACCTTTCACAGTGACAGTGATGTGATCTCTAGCATAGAGAAGTCTGTAGCAGCGTTTGCTAGTTTTTCTGCTTCTATTTAGGCTTGTTCAGAGTACATTTTAATAGAAGTTAAATGCCATGAACAGTAGGAAAAAAATATTTTCACTGGGGCTTTTGGCATTGCGTTGCTGGTTAGCTCCAGTGAGTGAGGTTTGTGTGTGTGTGTACCTTTGCAGGACCGCGGCCCATGGAAATTGAGTTTGATTTTTTTGAAATGGCTCCTGCAAGGTGTTGTCACGTAGTAACCATTACTTCTGGAGTAGCATTGCAAAATACTTAGAAATTTGTTAGCCTCTTCAGTTCATAGAGAGATCGGCTGAAAAAGGTTGTCTATGTGATTATTGTTTTGGATAATATTTGAACTTAATACGTTATTTGTCATCTCTCAGGGTTATGTTTTTGTTTTAAGATATTGGATGTTGTTGACTGGGTCTTGCGCAGCTACCAAGCAATTGTGACTTATGTAGAATCTCACTATACAGATGAAAATTTTGTTTGTTTTTTTTTTAAATTATTTTAGACTTTGTTCTGGTCAATTTGGTGGAAAAAAATGCTTATCTGTTTATAATATTAAAACACTGTTATGTTCTGAAGTAATTCTTATCTGATAGTGTTTCCATAACTGCCTTCAGGTGGCTAAGTAAAGAGTATTTTTTTGGAACATTAGATGTGGAATTGACATACATGAATTGACATAATTTTGTGCGCTAAGCTTTCAAATGCTGGTGTGTATTGTGGATTTCATTTTCATCTGAATAAGGCTGAGCTCATGCTTAAGTGTGGGAACAGTCAAAAACAGGAATTTGATTCTAGTGTAGACTGTTACTAAAAGTCATTCATCACTGCAGGTTTTACCTGAAACCATATATTCTATTTACTGTTACAGGATATTTGAATTCTCCACATCTAAGCTGGCATCTGAGTAGGAAAATTTTTCATCCTTTCTTTTTTTTCCTCAAGGACAAATTACTGAGAGCGTGCATGACACATAATTCGGAGTTGAAGTCCCAGTTTGGGCTTTGTTTCATTTGATGATGCATTCCTCCTTCTTTTTCCTTCTGGCCATGAAAAGAGAGAATTTTGGTAGCCAAACAAGAGCACAGCTACCTTCTCTCTTCAGCACAAAGACTGCTAGTGAGACAACCCCTCTTCTTGCATAGGAATTGAGCGGAATGGTTTGTTTCTGGAAGCCTGTAGCTGTGATGTCTGTCTGTGATGGCTGCCTGGATGTCACAGATGGACTCCAGAAGGAGGTCTTACAACTGCTTGTCCAAATTCCAGAGGACAGAGGGGAAGGATGTTGTGAAGGAAGGGATTTTCCCATTCAGTGTCACTCCCTCCCTCTCCCCAGGTAGATCTGGGACTGCTGTCATGGGTCATTCTAACAGTCTGTTCACAAACATCGGGAAACCTTCTATACACTTGAGAGATTGTAAAGCCTCAGGCTCTGCGCAGCAGCAGTCAGAAGGAACACAACTAGTCTGTTTTCATTTGGTACAATTTGGGAAAACAAGCAATGAAAAATTTTGATTTCTGACCAGATTTAGTTATTACAGCATTAATTTATGCATAGAAATTATGTTTTCCATCATCATGGTTATAATATTAAAATTTAGATGTGGAAGGAGTATATGGAAGTGTTTCAGCATTGCAGCTTGCCATGAGCAAATGGGTTGTTTGCAGCCCTTTCCATAATAAATGTTGTTGCTTCTTTAAAACAGCTTGTAAAATTCAGATTTTTCAAAAGGTACTTGGTGGATTTCATTAGGGCTAGGAGCTTTACATAGTTTCCAGACTTACTGCTAACATTAGCCTGAGACTTTTGGCAAGACACAGGCAGGAAAGCCAAGCACTATTCTAATGCATTGTAGGGGAAATAGAAGTTGTGGCTTTATTTTGTCTTTGAAGTTACCTGTTAAATAAAGTTTTACGGTACTGTAATAGCTACCCACAGTTACCGGTTGGTAGGGGCACTGTGAGCATGTTTCCTGGGCTAAATTGCCTAAACCTCTGGGTTCCACGCTTCTGTGCTTTGTTAGCTTTCTTCTCAGTTCCATAATGAAAATATTTTCAAGCAAGCTGATGTGTTTTGCAAATATTACTTGTGTGAAGTTTACAGGGGTGAAGAATTCCATAATTATTATTTTGTCTCTTCTGCTTCATCCTGGTTTGTGGCTTTATGCTTGTTCAAAAGATAGGATAATGAGAGTGCAGCCACTCTCACCAGCAGTATACAAAGTCTTTGGCTTGTTTGGTTTTGTTTTTTTTTTTTCTTGCCCATTGTATGTAAATTTTCATATGTAATATTGCAGATCCCTTGCAGAGTTTATAATACAATTCTGTAGTAAGAACCAACAAAGAATGTTTTTATTATAATGCAGGTGGTCTTAGTTGCTGAGAAAATGTAGCTTCTGCTCCTGATCTGCAGCTTAGAGACATCCATACGGTACTAAATAATTCTGTGAACAGATACTGATACTAATGAAATCCTGCTCAGAATTTGAATAAGCTTCGTTCTGTTTACTGTGATGCTTTGGCGCTCCTTCCATGTGAAACCAGTTCTTCGTGCTTCTGGAGGTAAAATAAGATCTGGGGTGTATCCACTTCTTCAGTTCAAGGGATAAGTCAAATTTGTTCCAATTGCTGTATTTTTCTTTATTGAATCATAATCAGGTAATAGTCTTCGAACACATTTTTGTAAGTGAGATGGTGAAGAAATGGTCTCTACCCTAAAGCGAGGAGAGGGGAGTCTGGCAATAATTGTCTCTCTGATGGTTGTTACAAGTGAAGTTATTTCTGTAATCCTGTAAATTGTTGGACACAATGATTTATACTTGGAACTGTCAGTTTTTTGAGAGGCTAGAGCTCATGGATATGATGCAGCAGGCCAAAAGACTTGCTGCCTGAGAAATTATGATGGTGGGGGGTTTTTTTGAGTCCTTCATCTCTTATAAAAATAGCTGGTAGAGATGTCTCTCCAAGAGGCTCAGTGGGGCAGGAACGCTTAAGAGTTTGGCTGCTGAAACTTGGAAAAAATGTTATTTTTATAAGTGTGGGAAACAACAAAAATGGTCACTTTTGCTTTATATAAGCTGACTGCATGCAACTAAGTATCATGGTATAAAATTCACATAAAATCCATGTGTGAAAGAGATCCAGTGAACTCTGATACTCTGAGTGTAGTGTAGTAAATTCTTCGACAGTTCTTGATAGAAAACTTAGGACAAGCTGAATTAATAATGCATGCCTTCACAGATCTGATTATCAGGTTACGTGCCATTGTTTTTGAGTTACTATAAAACACTGGTAGTTTTTAAGCTATGTCTTGCAAACACCTCAGTTTGGCTAAAACTGGCAGCTGTAAAGCTTGTGTTGAAGTTGATGCTAAAATTTTCTTGGGGTAAGAACTCAGCACATTAGGAAAAGCAGAAGGTGTTTTCAGGCTTTTAGATAACATGCAATAGTAACATAAAAGTGACCTTTTGGAATTAAGATGGTATCAGAGCTCTTTTTATAAACAAAAAAAGAAAAAATTTTAATTGGTTGGATTTAATTGGATTTAATTGGTTTTGGTTGGTAGGGTTTGTTAAACTGCTTGAGCAGAAGTTTTCATAGCTATAGCATAGAATTGCTCGGAAGTTAACTTTGCATATTGATTTTTTTTTTCCATATTCCAAAGCATACATTTGTAAAAATACAAGTTTTAATGAACTGAATTTTTATAACATCGAAGTTCAGTTATAGGTCATGAAAGTAAGGTGTTGAAAAAGATGCTTATAGAAACTGGGACTTGGAAAGACTGGGACATTCTTTTCAAAAAAAGTATCAACACATTCTGTAGTGAAGCAAGCAAAAAGCATATGACACGTTTGGAGTTTGCCTGATCCATAAAAACTGGGGAGAAAAGCTCTCCATAATACCAGTGGCTACTTGTATATCCATAGGGTGTTATTTAAATTAGCATTAGGTTAACTGTGTGTCATTGTTTGAAAACTGACAATGTATTTCTGAGATTTTTGACAATGTGGCAATTTTGACATTTTCAAAGAGACTTTGGAGAATGAGCAGACCTGGGTGCCGCAAGTGGTTTATGTGGCATTATACTACAGATAACAATTAGCAGAGATGTGAAAGATGGGACTCTTATGTAGCGTTTTCAGATGCGGATTTCAAATATTGAAGATACCTCACAATTAGAGTACTTTTGTGTCTGTCTAGGAAGGCTATGTCACCCTGTTGGAGAGAACTGCCTTATGTACAGGGCATCTCCAACTATGATACCTGGAAGTTTCTCAACTCAGTTACATACTTCTATAGCATCCTTTTTTGCATTACGGTTTTTCCTGCCACTTATTTCTCACTTATTTGTGCCTGCCATGTGGATATTGTATAAAATAAATTTGAATTAAATAGTAAAGTTAATATTATCAACCTTGAGCTTTGATGTGGTTTTTATATCTTAAAATTTCTGTGGGCTTTTAGTCAGGACATCAAATGAGTTATGAAACTGTTCCTTTCTGTCACAGGGAAATTTAGTTGGCAGAAGTGCTGTATGCACTAATGCAGAAAATAAAACTGGGCAAGTGAACTAAGTTGCAATTGTGGGAGGATTAATGTTTACCAATAACTTCTTATGGTAGTATTCACATTATTAATCCTGGTACTAGAAGTTGACCCTCACCTCCCTGCATCTTTAATCCTGGTCAATCTAAATCCATTCACTCCTTAAGCAATTATATGGAGATCAGAAATGTGAAGTTAGAGGGTTCTTCAGTATAGGAGAAGATTTCTGATCTCTTGACTAGACATTCAGACTAAAGAACAGTAGCCAAGACACCAGGTGTATTTTTTTTTTTAATGTATTAATTTCTGTGACATGGAATCTCATCACTAAGAACTAGATCCATTTATTGCTAGAAAAGGCTTTTAAAAATCATTAAAGTGTTGCTAGTTTAAACAAAAATTAATGGGGGAGGTCTTACTACCCCTGGCACACAGGAAGCTGAGCATCACGTTCCAATAGTTGCTTCTGTTTTAATAATTTGCGTAAAGACCCCAGTGCAATAGATTATATCCCTTGTGGGCATCTTAGTGTTGGAGAGAATGCTTTTTGCTTTCTGTAGTTATAGTCTATAAAATAATTGCGGCCTACCTTGTGGAAAAGGGACCTGAAGAAAGTCAGGAGTGAGCCGGCTGTTTGCTGAGGCAGGTCTGTGTAGGTGGCTGGGCAGCTGATGTGCTGCGGGAAGTTTGGGGTTTCTTTGTCCAGCCATCACTCTCAGCGCAGTTTCAGAGTGTCACCTCGGTTACCCTGCTCCACGGGGGTCTGTGGAGCTGCTGAAGGGCAGATGTTCGTACTAAAACCCTTCAGATTTCAGACATTTTGAATTTACATTTTTTTTGTTTCAAAAAGCCTTCAAAACTTAGAGTGGTGCTAATGCTCTTAGCGCAAACGTATTTCACGCATATTTTATGAGCTAGTATTCTATTGTTTCCTTTCACAAATAATTTTAGTAAAAAGCAGTGTATCTTTGGTTGTTAAAGGTGTAGCTGCTTGTAATGAAGCCAAAATGTTGAATTACATGAGCTGCTTTACTTTTTGACTCTTGGATCTTTCCCTAGTCTTTAGAAATGGGAGCTCTAGTTCTCTTTCTGGAAATGGCAATGACCATTAAATGGAATTAGCTTTCAACAGCCTTTGATTTTAGGTCAGGTTGCCTAATGTTAAGAAGATTAAAAATATTTGAATTTATTATCTATTTCACTAAAAATGGACACTCGTGTTAACAAATGCTACTTACTTACTGCGAGTGGGGTTTTACTGTGTCTCTTCCAACCATCTTCAGTATATAGTCCATATATCAGCATTCAGTGTCACATAAGGAAAATCAGTGATCTTAATTTTAAAAAACCTTCAAAAAGCTTTCAATTTTGAAAAATAGGGACAGTACTGTATGACTCAGTAGTTGTCAGAGCTGTTACGACAACGCTGGTTTACTACATGTTTTTATTTAAGTGAGATGTACTTCTGGCTCATATAATTGGTACCATTCAGTCTCTGTTTCTCTTCTTTATGAACATTAAGTGCTCTGCAGTATACAAATACTGTGTGGCTTATTTTGCAGTTCAAAGGTATGCTATGGGTAGGAGGTTTATTGCATGGAGAAATTTAGTTATTCTGGAAATGAGCTGAATGAGAAGTGAATATGCTGCCAAATTAATTCTTTTAACTGTAGATGTACATATTTAAAACGAACTGTTTAAGCGACTTCAGGGGAGGATCTTTGGAGTGACTGGATAGCATAAGATAGAATTTTATGTTTGAAAATCATGACATGTTGGGCTTCTAGTAAGACAACATGCTCACGCTTGAGGCTAAAACATATTTTCCTGGAGTTGAAGACTCATTATTACTGCTAGTCTATTAGAAAGATCAATAGCTTCTAGTCTGATTACTGAACGTAAGGAGAAGTATTTATTTTGGGGATATATAAATTTTTAACTTATGTCTTTTCAATAAGACCAAGAAACTATTGCTTACAACAGCATTTCCTCCCACTTCCAACTGTTGTAATCAGTTGACATTTGCCTTGTGCTGTAGTGTTACAGCCTTCAACACTGGCGGTACTGTGGGTAGCGATGTACAGGTTTGAAATGCCTTGGACGTTTAGAGTCATCAGAATATTAGTTGTCGTTAGTGCCTTTCTTTCCTGGCAGCTACGAAGCGGTGTTGATTCCTAGCAAAAGTGGAAGTCTTTATGAGGTTTGGGAACCGGTGGGGAAGAAGCGGTGTGCAAGGATGGTCTTCTGTGTTAGTAATTTACGTGCAAGTTAAAATTAACACACTCAGGATCTGTGTTCAGTTTGATAAAATCATAAGAGAACTTGTGGAAATTGTGCCATTCCAAAAATAGTTAATTTTAGACTTGGTTTAAAATTCATGTTGAATCCAGGTGGAGTGGTTTTGCTTCATAGGCTCTGATTTTTATTTAAAGGCTGAAAAGCTGCAGTAGTTTGCTTCAACAGTCTTGTCAAAAAAAAATAAATAATTAGACGATCAGCTCAGTGAAGACTCAGTTGTTGCAAACCATTTGTAAAATGCTCAAGGTTTTAGTCAGATATTTTGGTCTTTCTGTGGACTTTGGCAGTTAGTTTTCTTTTTCAATTTGAGCATGTTTGGCCAGTCCCTCTTAGTGACTGAGTGTTGCAGTTATTTAATTGCTGTGCACAGATGTTTTGGGATGTTGCTTGAAGTAGCTGTAAATTTGGCTTTGAAGATATGTATACTTTGCTCACCTGATACACAGAGCATTTTAGCCTGTGATCTAAGTAAATAGTTTATAATTCCAATTAAAATACTAATAATATGCACTAATCAGTAGAGCTGATAGTGTATCATTCCGATTAAGCTGGCTGTTATTCAGTGAAAAAGCTAGAGATGCGTAGAAGACAGTGGGACGTTTGTCCATGTTGAAGTGCTTTCTTGAAAGGGACTCTAGTAGCTTGAGAAAGCTAACTGCTAATGTATAGGATTTTTACTAAGTATGTATATGGCAGGAGCCAATTCTATATGCTTTAATTAAAATTAAGCACAAAGACCTATTGAAAACCATTTGCAATACGAAACTGCAGACTTAATTACAGTTAGTATTTTTGTGCTCTTTTTTTTCTTTTCTTTCCTTCCATATACTGTCTTTGAATTCAAGTAAAAATGTTCACTTTTGTCTGTAACTGATGCCACATACTGGTGTCACGTGTTGAAACTTTTCTTCCTTGTTTCAGATAACGTCCCAGAGGAGCTGAAGGACCCATTTTACATAGATCAATATGAGCAAGAACATATTAAACCACCCGTCATCAAGCTGCTGCTGTCCAGCGAGCTGTACTGCCGTGTCTGTAGCCTCATTCTAAAGGGGGATCAGGTGGCTGCTCTGCAGGGACACCAGTCCGTGATCCAGGCTCTGTCTCGAAAAGGGATTTACGTCATGGAGAGTGATGATACACCTGTGTCTGAATCTGATCTGGGCTGTGCACCAATCAAAATGGTTAGCTTAATTAAATCCACCTAATGATCTTTTTATTTAACACTATTTAAAATCGTTAATGGAATGAAAAGCTCTTAATTTCTAGGTCACCAACCTCAGGAATTTTTCGTTTTAAACACAGTTAGAATATATAACTTTTTTTTTTCCTTGAAGGATTTTATTTTTCAATACTTATTGTTTTCCTCTTTTAGAGTTCTCATATGGCAATGATTGATGCTCTTATGATGGCCTATACTGTAGAAATGATCAGCATTGAAAAGGTGGTTGCTAGTGTCAAGCGTTTCTCTACATTCAGTGCCTCAAAAGAACTGCCCTATGATTTGGAGGATGCAATGGTTTTCTGGATTAACAAGGTAAAATTTACTTTGTAAAAAGGGTGCCTGTTTCTTATTGTCACTTTTCAGATTTGTGAAAGGGTTCTGGTAAGTATCTTCCTTCCCTCTTTCTTACCTGTGCACTTCTATCATCTTTTCCACTTCAGATGCAGAAAATTTGCTTTAATTACTGCTTTGTTACTTGTTACCTTAAGTCCAATGGTAGTTGGGTATACTATCCTCTAATACAGATCGTTATTAATAGTATTGGATTCCATTATTACTGCAACATATTCTAATTTCATCTTCTTGCTTGGTTTCCCAAGGTTTCAGTATGCATTGGGAAAGAGAATCAGACTATCGGGGAAATGCAAGTTCTTTTTCTTAGGGATGCTGTAATAAAGCTGGTAAATTTTTCAAGGCAAATTTTAAAATAAAGAAGATAATTAAGAATGAAATTAGGAAAACTGTGGAAACTGGGTTCTTTCTTTTTAGACAGGTTGCGATGAGATTTGGGTTTTTTTTCGGTGAAGCATTTTTTCATGTAAAATAATAGGATAGACTTCATTCTGACCAGCTTGAGTACAGTTAACCTCTACCCTTTGAAAAGGTTCAGTATTTCCGTTAAGTTACTGACACCCTTTGAGTTACAACAGAGTCGCATTCCAAAGAGAGTGTCTCCTCTGCAAACTCAGGATTCCCTTGTTGTGATTATAGTTACTGCTAATTAGCTGGTTGTTCTTGAAAACTGTTGTAACACATTATTCTATGAATTTTTTTATGTTTGTGGAATGGATTGTCCATTAAGTAAGGGGAGGAAGAAGGAAATGTATTCAGATGTATTTTAATATCTTTTCTGTGCTATGCCCTTTTAGGTGAACCTTAAAATGAGAGAGATAACAGAGAAAGAGATTAAATTAAAACAGCAACTAATGGAAAGCCCAGGGCACCAAAAGGTAAACCAAATTTGTCTTCAGTTTTGATTTTTTTGTCTTGATGATTAATGGATTTAAATATAAACATTTTGGTATTTTCTTTGTCAGAGAAATGTGAGGCACCCAGTCCTCGAAACTCCTGAGATTTTGTGCATGCAAATTGTTTTGTGTCTATCATCAGTGCCCTCCCTTACCTTTCAAGCCCGCTGGTATCTTCTGACTTGTTTGAGTTGGACTAAAATAACTTGTTTCAACTTAAAATAACTTTACATGGGTAAATATGACTCAGCTTTCACAGCACAAAATATATATTATATATTTTGAAAGCTCTTGGAGCATATTCATTTTGCATGGGTTAATTGTCTAATGTATAGTCAAAGGCTTATTCAAGTTCTATCCAGTAAGCATACTCTTGGCATTCAAATGTTATACGTGCGTGTTTGTAGTTTTTTCCACCTTTTTCCCTTGAAATTCTATCATAATGCACTAACATTGCAAACCATAATACACTTTCATTTCTGGAGAGTGTAAAATAGATCTTTGTCAAACATAATGTATATCGGCTATCTGAGCCCCTGATTTATGATTTAAGAAAGCCTCAAGAAAAACTGCTATGTTCTTTGCTCAAATTGGCGTTGCTGTGCAAAGGGGATAAAAGTGTGATGTATGAACAAGGCACAATTCTTTAACTTTCATCTTAGTGGCAAAGGGATTTTTATGTGCTTTTTATGTAAGATAGTATCCTTCAATGATAAGGGGCTAAAGAACTGTTTAATTTACAAGTTGATGCATGGTCTGAAGGATCCCTTTAACTATTTGACTATTGACTTGTGGGTCTCATTTCAATATTTTAAAATCTAAATTTCTAGGCTGTAACCCCTCTAAAATATGAAAGTGTTTATTGCTGAAGTGCATTTAAGTATTACTGCTTTTAACTTGCATTGCTGATGTTCCTCTCCTATTCCTACGCTCCTTTCCTTGCTTCCTGAGCAGTCTCCTTCCAAATGGTATTGGAAATTAGTACCTGTAAGTGAACTACTTTTACACCAGTTGTCATCCACAAAATCATGGCTTTTTAAATTTCTTCAGAGTGTTTGTTTCCATTACAATGCTTCTTAGATGGTCTTTGAAAAAAAAACGTTGTAAGCTTTTGGGTCATCAGGCTTAGTTTTCATAACATGATTTTTGCATACTGTACAGCATATAGCATAATCACTTCACAGCATTTCAAAAATGTTTCCACAGTGCAGGAGTGAGGGATATGGAGTAGCAGCAAAAAAATTAGAAAATTAACAGCAGTCGAAATGGTTGCATTTACTATTTTTGTTGTAAGTAGGCAATTGATCGCAGCACTAAGGTGATATAAATGCTGGTCGGTTTAAATGGTTGCTTAATCTTTGAATCCGTGGTTAAGATACCCAGATGCTTGTTGTCATTCATTAAGTACTGCTCTTGCATCTGCTCTTGCATCTGCTCTTGCACGGGTTTGTAAATCTGTCAAAACCAGCGCACCGTTATTCATTGAGATGGGGTTAGAAGATTTGACAAACCGGTTTGGACCCGTTGTGACACTTGCTGGAATTGTATTGTAAATTAATGAGACTGAAGCTGGGAGGAAAGACAGAATTAACATTTTACATATCAGAACAAAATACTTATTGTCTTTATGGTGAAGTGTGAAAATGGAATATCAATTCCACTATATATAAAACGTTAATAAAATTGTACTTCCCATATACAAGCCTGCTTGCTTTTGGCTCAGTTGTCTAATTTTGTTTCAGCTTGAAGAGATTTTTCTTTGTTCCTTTGCTTTCCTTAGCCTTGATAGCCTTTCTCCTGCACTTGCTGGTTTTGGTGTTTTCCATTTTCTCTCTGGAAAGATGAGAGCTGTTGTCTCGGTTGCAAATTCCAAAGAACAGTGCACCTGGAAAAGACAGGTGTGATCGGACAGTCCCCTGTCCCCACAATCTCTCTGCCTTTCTGCAGAGAGCTCAGTCCCATTCTGCTGCCTCATCATCTTTTATTTGTTTGAACCAAATGTGGGGACTGTAGTAAAAACTTTAAATATCTGAAATAAAAGAAATTTGAGTGGGGACCTGCAGGCTAATAAAATCTGTGACAGAGCCCTATCTTCCAGCCTCATTTAATGACCTGCGCAAGTCCATAACGAAGTACTGACTCGTGCTTATCACTTACGTTCCAGTGTGCTTAAAGATCGCATCTGTATTGGAGGCGTACGCTTGGTAGCCTTTCGAGGAAGTGGAGTAGGTTTGTGTTTTGTTTAGAGACAACTGGGTGAGAGTAGAGGAAACTACAGGAGTGGGATTGACTTGCAGGATATGGTTGAGCAAGTCAGTGGTAAAGTAAGGAGTAAATAGAGGTTATCTCACTGCTAGTCCAGTACCACCTAGATTATACTGGTTTACTGACAGACTTTGCAGTCTCCGGAGTAGTTGTCACACCATGTTATTTCTGTATTTTTTTCTTTTGTGATTTCTTTTTTAATACAGTTATCTCTTATTTCAGTAGCACCCATTTCTGCACTTTGGTGCATACAAATGTAATTAATTGTATGTGTGGGGGGTGAGGAAACAAACCACAAAACCTAGCTTAAAATATAAGAAAATTCAGAATTTTCAGTATAAAAGACTGAATGGGTAATAGAATAATAGTTGAGCAAAGACCAAGGAACTAATTTAAGTCCATAAAATACCTCTTTTATAAATTTGTGGGGTTTTACCAAAGCTAAAATAAACAAGGAATTGTTATAAACTTTAGTTATTAGTATTGACTGTAGTTGATTTAAATTCCCTTTAAGCCTATTGGAAAGGAAATATTTGTATCTACTTTAAATACAGTAGAAATTAAAGTTTAAAAAGAAATTTCTGAAGTTTGTTTTTAATATGCTTACTTCACCTAACTGGATAAAAACCTTTTAAGCTAACCAGTTCACCTTAGTGCACATACTTATTTTATCAGACTTAATGACCACATTTCCAGTGCATAATGGATGTTGTTAATGCATTTGATTTGTTTCTTGTTTGAATAATCACCATCGTATATCTCACTATTTCTTTTTGTGTAAGCCTGATCTGATGCATGCCATATCGCACTGCATGCTGGAACCAGTGGAATATGCTCGTGTGGTACAGTATGATTCACATTCCATTACATATTTGTGGAGTGCTCCAGGCTGGGGAAAAAAAATAATTTACACCTGGTAAAAGTATAGGAAAAACAGCATTAGCATATAGAGATAGCTTTTAGAGTTAACTTGCCTTTGCCAGGGAAGCTTAACATAGCGTGTTTATATTTGTGCAAAATAAATGAATGAAACTGGTTGTTATTACTCGGATCATAAGTGATCTTCGTTCCTTGGAACAGATTTTTTTCTCAGCCTGTGCCATCCTAAATTGACCCGTAGGAGTACATGTGTGTTTGTGTAGAGCTTTCCCAGGTTCTCCTGGAAAGCGTATGATACCATTGGTAAAATCCAACTCCCCCTGATGATTAAATACGTTCTCTGTATATCTGCATGTTAGGCCAGCATATCAGTCAAGATAGTTTGTTAAATGCTAAGTGATATTAGTGCACCAAAATGTAAAAGGAATCTTTTTCCAACAAGAAAAGGTATTTCTGCTAGGCCCTGTAGCATATTGTTCTTTTGCTTGCCTGATCATTTTGCTGCTCAAACTTAGATACAGCTTTCTAAACTAGCTAGCATGTGGATGCTTAGTTAGTATCAACGCTAAAACTTTTCTTGCAAAAATTGCAAGAAGCAATGCCAAGATTTTGTCTTTAGTTGACTGGCTTTAGCTACTCTTCATCTATGCTCCAAATTACACGAGGGCTTGGGGGTGGTTTCCAGAAGAGTTTGATACTGATTTCACTGTAGATCAATGAGAGTGGTGCCATTGATTTGAAAGGCCTACTTGCTCCTCTTGCTGACCATTTTTGGAAAAGGCCATGTTTTTTTTTTCCTTTTGCACGACATTAGTATTGTGTACTGGCTTGCCAGACATATGATGTTCTGGATCTCTCTGAGACATCTTGCTGTCTGTGGACACGATGGCAAGTCTGTGGATGTAGGTAACGTATCAGAAATTGCTAGCTCTTTTTTTTTTTTTTGCTGTGTTTTGGTTTTGTTTTATTTTCCCAAGCTTTAAATGCTTTCATATAGTTATCTGTGTCTCTTTCTTTGGATCTGCTGCATTCATGCATCTGTGTGGAAGGATTTTGACTTAAATTGCTTGTAGTAAGTTAAAGTGTGTGAATGAAGTTAGGAATTCAGCGGCATGGATTGCTTCCCAATATGAGGAGAGTGATTAAAAGGGAAGCACCGTATTCTTCAGAATTGGCTTGCATTGAGAGAAAAGTATAACCTTGTAAATTGGTTTTGACTTAGAGCAGAATGCTCTGAAGGATCCACCGTAAAGAGTTTTCAGTGCTTAACGTAAATTCCTTTTTTTTCTTTTTTTTTTTTTTTCCTTTTTGTTAGCATCATACGAACACTTGTTTTCTTTTGTTAGGTGCGCTACCGAAGAGACCATCTTTCAAGCAGACAATTACCTTACTTTCCTTTGCTTGAAGATTTGATGAAGGATGGTAGTGATGGTGCTGCTCTTCTAGCTGTGATACACTATTATTGTCCAGAGCAAATGAAACTAGACGGTGTGTAATTTTAAAATTTTAAAAATTAAATTTTAAAAAATTCTTAAATCTTTAAAAGTTGAACTAGAAATGAGTTATAAAATAAAAATGCGACATGTCTAACAGGTGGCAGACCAGCAAGTTAGAATCAGGTCACATATGGAATCTGCATAAAATCAGTGGATTTAAAAAGTAACCACTCTTTGATTTTGGGTTTGGTTTTTTTTTTTTACTTAGTATATTTAGAAGGCTCTTCTCTATGAGCTACAATATTATAGATCTAGGTGATATGGCTTTCTTTGCTCAAATAACTGAGCTTTGTTTCAATAGACCCTAAAAAAGGAATACATGTCCACTACTGTTAAGTGATAATTCTCATGTTCTTCTGCAGGAGGACATTATTTGACATTTTAAAATCTAAATTTTAAAATAGTTGCTCCCGGTCTTTGGCAATTGTCACTCTTCAGCGTATCAAACATGAGTTCCCTTTCCCAGAAAACGTTTTTCTTAATAATTCCATGTCCTTGTTGCATTTAACTTCTACAAATCAACATTTTGTAATGGTTTCTAAAGTCTCAGATATGTTATACCTTGCAGAGCTCCTGAATGTTTTCAGAAGGAACCACAACTGTGAATCCTAGGTGTAACATTTTGTTATTTGCAAATCAAGATGTCTGCATTTAATTACTTCTGTATTTTGTCATTATGTGTGTTCTTTGTAGCCTGCTTACCTTTTCTGTTGCTGTGATAGACAGAATCCTGTTCTATGAGGAATGCAAAATTGATACTGTTTTGTCTGTGTTTTTCTCGCTCCTTTTCCTATCCCTCTGCTGTTTAACAGGTAGAGAAATGTCACTGGTAGCAAATAAATATTAAATGATGGTGTATAAGCAGTCTGTGAAGTTCCTTTATGCAGTGTTTCTGTTAGTTGTGGGTGGAAGGTCAATACGTGGGAATAGTGTCGCAACTTAGTCATCTTTCTTGCCTTTCTAGATATTTGTTTGAAGGAAGTAACATCAATTGCAGACAGCCTCTATAATATTCAACTTTTGAGAGAGTTCTCAAATGAATATCTAAACAAATGCTTTTACCTCACATTGGAGGACATGTTATATGCTCCTTTGGTTTTAAAGGTAAGACATATAATGAAGGATCTTTTTTTTTTTTTTTTAAATACAGTGAGGTAAATCATGAGTGGTTTATTATTGTGAGGTGTGTTTTTTCTTTATTTTAGCCTAACGTCATGGTATTCATTGCGGAACTTTTCTGGTGGTTTGAGAATGTCAAACCAGACTTTGTACAACCAAGAGATATTCAGGAAATAAAAGATGGTAAGTTTTTTACTCTTGATAAATGTTAGGACATTATTTAAAAACTACTTAGATTACCATGAAACGGTTGCACAGTGGTGTTTCATTTGGAGTTTAGTTTCTACCCAAGCTTTCTACTTGATGGGCATCTTTTGAAAGCAGTAAAAATGGAAGGAAATTTAGTCCTAGATCCACTTGAGTTCTCATTTTTTGAATGAGATGGATAGGTAATTTTTTTCCTCTAAAACTACTAATTATTTGCTTGTAACTTTCTTTCCATTAAGGTCACCATAAGATACATATTTTAAATAAACACTAGTACTTACAGTTTCATTTTAATATTGTGTCGTAAAGTTTTCGTTCTAACCTACTGCAATCTGAACACTTCCTGTTCTGTTTTGTTATTTTAATGGCTGGTATAAATTGTGTTAATGCTGTAAATATATGCACAGTTAAAACAGTGTTGCAGCAGAAGAGCAGTCGTCCGCCTGTTCCTATTTCCAACGCAACTAAGCGAAGTTTTATGGCTAGCCCTGCTAGTACAAGTCCAGCAGACTTGCAGCCCTCGGCTCAGACGGGCCCTGAAGCTTGCAATCGATACTACCTGCACCCTGAGGAGCCTGACTATCTGTAAGTCTGCTTTCATGTTGTTCAGACTAATCTTCAATTTATGCTTCTGTTCAGATAACCTAGGAACTTCTGCTAAATGTACTGATTTTGCTACAGAGTGAATTTGAGTTGCGTGCAGTCGGTCTCTAAAATATTCTCAATTCTCAAGTTCAGGGAATTACTTTGCGCTGTTATGTTTGATCTCTGTTTGGCAAATGCCAGTAAGCCCTACCAGTAAATGTCACCATTGCATTATAGAAGTAGTTAGTCTAACCTCTATTTTGAAAAAAATGTGAAAACTGTTCAAGCAGCTCGTCTTTACTAGCTGTATTCTGTAAACAGTGATATGAAAACACACTTAAATAGATGTAATGTACACAAAGGTTAATGACAAGGTTTTTCAGCTGATCTAAGTTTGTTGGCAACCAATAAGTTATTTCAGCCTTTTCTTTGTCTCTAATGGACTATGTACATAAGCTATGTTTTAAATCTGCTGTATTTAGAAACTTAAATAGTTTGTAGGTTGTAGTGAGGTGGGGGTTGGCCTCTTCTCCCTGGTAACAAGTGATAGGACCAGGGGAAATGGTCTAAAGTTGCGCCAGGGCAGGTTTAGGTTAGACATTAGGAAAAACTTCTTCACAGAAAGGGTTGTCAGGCTCTGGAATGGGCTGCCCAGGGAGGTGGTTGAGTCCCCGTCCCTGGAGGTATTTAAAAGAAGTTTAGATGAGGTACTTGAGGACATGGTTTAGTGGTGGAATGGCAAGGTTAGGTTAGCGGTTGGACTTGATGATCTTAAAGGTCTTTTCCAACCGAGATGATTCTATGATTCTATGATTAAAACAGTTTGATTTCAGGTAGTATGTTTACTTTTGTATTGTTACATGTGAAAACCTTTTCTTCTCTTTAAGTAACTTCTTCAACATTAATTTTAATGTTGTATTATTGTTATTTAAAGAGGATGGGGGTAACTATTACCAGTGTAAGTTCACAACTATATAATTTCTCTCATGATAGAAAAAAAATTCTTGTAGTAACAAATTTTTACTTTTCTGAATTAGTGGCAAAGGAGGAAGCCCTGCCTTTAGCCCTTCCCATCCACTGCTCCCTTTGAGACAAAAGCAACAAAAATCTTTACAGGGAGAAGACAGCCCTGGTAAGTCTACCTTGAATTTGCATTTCAACAGGCAATGACCTTCAATGTCAATACAGTAATAAATAAAAATCTAAGTTCATGTATGTGAATGATCTCAAATTGAATTTAACTGCAGTCAGCCAGTGGTAAGCATGCTTAGTTTGAGTAAACTATCTTTCATCAAAAGATTTTTAAAGATATTTTAAGAAAGTTGCTGGATTTTTAATTAATTTTTTTCTCACACAAATGAGCTTATTTCTCAGAATCTAAAGTGCAAGAAATTATGACTAATAACGTCAATTCTGTGAAAAGAAAGGAAAAAGCCACTTGTCAAATGTTCATAAGACTAGCAAAAGTCTTAAGAAGTACGATTGTCGACCAGAATGACACACTCTCTAGTACTTGACATATTTTTACGCAAATATTTTTTTTTAATTACTGAAAAGCTAGGTTTTATACTTACACAGGGATGCTCAGAATTTCTTTTCTTTTATCAGCTAAGGTACCAACGAAACACTCCAACTGCTTAGGCTCTAACAACGTGCAGTGAGGACTTTATTTTCCTCTTTTTCTTTTCTCTCTCTCTCTTTTTTTTTTTTTTTTTTTTTAAAAAAGGTTGAGGGGCTGATAGGGAAAACAAATTGAACAGTTTCATACTTGGAAATCCAAAAGTGAGATACATATATGTGCACACTTCCCATTGTCTTTTCAGGCTTTGTCTGTCTTTGGTTAATATTTCAGCAAATCTGTTTTCTGCTGCCATCTCTTGGTGAAAGAATTTATTATGTTTGCTATGAAATAAAGTAAAAGTGCTAGTTTAAAGACCATTTCTAAACCGTTAACAATTTAAAAACTATTTCAGGTCATCGGCATCGTTCTAATTCTCTGACCCGTGTTGATGGGCAGCCACGAGGTTCTGTTCTTGCATGGCCAGAGAGGAAACCCAGGTAACAGATGCATTTGAGTATTACAATACTGTTTAATGAAAGGATACTATGCAAATTTCATTGTGGTAATGTGGTATCCCTTCCTTAGAACTGGACTGAGTCACTTAATTTTTTTTCTTTTCATGAACATTTTCAGAGATGACTGATTTTTAGGGTTGCAATTGAAAATACTTGATTTTCAGTAAGCACTGTTGAAAATTTAAGTATCTGGAGTTGCTATTTAGTATTGCTGATCACTTTTGATACAGGATATGTTTTTCAAATGGAGCAAAAATTTTAGCCATCTATATCCGTGGTCCTTAGTTCAACAAATCGTAACTTTTTGTGCTTAAGCGTCAGTAGAGTGTTCTTATCTTTTCTAGGCCTCTGTCTCAGCCAACACCATTTGCTCTTCATCATTCTGCCAGTAGTGATGTGGACCCCGGGTCTGGTGATAGCATTAGTCTGGCTAGATCAATCAGCAAGGACAGTCTTGCTTCAAACATTGTTAATGTAACTCCAAAAAATCAGCCCCATCCTCCATCAGTGAAAACTAATGGGAAGAGCTTGCTGAACAACGTTGAAATTGAGGACGAAGATGAAGAGCTTATTGCAATAATCAGATCCGAAGAAAGGCCAAACCGTGGTGATCTTGAATTGCAGAATGCATCGGCCAGGGTGCCCAGCATAGTTGCAACTGCATGGTCTCCAAAAACAAATAGCGAGACTTTGGAAAGCAAACCAGACAGTTTTTACTTGGAGCCCTTACTGCCTGCAGTTCTAAAACCAGCAAAGGAAAAACAGATAATCAATAAAGAGGATGAATGTGGGGAGGGGAAACAAAGGAGTTTTATAACAAAGAGATTAAATGAGGGACACTTGCCTTTGATCCGCAAGAAAACAAATAGCAGTCATGGTGAGCATGACCTCAATAGGACTTTTACTCCAATTTCTAGTTCTGATTTCGCTCCAGTTGCAGATCCTAGTACTGCAGATTCGGTGGCACTGGTGGAGGCAGGGTTAGAAGCTTCCAGACCTTTGGCTAGTAGCAGTTTAGATCCTTCCCCTCAGGAGCTATCCACTGGAGGATTTTTTCTTCATGCTGCTAAATCTGACGATGACATAGCAAGTAAAGTCAATGTAAGTTATGTGAAAAGTCTCAATTCGCATGTTCCAGATACTACGTGGACTATGGTGAGACAGGACTCTGATTCAGATCTCTTAGACATAGAAGACACTGAACAGGATTTGGTAGTCATAGATGATCATCCTATAGTCACTAAATACATTGGCGAGGAAGAATCTGCCAAATTGCAAGAGGATATGAAGGTAAAAGAACATGAAGATAAGGATGATGCTAGTGGACGTTCCAGCCCGTGTTTGAGTACAATTTCTCAAGTTAGCAGTGTGTCAATGACTAGTGGGAGTGTCCGAATGACCAATTTCGCAGAACGAAAGCTTCAGAGACTTAATAGCTATGAAACAAAGTCCAGCACAAGTAGTTCACAAAAGACAACACCAGATGGATCAGAAAGCTGCCCAGCACCACTGACCACATGGAAACAAAAGCGAGAGCAAAGCCCCAACAGCCAAAATAAAGATAACGTTAATCTTTTAGCTTCTGAATTGGTGCAGCTTCATATGCAGTTGGAGGAGAAACGAAGAGCAATAGAAGCTCAGAAGAAGAAGATGGAAGCCTTATCGGCAAGGCAGCGACTAAAATTGGGTAAGGCTGCTTTCTTGCATGTTGTTAAAAAAGGGAAGTCTCCTGATGTTCCGCAACCACTTAAACCAGAACATTTTGCAAAAGAGTATTCTCGGCACAATGGTGAAGAGTTAGATGAAGTTTCTTTGGGTTCCAAATCTGAGGGGCTTCTTCTGAAAGAGGAGGAGAGAGAAGAAATGCTTAATGATTCTCAAGAAGTAACAAAAGTAAAAATGCAAGAAAGCCTAGCTTTTGCTGAGCAACACAAGCCGAAAGACTCTGCTGCTATACATGATTTGGAAAAAAGTAAAATTATTTCTGTTGCCCTCCTAGAAGACAATGTTACTGAAGTAGATATAAATGAATGTGATCTTTCTATTGAAAAACTAAATGAAACAATCAGCACGCTTCAGCAGGCTATATTAAAGATTTCTCAGCAACAGGAACTACTTATGAAATCTCCAACAGTGCCATCACCAGGAACCAGAAGTAACTCTCAGGACCAAAAGGTAAAACCATCAATTCATTTTGTTGAGCCCCTATCTCCAACTGGAATGAACAGTCTTCGTAAACCACCTCGATTTGGTCAAGGAAGGAGTCCTCGATCGGGAAGACCTGCTGATCTGAAAGTCACTAAAGACAGACAACAAAATTCAACACGTGTTAAAACCCCAACACAAAGTCTAGAAACCTTACCACATTTAAGACCATTTCCATCCAGTAACTTGTCAAAGACACCAACAGAATTTGGCTTGGAAAATAGTCCTGATCATGGAAGTGGTTCTCAAGAAAAGTGTTTCTTTGATACCTATAGACTTCATGATGAGAGTAATCAACGGGCACTTGTTCTCTCCACCTCCAAAGATGCAAATATTATTTCTGAAATGAGCAAAGAGGTGAATAACAGCTTCAAGGAAACAGGGTTAAATTCTTCTGATGGCTCAGGAAAAGAAAACGTCCCAGTGGATGAGCCACTGCGAAGCAAGGCTAATCTCATTGAAGTAGACTTGTCTGACTTAAAAGCTCCAGATGAAGGAGAACTTGAAAACCAGGACAGCTCTACAGATATAATTAGTGAAGGTGATCAGAAGTCTGGTGTGGGTTTTTTCTTCAAGGTAAATATGCTATGTTTGTATATTTTGGTTATTGTTACATATTTGCCCAGCTTTAGAACTTTTTTTTTCCATTCTTCAGTCTTCTGATGGAACGCAATATATTCTGGTTGCAATATTAGGATTTTAAAAAACTGCATTGAAAAACAATTGCTTGTGGAGAAAAAAGCTTTTGACTAATGTATGAAATCCTGGCTCTTGTTGGCTTTACCAGGAACCAGGATTAACCTTGCTTTTCTTCTCTTTCCCTTTGTTTTTTTTCTATATGAGAAACAGACAAACATACAAATGTCTTGTAAATACTTAGCACAAAAGAAACACAGAATGCCATGGGAAGAATTTACTGATTTGAAATCCCAGCTTTCTGTGAACCTTCAAAGAAAAAAAATCTGATAGAACATGGGTATCTAGTAAAAGCCTGCTGAACAGGTTTTAAGACTTGTCAGGGAGTTGAGAGTCTGAACAGGTTGGGGTTTGTTGGGATTTGTTTGTTTGTTTTTGTCATTTGTACCCAAATTTCTCTGGTTTTGAGCAACCTGAAAAGCCATGTGCTTCATTGAAGAGTTTACTTGTGTGGCTGTAGATGCAAGTAAAAATTATGCATCTACTCTTTCTAGTGAAGTTCATAACTGCTTATCAGAATGTTTAGTATCTTCATTTGTGCTTAGCAATAATTATTGACCATACTTTTTTTTTAATTTCTGTTTCAAGAAAGTTGAGCTGGGTTTTCTTAATCTCAGTGAATTTGACTTTTGCTTTTGTATAGGATGATAAACACTGACTCAAAGATTCTCGTTATGCTGGGGTTATTTGTGCCTACATGGTATTTGCATTCTGGAAGGTTTTCTGCTGGTTAGGCATACTTAAAAACAAGTTAGTGTAAGATGAGACTTCCCCCGCCCCGATTCAAGGGAACACTAAAACTGTCTCTTAAATTCTGCTTGAGCAACAAAAAGTTCAATACAGTTCTGATTCACACTCAACAATTCTAAAAATGGAAAGATTTCCAAAAGTAATAGCTTATGTTTTTCCTAAAATCTTCCCGGTATCCTCAGCAATCTTGTGATGTCCAGCTTAATATATTTTCTTCTATTCTTAAAAACTCTTTATTCCTATGAATTTTGCAGGATGAACAAAAAGCAGAAGATGAACTTGCAAAAAAACGTGCAGCGTTCCTTTTAAAACAGCAGCGCAAAGCAGAGGAGGCTCGAATTCGGAAACAGCAGTTGGAGGCTGAAGTTGAACAAAAAAGAGATGAAGCTCGGTAATAACATGTGGAAAAGAATACTTCTTTTTATCTTTAAGATGAGGAAAAATTTTATATGTTGAATATAATGTTTTGTTTGATTTTCAGTCGCAAAGCTGAGGAAGACCGAATACGGAAGGAAGAGGAGAAGGCTCGGAGAGAACTCATCAAGCAAGAATATTTAAGGAAAAAACAGCAGCAAATTTTGGAGGAGCAAGGGCTTGGAAAGCCCAAATCAAAGCCCAAAAAACCCAGGCCAAAGTCGGTCCATCGTGAAGAATCTTACAGTGATTCAGGGACAAAGTGTTCTTCCACACGTAAGAATTTTGATTTGTTTGCTCTCACTGAGTCTGCGAATCTGCTTTAACAAAGCGTGTTTCACACTTTCTCTTTTATTTTTGTAGCTGATAATTTGAGCAGTGCTCAGTCTGGTTCCAGTCTGTCTTTGGCCTCAGCAGCAACAACCGAACCTGAAAGTGTACACTCTGGTGGCACGCCATCTCAGAGGTAAAGAGATAGGCTTAATTTTAATTTTTTTTTATTTTCTTACTATGTTATGAAATAGTGTTGGGATTCAATGTTGTTTGCTTCACTTCACTGGCATGGAGGCACAGTAGTAATTAGTGAATTCTTCTTCTGTTTTATGTGGCTGCCAACTCCAAAGTTCTGTACAGACTTGCAATTTTGTTTTCTTTTCTCCCAAAGGAATAATAGAATTTTGCTTTGATAATCTAGCAGGGAGATTCTGACTGGTTTGGGGGGAGGAAAAGGGACAATAGCCTGCTCCATTCAGGGCCTGTGACTGGTGAATTTATTTAAGATTGGAGGAGGGGAAAAACCCTAAAAATCTTGGCATATTTCTCTTTTTTACCCCCCCCCTGCCCCCAATAGAGTTGAATCTATGGAGTCCTTACCAATACTGAGCAGAAATCCTAGCAGAAACACAGAAAGAGATTGGGAGAACGCTTCAACTGCATCTTCTATTGCTTCAGTGGCAGAATACACAGGTGACTGTTTTGTTTTAGTTTAAGCATTTGTTAGGAATAGCAGGTTGTAAAAAGCTGTGGTACATTTGATGTGACGCACTGCTATTTTTGAGAAGGTGTCAAGTGTATTTTGTTCTGTCTAATATCTCTAAAAGTAAGTTACTGTAGAAAAATATTTAAGGGTTTCTTTTCACTTTTATGAACATTAAGATTTTCATTCAATGTAGGGAAAATAATTGATACTTATTTATTTTCCTTAGGTCCAAAATTATTTAAGGAACCCAGTAGCAAGTCAAACAAACATATTATTCACAATGCTATATCTCACTGCTGTCTTGCTGGAAAAGTGAATGAACCACATAAGAATTCCATATTAGAGGTAAGCATTAAAATACCAAATTATTCATGCACTGGCAATAAAACGTATCTGTGATGCACACTTCATAATCCCACTGACGCATTGTAGTGAATGCCATTTCCTAAAATGTGCCTGTGTTGAGAATCCCTTACTTTTCGTGACTGCGTGGATTAATGGAAAACATGATCCTGTATTCAGAGTTCAACTCGTAAGTTTATAGAAGGACTGAAAATCACAGTTACTGATCTGGTGTTCCAAAAAACTTTGGAAGCGTAAAGCTTGATATAATACAGGAATTTTCACTGTGAACAACCTATGTATTTTGTTTGTTTATTTTTAATGCAGGAACTAGAAAAATGTGATGCCAACCACTACATCATTTTGTTCCGTGATGCTGGCTGCCAGTTTAGAGCACTTTATTGCTACTATCCTGACACTGAAGAAATCTACAAGCTGACTGGAACAGGGCCAAAGAGCATCACCAAGAAAATGATTGACAAACTTTATAAGTACAGTTCGGACAGAAAACAGTTTAACGTGATTCCAGCCAAAACCATGTCTGTCAGTGTGGATGCTCTTACTATTCATAACCACTTGTGGCAAGCCAAGCGACCTGCAGTGCCAAAGAAGAGTCAGACTCGTAAATGACACTGAGTTCTTGGGGAGAAGATTGCTGAATGGGATTGCATCAAAAGAAGACATGTTTACCATTTTTCTCCAGTTTGGTATGAGATGTGCAGAACCATAAACACTTTTTAAGAAGCTTCTGAACAGAAACCGTGGATGCAAGTTATTAAGAATGAAGGAACATTGCCAGTGTTTTTTATGAATGATAAATCTGCTGTTACACCCAATGCTAACTACTGTGGCTTTCAACTGATGAGGGACTGTGCATGTAGCAAGATCTTTAACAATTGGATTTCCTTTTACTTGAAGCTTTTCATCGGTACAGATTGGGAATAATTTAGTTCTGTTTCCTCTCCGCCTCATTCCCTCCTTTTTCCTGTCGTTCTTAAAGTTGGCAAGGTCCGAACTTCAGTAGAAGGATTGAACAGATCTTGGGTGAAGTGTTTTGGGTTTGGTTTGGTTTTTTAAACAGTCTTTAGGGAAATCTTCCTTTCAGACTTTTTTGAGGAACTGTTTAATACATCAAACTGTTGTACTGTATCTACTGCCAACGTAAGTCCAGCTCTCAGATTTCTGAAAAAAGCCCCAACTTGTGCTGCTCAGAACAGAGTTTACTTGCAGTATCTGTTTAGGATAAGCATTGCAAGGATTGCAAAAGCCAGTCTTTTTTAAAACAAATTATTCACAAATGTAAAGATTTCTGGAATACAATCATGAAGAGGCATACAGGTGCTACTAGCTGGAATATGCCTGACTGAAACTTAAGGCAAGCTGAATGGAGCACAGTTATTACTGATTTCAGTTTCAGGTAGTGTCCTAAAGATTTGTTTGCTTTAAAGGTGGATTCTGGTAGGTATAGAACATTTCCACTCTGAGCACGCTACTCCTGTACGATGGTGCACTTAATGATCACAAATTTTAATGTTTTTATTACATCATGAAATGTAATTCTACTTTCTTTGTCCTGTCTTTATTCTGAATGAGCAGCATGCTCTAAAATGAAGAGTGTGTTATGTTTTTTATTTTGGGTGATATATTAATATATATTGATTTGTTTTTCTCATTTAAAAGCAATTTTTAAACAGAGACATTTGCATTTGTTTCAAAAGCCCAAATAAGTCGAATGGCTTGGATTTCTTTTCATGTTGAAATATTAAATCTTGAGTTATGACCTTAAAAGTCTTTGTGTTTCAGCAGATTAAATTTGTGTCTGTGGCAACAGGGTATATTTGCAGTTCAGTTCCATTCTTTTAATATTCCTATTTCTCATTTTTGGCCCCGGCTAGGCTTCTGAGTAGGTTTCTGTAGCTATTACCTGAATTAATCTATTAACGTGCGCCTGCTACGTCCGGTTTGACACTACTACCTGAGGGTCATGTAGGCTTACAACTTTGGTTTGCACATGTTTACTTTTATTTGAAGTGTTACTTGAATATGTATCTCTTAAGTGCAGGAGGCACTACACCATCCTAGAGATGAACTGAGCTCTAAAGTACAATACAGTGTAATTATTAAGCTTTGAGAATAATGGAAGTTACAAAGAGTTGTGTACATAAGGGGAAGATAGGGTACGTCATAAAGTGCTAACTAGATAGAGCAAAGTGAAGGTCTTCCATTGCGGTCTCTCCATTTTCTTCCCCTTCCAGTACTCCTTGACTAGGCTGCTGCAAGTTTGTAAATTATGTTAGATAGTTTGCTGCTTGTAAATAATTAAAGGCTTTATGGTTTCTAAAGTGCTAAGTATTAAACACCATCATGAGTGTAACTTTTGTTACCATGCTTTCCATGCTTGAGCTTTATTTCTCACTGTTTGATATTATATACCATATTTATTTTATGAAACACTGAAATTTAATAAAAATCATTAACTGATTTCCTTTTTATTTCATGTGTTTTTTTTGTTGTTGTGACACTTCATCCCCTCAAAGAACTAATATGCTTTAAAGATGTGCTATTCTATGTTTAGTTGTGCTCTTAGAAAACTTCACCTGTAAGTAGCTGTAATAACCTCACAGCAAGAGCTTAGTTCTCATGGCCCTGATTGTGATGTGCAAGAATTAGACCGAAAGGCTTTCAGAAAATTGGAAAGTAATGTAACAGTCTCCTTAAGGATTTTCTTCATCAGCCTTCAGACTCCTGAATCCGGCTGCTGGGTTTTCTTTGATCTGTGTATTCAGTTAGTGACAGAATTTTGGAAGCACTAAGAGAATTTCTTTTGTTGGGCTTTTCAGCGTTAGCTTGCTTCGGAGCCGTAAAGACAAGTTGCCTCTAGAATTTAGAAATAAGCCGGTTGTTTCAGCTTCATCGTGAATCCATATTGGTTGCAGAGAAGTGAAATTTGCATTCTCAAAACTATAGACTTTTCCAACGCAGAAATAATTTTCTGTGACTGCACAATAATTTTTTTCAAAGATAGTCCTTGTTTGTAGAGATTAAAAAAAAATAATCCGTGATTCCAGTGGTTTGTACTTTTCTGTATTTCATTCAGGCTGAATTATGGCTGCCCACAGAAAGGACTGGACTACAGGAAGGTGATGGCACCTTCAGTGTCCTCCTGGATCTCATTGCGCTACCTCAAGTCCTTATTTTTCCAGCTGCAATGTGGCTTCATTTCCTGCTGAAACAATAGAGAAAATAGAGGAGTATGTCATTTAATAAGAGATTAAATGCTCTGAAAAACTAACAGTTTTAGTTATCAAAAACCATTAATCTGCAATACCTTGGCAGGGAATATGGTGTATTGATGTAGTCTGGAAAAACAGGAAGAGAAGCTTGTTTGTAAAGAATGTAACAGAATTTGTTGGTGACTCTGCAGAGGAATGTAGGAAAACTGTAGATGTGTGTGGGTAAATGCAGGCAGGGTTTTTTAGGAGGGAGAATAATTAATTTTCTTAAGTAGGTTTTGTATAATCTGTGACCAAAAATGTCAACTAACAGTGTTCACTGCTTGGTGTCAGCCCAGGGTAAAATGTGATTGTAGGACCATGACTACGTGTCTTCGTTAGCGTTGGGATTTGTGTTACCTTTATCGAATTCTGAATATGTAGGATTTCTAACTGTGGTTTTAGTGACATCATGCTTCACGCTCAGTGACTGAGCAGCGTTATGCTGTAGGAGTAGTTAGGTGATCTTACACTGATAACTGTCGTGAAGAATGGTGCCAGCATCTCACTTGCTCATGTCGCTACTAAAAATCACTGCTTAGAAACCGATCTGTCCTTCCCACAGCCATGCGAGCGTACGGCTGAAACGCAAGGCAATGTATTGGATATTGCAGTCGTATGGCACTGCTCCGTGCCTGGGTGCCTCCTGTAGAGGAAGAGAAATAATGTCTAGACCTGCAGCTTAAGCTGTTGGCTTAGTTTTGTTTTTCAGCAGGATTAACTGGAGCCAGGGTTGTTCCCCCTCGGCCGTGTGAAAACAAGCAGAACTTCAGCTAAACAACCTCCCAAACTACTTAGTTTGACCTCTCTCGATTTCTTACACATAATACATACAAGAATGTACATCTTTAAAGTGCTTTTAAATGCAATTCCTTTTTCTCAAACTTCCATACTTCAGCCTGTTGTGTATTTACATGTGCTGTTTGCATTTGTAGTTAATGTGTCTTTGTCTCATTTTCATCCTGCTCTCCCATAGAGTAAGAGTTCAGGCAAAGAATAGTCTGAATTTTGAGAACACTGTCTGACTTTGAAAACTTTGGAACAGTTCAACACTACGTGCTGGGCTGCTGCAATGGTTGAGCGTGCAAAAAAAAAAATAAATCTGACTTTTCGTCCCAGTAGACTAGAGAGGTAAGAGTGTAGAAACCGGTGATAGGTGTGGAATTTTCACTTACTGGGGCCAATGGTTTGGGGCTGTTGCATAAAGAGTAATGGGAATGAGCTCTCAGGGCTTGAATTTTCCATTAATTTTGCTTTTCTCCCCTCACAAGTCTTCAAATCTGATCACTAGAGGCAGTGTCAGAGCACCCAAAACCCCCTTGCTTTGTCTTTTTTGGGTTTTGTTGGGTTTTTTAAATACAGCAACAAACAAGATGTGTCACCTTCGCTCTGACCTGACTGTCCTTGGACTTTGGTGCCTGTTGTACTTTGAGAGCAGCATCACACCTGGGGTCTTTCTTCTCTCGTACGTTAGTATAGCCGGTCTTTATGGCTGTGTATTAAGCTACCATCCATGCTACGCTTACCCAATTAAATAGCTTTCGGTTAATTAGGGTTTTAAATTTTGCTCACGTGAAGCAGTTGAGTGGGATGCAGGCGGCCGCGTTCTGGCGTGACTGAGGATGGCAGCGGTGGGATAAGGCGCAGGGTACGATTTCTGCGGCTCAGGAGCTGAATTCTGAGCCTTCGGGTGAGGCTGTTTTCGCTGTGACACTCCAAGGACACCGGAAGGTGACAGGCAAAGAAGATTTTGGAGAGATTGATTTTTGTACCCATTTTTTACTGCTGTGTTAGGTACGCAGAACTGCAGAAATCTGCGAAGTATTTTGTGGGGGAGGTGGTTTGTGTCTGCTTCTGACAAGTGAAAACTCTCATATAATGTTCTTCAGGACCGTTTGAAATTGCGATATTCCTGTGGACCACTTGAGTATATTTTTTAGATGTCTAAAATACATCTTTCAACCCATTAAAGAAAAAAAACCACCAGAATTCTTGTCCTCACTTACATTGATCAGAGGTTCTATTGTTTAATTATATATATGAAGAATAAGTATTAAAAATGGGAGAAAAAGTTTACTTCATCTTAGCTCTGTAACTGGTTTTTGGGTGTTAAATGGATATTGTGACATGGATGGTGAATCTGATGATGGCTTTAGCTTTAATACGTTATTGCAGCTACCAAGGAACACGGATGTGACGTGTCCTGCAGGATTCCCCACAGGCAATGGTGAGCTGTCACGACATGAAGGCACGTTTAATCCATGTCTGTCATGTCCTTCAGGAGCTAAGAGAAGAAAAGAGTGAATCTTTTTGACACGGGTATGACATATGGTGTTGTAGTCCTTTATCTCACACACCTTGGCAGGACAAATTACCAGAATCACAGGAAAAAACTTGCGCATCACAAAATGTAAGTATATCGCACACGGTGTGTTTAAAATTTTGCAATTAACTTGAGATCACTGTTGAGACAACGGGCCACTATTATCATTTAGTAATTAAAAAATATTTAGGGTGGGGGTTTTAAAATAAATAAATAAATAAAAATTTTGTTTGGATGCATTATCAGTATAAAAAATGACTCTATAAGCAAAAACCTTTCCCTTATGGCTCTGAGCTTTCTGCTTGCAGGTCTGTTTACTCTTATTTTGGTTTTAGGGCTTTGAAGATCTCAAGATTCCAGTGTGTGTACAAAAAGGTATATTTTTGCTCTTCTGCTCCAAGTTGTAAGTTAAACTCTTTATTTTCAAAATGAAACCAAACTTTTATGAAAAATGCCATTCCTACCACTTCAACTTTCTTAAATAGGGGTACGTTGTTGGTTTAATCTCGGTTCGGTCTGTTAGGGTCACCATTAGTTATTTGTCAGTAATTTGGGGGGTTTTTGTGTGTACATGTGAGAATTACAGACTGTAACTACAGAGTTCTGCAGAGCTAGCCGATGTCTGCATTCTTTGCGGTAGACTATATTAATCCCTGTTAATATAACAGGTTTTTAAAGACACTTCTTAGAATTCTGGTCTATATTTAACCATTTCTTTGGTACTTATATTAGAACTGGGAAAATTTTGCTATTAAAAAAAAAGCTCACGTGTTAGTAACAAGAGGTTAATTTTTCACGTTGATGTTTGTTTCATAATCCGACTAGGACAGCTTTAATCTGTTGTCCTTAAAACTGTGAGGAGATTAAATCCTGACAGATGAAAAGAAATTATCTGCCTTATTTGCAGAAGTGTTTCTTTGCCTCATTCCCCAGATTTCCCCCCAGCAGCGACAGGAATGGCTCTTGGGAACATTTCTGACTTTCAGCTGTCCTCGCTGAGATGCTGCCTGCTCGGGCACGTACGTTATTTCGTATTGTGCTTTGCAAAACACGTCTTTTGTGACAGCAAGGTTATTTTACGCACTTGCCTTCATTCCCCAGCCTGCCTTTTTCAGTGGAATGCTGTTTTGCAAAATGAATGTTGAAGACAGACATGTTTCCGTTGCAAAATTACAGGATGGATTTATTTGCTTGTCTGTGCTAAATGTAAATCTACTTTCAAATTACATCTTGGTACTGAAATACTGTCAGAGTTTTCTGATGCATCCCTCTGAACTGGTTCAGAAATAACATATATTTATTATACTGGGGGGGGAACAACTCTGGGGAAAGCTTCTTAAACTGATGTGTGCAGCAGGGATGATTAAATATTCAATATACAGCATTTGTTAAAATTCAAATGAGCTGCTTGAAAGAACATTTTGCAGCATACAAAACTCCCAGAATTACCACGGTATTACGTGAAATCTTACTGAAGAAAAAACTTATTTCTTTTGAATGTATGTCTTTCAGGGAATAGCTATAAAAATGGAATTTACAGTAAAATAAAAAACCCTTCATGGTTTTCATTTGCTTTTTGCTACCCAGCCACATCAATACCATTTTTTTTTTTCTAATGTATATTTTAGTGCTCTAGATTTTTCTCTTCTAAAAGAAGTTTTCAGTGTTGGAAGCTAATTTTTCTCAACTGGGTCAAAGTTTTAAATGAATTTTGGTTCATTTTGCAGTATTATTTCCTCTTCTTGTACTGCTTCCGTTGCTGGTGATGCAAGATGAAAAGCAGGTGCACCCAGGTAAAGAACCTCCTGCAGAGCGCGGCAACGCAACCCTCTTGGCTGGGTGACAAAGCAACTGAGAGAGAGCGTCTGGTGACGACCACGCAACCAACAGCGAAGCGAGAGACAACCCTGGGCGTCGTTGGGTTTGCTCAATGGTTGGGTTTGCTTGAGAAATTAGGGTCGTTAGGGGCGATCTCATGGCCGGGGATCTGAAGTAGAAACTGGGGGCAACCAAAACCAAGTCCACTTGAGAAGTGAAGTGCTGCGATGCCGGGGGCGTGTGGACGGGCTTTCACAACTGCACCACAAAGATCACGGTCGGTAATAAAAAATTTTTTATTTTTTTTTGTCAACAGCAGCAAACGCAGAGATGTTTAAGAAGAAACAGGGAGTTTTGTGTTGTAGCTAATGAACCGCGTCACTAGCAATGCTTGTTCAGAATGAGCTGTTACCGGTGGCTGCTCCTGCGGAGGATTAAATCCTGTTCTGCAGTCCTCCACGGGTTTTCATACCAGCGAGCGCTGTTACTGGTGCTGGTGAAATTACCTGCCTTGGGCTGGAGTCACTGGAATTCAGCTGTGCTGGAAAACTGAAGGAGTTTGTTCCCTGTGCATAGATTTGTCTTGTTTAAACACAATAGTTTAAAAGTACTTTTAACGGGGACCTGGCTGCCTCCTGTCCTGGACTTGGGTCAGTCTACAGCAAAATGACTCGGTGGCTCCCAAATGTCTCGCTCCTGTGTGTCTGTTAGTCCTAGAATTATCTTAAGGTATATTGTTTGTGTCCTTCTGTGTGATTTTAAAGAAATATATTATTTTTACAGCATTTTCTTAAAATGCTTAATAAAAACAACCTGTAGTTGCTCACTGTGTTGGATTGCAAAGTTAGAACCTGTGTGTATGTGCGTAGTAGCTCCAGAAATGGGTTCTCTTTCTGGAAATCTTGGGGTGCGGATGTCAACCAGAGACTCAGTGAACACTTTTGAAGTGTTTAGAGGTAGAAGAGCACGTACTGAATCCTGGCTTAGCTTTGGTAAAAGAAAGTTCAATTAAATAGCCACAAAAATTAATGCGTTTGAATCACAGAAAATAAGGATTGAATAAATTACATGGCCTTTAAACATTGTTGGAGTTGTGGTGTTACTGTAATACAACAGCAAATCTAACGTGCCCTTTCTGCGGTTGTACACAGAGAGTTTTGAAAACTGAGGTTAAAAAAAAAATAAAATTTTTATGTGTCCCAGCTCTGGAAGAGACAATTTGAACCGTGAGCTCATAGGTCTTGGGACTTTGGCCACCTTGTCCCATGGATTTTAAACCAAAAGTTTGCTCCCAGAAAACAAAGACGACAGCAGGCTGTACTGTTGCTGCATGCAGCTCTTTTATTTTCGTTTGTCTTTACAGAAATGTGAAGCATCTTCACAGTAATTGTACAAAACCATCTCCCGGGGGCTGGCTGCAGTGCGTCCCAGCAGAGCATGTCACAAAATTCGGTCTCGGAGAGGGAAGATGGGAGTTCTGTCTGCCATTGCTGGTAAAAATCATGCAGGAGCTGAGCTTGAGAGATGACAGGTCTCTCACTCAGGGGAAATAAAAACGTCATGTTCTATACAGATGGAAGTAAAAAGGGGTATAACAGGAAATAAATATACTCTAACATTTGTTTGGATATTTGCTTTTGCTTTAATGCGTGATAGACGGATTTAGCCCCTATTTAGCGGCTGAAACAGTGAGTGGACACGTAACATGCGAAGGAGCCGTTTGCTGGTAAACCTGAAAATACAGCAGCCGTCCTCGTTTCTGCGTTCCCCCAGGGCTGTCATGTCTCTGCACTGAAACACAACTGTTTCCTTCAGAAGAATCTTATTTTTCTCAGTTCAGTGTCAGCGCTTGGATGCAATTGTTTCCGCAGGGAAAGTGCAGGGCGGGGGTTGTACCGGCCGCCCCCACCCCAGGCTGCTACGGGGAAAGTCCTCCCTTGTGCACCCCTCGGACAGCCCTTCTGTAAGCAGAAACAACTCTTTGATGCATCAACATTTCCAGGACCATTAGAAAAATAAAATACTTTTGTTTTTACATTAGTATTGTAACCGAGTCTAAGGAATTAGAAAAATTAAACGTTTGTTCTTAGACTTGCATTGACCACAGGTAAGTATCTACAGTATTTATTTCGACATCCCATTAGAATGTCTGCTAGAAATTTACACCATAGAAAGAACGTATGCAAAATGCGTATGGTTTATACACATAGCTTTCTTTTTAAATACACGTATTTATACATGAAACAAACAGAAGCATTGCCAAAATACAGTAATATCGAGGTTGTTTCTTAATAGTATCACAAACCATATATAGGCTATACTTCTTTGGGTATGTGGGTTTTCTCTTAGGTTAATTATCGCCTCGAATTAAGGGTCAGTAAGAATTTAGAGAGGAAGGAGAGGTACGGAGAGCTGGGTTCTTGCTCAGACCCCATGTCTTTGCAGCCGGGGCCTTTGGCACGAAGCCCCTTGGCCCTCTGCGGCGCGGGGCTGACCGGGATGCGCGGGGCTGACCGGGATGCGCGGGGCTGACCGGGATGCTCGGGGCTGACCGGGATGCTCGGGGCTGCGGTGCTTGGTGCACGGAGCGCTGAGGAACGCGGTGCTGCAGCAGCTGTGCTCGCTGCTCTGCCCTCGCAAGCGCTCAAATTAAAAAAAAAAAGAAAATTTAAACCTGCTACATTCCAAATAAACGCGTGCAGATAAATGGATAATCACGTCACCCATGCTCCTTGGGTTTGGGTTTCGTTTGGTTTGACCTGTAGCACAGCTTTGGTCCGCTCTCCCTTGATGGCTAAGTGGGAGCTGGAAAAGCATCTGTCTGAAATCTAGACAATTAAATCTATGCACACTTGAAGAGGCATTTCTGCAATTATTTGAGTATTTTGAGGCTTTAAATTGACACAGACCCGACACGTGCTTTTGTCCTTCAACTGCGCTCACATTTTAGTGGCAAAAACTTCCTTCTTTTATTCCTTTAAATCCTATTTTTGGCATGTGAAGTTACAAATGGAAATAAATAAAACATCTGCCATAACCAAATAGATGAAAAATTAGTAACTAACAAACCACCATCAACCACCCCAAAAAGCATCAGAGCCCGTTCTCTTTGTGCCGAGCGGAAGGCTCAGGCTGGGGACTGGGCTTTTTCCTGCCGCTCCTGTCCCAGCGCCTGCCGTGCTGACGGTGCCTGGTGCAGGTCACCCGGGGCCTCCTGCCCCGCACGTCAGGGAAAAATAACAACAAAAAAAAAGCCCATCCAGGCACAGAAGGTTTTTCTCAACACTTTCTGGAGGTGACGCCAGTCTCGGTGCGGGTCCTGCCCCTTCCCCGGGCACCCTCGTTACTCACACCCTCGTTACTCACACCCTCCTTACTCACACCCTCGTTACTCACACGCACGTTTCTCGCCCGTCGCTGCTTTCCCTGCGGGCTGGGGCTGCCCCGGGACATCTCACCAACTGTTTAAAACTGCAATTTTAAACAGGTTTGGTTGATTGGGGGTTGGTTTTTTTTTGTAAACAACTTTTATTGGGGGTGTTGTAGGGAACGAACGGCAAATGTCAATAAACCGTTTGGCTGTCAGCGCGTCCGGGATGGCTGATGGGATTTCATGGCAACGTTGTGCTTTACAGGTTTCTCGGTTAAAA
>VXBL01002760.1:0-47497 GCA_013400195.1 Aramus guarauna | reverse complement strand
CCAGCACCCCCCCAGCACCCCCCAGCACAGCCTCCTTAGCTTCCCACAAGCTTTGCAGGGCCCCTTTGCACCGCAGGACCCCACACAACCGTTGCTCACGCCTTGCCCGGGGCTCTACGCGTCCTACCCAGCATCAAATATATAGGAGACCAATACAGAAATAAATAACGATGAGTCAGCTCCTTGCTGGCCCCAGCAGATGTGAAGGATGAACAAGGGGGCTGCTGCAGTGCATCGCTCCCATTAGCGGGCATCCCTTAAAAAGCATCAGAGCGGCAGGGCCGGGGCACCGCTCCACTGGCCGCGCTGCAAACAGCTTGCAGGAGGAGGGACAGCAAGCAAGAGCTGCTGCTTTATCCGCTCTCCCTCCCCAGCCAGTTCGTCGGGTTATTACTCAAATTACAAGTGAGAAATTCATCACATTTTCATTAAAAATTTCCCCATGGGCACCCTGTTGTGCTGCGCTCCAGCTTTTTAACAAGATGACAGGATGCAGGGAGGAAAAGAAAATGTGAATTTACAAATTAACGAGCAGACTCCCTCCAGACAGCTAACGACATATCGGAGAAAGAAAATAAAAACACTATTAGTCGAGTGGAGGCTAATCCGGATGGCTGAAGCAGGAGCAGGTAACTCGCAGCCTGCCTCGGCTGTCCCCACAGCCGCCGGCCTCCCTACGGAGCATCCCCGGCTCCGTGGCGGGGACGTTTGCTCCCCGACCCCCCCCGGGCAGCTCCCGATGCCCACCCTGCTCCCAGCCCATTTATCCCAGCTGGTTCCCGTCCTGTTTGTCCCCAGCGAGCAAAGGTGGCAGGCGGCATCCCCTCCTCCCTGTGCAACCGCATCCCCCCCCCAAACCAAGTTGTCCGGCACCGGGGACAAAGGCCAACAGGCAGCAGCGGCCCTGGGCTGGGGACACACGGAGAAACAGCCACCAGCAGATGGCAATGGCTCCTCGTCCCACCAGCACGGAGCACGCTCTCCCAGCTGGGCCAGCCTTTGGTTTCTCCCGGCAGACGCTCCACGCACGGAGCACTCACTCGATCGCTGGTTTTTGATGAAGAAGAGCTTCAGTCGCTCCTTGAAGGTGTTTTCATTCACGTAGAACTCGACCTGCACCCTGCGGGGAAAGCGCCCAGAGGAGCCCGTCAGCAGGGTGGGTGGCTGGACCCCGAGCCCTCCAGGAGCCCCGTCCCCCCACCCCGGCTGGGTGACAGCCCACAGCAGACCCCGGGCTCAGCCCTGGGCTCCCAGCTGCTCCCGCTGTACCAAATCGCCAGCACCACCAGCTGGGAGCACCAAGACATGCCCCACCGATGACTACCAAAGCGGCCGATGCGACCCACGGGGCCAGGTCTACTTCGGGTTAAGGGCTTTGCTTTCGTTCTCATGCAAGCGGCTGACATGTGCGAACTTCTTTCCCACACCTCCTACAATATCCAAAGCCTCTCAGAAAAGCAGTGGCCTTGGAGCAATCTCCCCCAGCAACGTTTTATCTGCTCCGACCCACCATGGCTGCAGCAGAGCAGGAGCCGGTGAAGGCAATGTCCCCGGTACGCCCGTGCCCTGGCTCTGCCCAGGTAGGAGCAACGTTCAGCATCGAAGCTGTTAAAAAACAAATCCAATCTAAAAGGAGAAAAATTCCCTTTGTTGCTAAGATACCACATTTGGCCATTCCAGAAAAACCCAGGAGCTGCCAACCAACTCCGAACGTCACTTGGCACTCGGAGCCGCTGGTGACTTGTGGCACGAGGACAAGGCGCCGCGGCAGAGAGTCGCCCGCCGGGGCACGGCACAGAAACCGGCCAGGAGGAGCCGCAGGTGAAACCGAAAACGCTCCATCCATCCATCCATCCATCCACCCCTGCGACCACCATGGGCACCTCTTCAGCTGCTCCAGGCTGCATCACCGACCCCCATCCGCAGCCCTCCCGCTGCCCGCTCCTCGCTGGGGGGGTCCCCACGTGCCAGGGGGATGCCCACGACCACGCGGACGGGGGAAAGCCTGGAGGTTCCTCCCCACGGCTGTCAGCGGGGTCTGGGATCAAGCACACCCGAATTAAGGGTGTTCAGGCAAAAACCGGTCCCTGCGCAGCTCATCTGCCGCCCACCTCTCCTAGCACTCCATAAACGCCCGCGGCCCTTTGTGAACTCACTTATTCACGCTAGGCAGGTTATAACTCACACTCCTGCCGGCTAAGTGCAGGCTAAAAGGGATTGTTTTGTGAAGCCTCGGCTTTAGACTCTGAGCAAGACAAAGTCTGTTCATTACTGTTACGGCTGATAATGGAGTTAAGTGCAATGAATTAGCCGCTTCTCCTATTCCACTGCATTCAACAAGTCTTTTAAGTAAGTGCTACTGTTATTACTATTTTTTTAACTGCTTGGAAGAGGTCATCAAGATCTCATTAATCAGGCAAATTACCGACCCAAGGCATAGACCAAGGTGAGCAAATTCACAGTGACAGTCGTTAAATCTACCACTCCAGTTTATTTCTCCCGTGCAACGCCCGTGCACACGTGGTGCCGGCTCCAGCCGAGCGTGCCGCCTGGCACACGCCACCGAATCCTGATTTATCGGAAAGCAGCTGCTGCTCGCTCTGACAACAGAGGGGTAAACAAATATTTACTGAGCGTTGATGCCGAGCTGATCGGGCAGCTATTTGGGAAAGGGTTTTAGGAGACCCTCATCGCTTGGGAGTCCCTTGTCCTGGCCCCCACCGGCCCCCACCGGCATTTCACAGCCAGCCTGACCGTTTGTGGGGAAACTGCCCAGCATGTAAAAAGCGCGGCACACCCGAGAGAGCTCCTTGCGGACTGCCTTATCAGGTTGAAAAGTCAGATTTTTAATTTACAAGGCTCTTACGTACAAAAAGCAAAGGCACGGAGAGAAACCCGTGACCTCAGGCATGATAGCTGAGATCAAATTTTATACGGGCTATCAAACTTTGCATGCTTCTGCCGTAAGCCGTTAGTTGCTCTCCGGTTTAACCTGCCTTGGGGTGGCACAGTGGGAACGCACCGGCAGCTGCCCGGTCTGGTGGCTGGCAGGGACCGGGTGATGGGCTGGGGGTGGCTGAGCAGCACAGCCTGGTCACCTTGAACCCGCTGATGCAGGAAGAGAGGAAAGAAAAGCGGGAAGCAAATGCCGAGCTCCTGTTGCCCACCCACAGGCACATCCCCTGCAGACCCTGCGCCCTGCCTGGGTCCCTCGGGGGGATGTCAGGCACCGAGCAGCTCCGTAACAGAGGTGACAATAACCAACGGCCTCGGTGGGGCAGTCACCAGTCCTGGGGAGACATTTGCCACTCGTGCTGGTTACAGTGCCAAGGGCAAGGACGCACTCAGCAAACCCCTCAGCAGCGATGCGAGCGCGTCGCTGCTCACCGGGACGTTTCAGAGCATCGGCTGAGGAACATGCTAAAACACAAACGCCCCTGAGCAGTGGGGTTTCACCAAGGACACACCTCACCCCAACGTCCCCAGCCAGCAGCAGGGACGGGAGCTGAGCCCGTGTCTCCCCTGGGACCCCGACGCTCGCGGGAACTGCCCAGCCCGAGGGGCAGGGAGAGCGGCTGGGGGGGCTTTGCACCGAACCCGCTGGCACGAGAAGGGAGCGGGGAGGTGGGCGGGCGACCACGGACCCTGCCGCGGGGATGAGGAGGCGAGCGCTGGCAGCACGGACACGTGGGGAGCGAGCGGGAGAACTTGTGAGCCAGCACGATGCCTTAGGAGCAAGCAGCCCTAAACGCAGCGCTTCATAAGCACAGCTTTAACGTGCTAAAATTAATCGTTTCCAAAGCCAGACTTGGCAAATAATTTATCTGTGCCGGGGCATAAATCAGCTGCCACAATTGCTCACAACGCTGCACCCAGAAGCTAATTGCTCCTTCTCCTTATTAAAAATGCCCGGGATATGGTAGGAACCGGCCGGCAGCTCTGTCACGAGCGCTGGGCACCCCATTCATCAGAGTCCCTGAGGATGAAGTGCCTTGAGGAGAGGGAGACTTCAGGGAGCACCATTCCTCTCCCAGACATTTGCTTCCGTACCAAAGAAACAAACAGCGATATAAATCTCTGTCGCCAGACAGATGGTTTGCTGATCTGCAGTGTTGCAGCCCACCTCAGGACTATGAATATAAACGCTGACGGGTAGAAGAACTGAATGATTAGAAGAGATCTAACTTCTTATGACAAAGTAGCCCGTGTATTCATCCGTCACAGCGGCCGCAGCAAGAAGAAACACTTGGAAAAGCGACTGAAATGGATCTTGGGGGAAAGAAAGAGGGTGTTTATCACTGCAAAGAGATGAAGGAATAAAAGTATGTCGAAAGAACATGTTCCTTTGGAGACAACCTGCCCTCGCTGCTTTCTGGGCTGAGCCCCCGGAGCTGCGTGGGACCCCATAGCCCCAGACCCGCGATGCCCCCCGGGGTGACCGTCCCCCGGGGTTTCTGTCTGCAGGAGGGGGGAGGGCAGAGCAAGGGCTCGGCATGACGGGGGCCAGGACATCACCCCGGTCCGACAGCCCGTTCCAGCGCTGGCCCCGCTCTGCAGGCGCCAGGAGAACTGAACACCCCAGAGCCGACCCACGGCCGAACGGGTGATGGCTTCTACCAGGCAGCGGCAACCGTCAGAAATTATCACAGCTCCTGCTCCATTTCCAGCTGAGGGAAGGAGATTGTATCATCTAAAACATACCCTTTAATTTTGTTGTCAAGAAGTTAACTTCAAATAAAAATCAAGCGGAACTCCGACTGTATTAACCGCCCCAAAAAAAACCCACACCCCGACAGGCTCTGCCTTCACAGCAGCTCAGCCAAGCTAGTCCATTCAAACCACCCCCTCCACGGCCGGGCATCCCCCTGCCCTCCGGGCATCCCTCCTGCCATCCGGGCATCCCCCTGCCCTCCGGGCATCCCTCCTGCCATCCGGGCATCCCCCTGCCCTCCGGGCATCCCTCCTGCCATCCGGGCATCCCCCTGCCCTCCGGGCATCCCTCCTGCCATCCGGGCATCCCTCCCGCCGTCCGGGCAGCGTGGTGCCAGCCCAGCCCGGGCAGCACCGAGGGGTGCAGGCAGCAGCCGGCGCAGCGGGAAGGGAGCAGGCAGCATGCCGCTCCCCCAGCCTCGCCCCGGCTGAACCCCCCCAGGGCTGTGCAGATAATCATCGCGGTACAAGTTTAGTTACATGCCCTCCGCTTGGAAGTGTAATTACCGCTATTATGCACTTCATAATGCCTGAGCAATTTCATTTTCTTCGCTCGGTTATTTATTGTACTTTATTAACCTAAGATTAGAGGCAATTTGTTATAAGACGATGAGCTCCCAAAAAAAGACACAGGAGTTTGTTCAGAAAAGTGCAGGATGCAAGACCAGGATAAGCAGAGCCCAGCTCACCAGCATTAAAATAGACACCGAGGAGCACAGCCCCAGCTCCGTACTTGTACCTTCCCCAGAGACCTGGCGATAAACACGCTCCCCTTAAACACAAGTGAACCACGACAAACTGCAACCCACACGCAGCCCCGTGCCGGGGCAAACCCGCACGGGCAGGGACGGGGGACGGAGACGTACCCCCGAGCTCTGTGTCCCCGGGAGACTTACATGGGCGGGCGGGCGCCGGCAGCTCCCCTCGGTCCCCGCGGCATGCGACAGCCGCCGCGCACGGCCTGAAAACTGAGACGGCTCCAAAATCCGCCGGCCAGCCAAGGGAGCGAACCGCCACCCCCTGCGCCGGGACGCTGCCCACGGCCTCCCGACCGCTTTCTAAAGAGGGTTTAGGTGCCCAGGGCGCTTTGGTTCTATTTCGTGCTAGAGACTTCTGGCCATGAGAAGCGTACCGTCAAACAAAAGACAAGAAAGAATTCTCAGCATCTCCCCACAGCTCTAATCCTTGCTCTCGCACTCCAGCTGGGCGGGAATGCAGTTCTTGTTCCAGAAACATTTTCAAGAAGCTTCTCCCATCAAGTAGAGGGATGCAAACGAGACTCTTCAGGCATTTTGGGGGAAAAAACCCCCAAACAAAGTCAAAATCTCTGCAATCTGGTGGCTGCCAACATGCACCTCTGCCAAGACGGTGCAGTCTCAAGTGAGATCCCGCTTCGTCCCCCCGCTCTGGCTGAGCCCAGAGGATGACCCTGCATCCTCCCTACAAAACCACAGGGGTCAAACGCACCAGAAACGTGGCTGGGGCGCACAACGGCTGAGATGAAAGTCGTGCTGATGGCCCAGGTGGGCTCGCTGGGGATGGGCTGTGGGTACCAGATGCAGCCGCGGGCAGAGGAAGGTGAGGAGCAGTGTCGGAAGCGCAGGTCTGCAACGTTTCCGCTCTCAGCGCCCTGCAGCGCAAGGAACGGCAGAGGATATTGTGCAAAAGGCAGCGTGCCGCTCGGCAAAGGCATCGCACCGCAGACTCCAGTCCTTCGCCCGGCCGCCGGCCCGGCACGGAGGGTGGCTGGTGCTGGCAGAGCCCCGCGGCAGGCCAGGACGGCTGCCCGGCCCCTGGCTGGGTGAGAGCCCCTCTGCCCCGCAGCCCGCCCGGGCACCGGGCAGCGACCCCGGCATCACACCCGGGGAAGCTGAGCAGAGGCCAACGTCCTTCCCAAATAAACCACCCAGCCAGCTTGAGGCTGAGCTACCTGCTGATGACAACCACATCAACTGCCCACAGACACATCTCCAGCAGCTACCAGGGCTCCTGATTGCTTTCCCAGATCTCTTTCCTTTTTTCCACTGTTTTCTTGACGGTAACAGGCATTTGGGTTCAAAAGCCACAGCGAGACGGATGACATTGAGTGAGCTTCGCGTACTGAACACCACCTCTGTGGTACGTCCATTTGCCATCCTCCATCTATCCGGCGCAAGTGGCGGACGGCGGGGGCAGCTACGGCCCTTCCCACCGGAGCTCCCGGCTCACCGGGGCGATGAGCTGCTCCCGGCACACGGCTCTGAGGTGGAAAGGAGGAATAGCTGCACGGCTGAGTGCGTAGAGAAAACCTGGGCGCCTGCCAAAGTGAGAAACAGGGAACAGGCTGCCCCCACGCTCAATAAGCAGTAATTGAACAATTACTCAAAGGAGGGGGGCTGTGGGTTTCGACAAGGCTGTACCGGCTCAGTGCCGGCGAGCGTGCAAGAAATGGTTTCAAAACCGCGAGGGGCTGCACAGCTCCGAGGGAGCATCTCCCGCTGCAGCCCTCCCTGCATCCCCCCGCACCCCGGACAGCCGTGCATGGACCAGCCCCAAAATCTGCCGCCTGGTTTTGCTGCACTGTCTCTTCGGCAAGCTGCAGGCTGGCCCGGGCTGCGGTGCTCGCAGGGTTTGCAGGGCAGCGGCAGCGTGCTGCGCCGTGTCCCTCACCGGCCGCGGAGATGTGCGGGTTCACCCCTCCTGCAGAGAAGCCGGGCAGGATTGATGCCGTGCTGCAAGTCGAACGTGTCTGGACACCCGGCCGCTCTCCCGCCGAGCCGTGGAGCACCACCGGCACGCTCAGCAACGCCTCGGCCGGGAGCTTTCCTCCACCAATATCTCAGCTTCTCCAGGGGGTTTCAAACAGCCCCGACCATCTCTGGCTGCAGCAGCTCCTCCATTACATCTCCGGCACATTTTTAAACAAGAAAGCACAAAACAACCGGAGAGGGACTGAGAGCCAGGGCATCGCTTGCCTCTCCCACCCTTGAGGGGTCAAGTCCCTGCCCTGGCCACCGCTGCCGACCTGCGGATGGACGGGGAGAGGGGAGACCTGTCTCAGGGCGAAGGGCTGGGGCCAGGGGGGCACGTTGCCGCACCGGGGAGGCAGAGGAGAGCACTCGGGAGACCAGTGGGTGAGTCCGCACCGTACGAAAGGCCAAGAACTGCAAATGGGGGAAAGCTGCCCATTCTCTACGAATCACTCTTGTCCCCCATCCCTTAGCAGGTGCAATACTGAAGCCACTGTCCCCTTGTCCTCCAGAGTCCCCAACGATCCCCATGGACTGTGGCAGCACCCAGCCCCAAAGTGCTCTGCACATCCTGCAGCAGCCTCCCACGGACACCATCGCAGCCCCCACGGCACCGTCACAGCCCCCACGGCACCGTCGCAGCCCCGCGGGAAGGGGGCTGCTCCCAGCGGCTCCAGCCTCCCCGGCAGGCTGCCTGGGGGGCCCCGCCAGACCAAGGGAGCACCCTGAGCCGCAGCTCACGCAGCACCAGGACCGAGTTTGCGGAGCTGCTCAGGCTCCGGGCAGGGCACGTCACAAACGATGATTAGGAAAATTGAGTCCCCCACCAACAGACACGCTGAACTGGGAACCAGGATGCTGTGGCACACATTGCCCCAGGACCAGCTCAAAAACTTGTTTCTTCAAGATTTTATGCATTTACCATGGGAATAAATCAGGAAAAAAGCATCTGTTTTATTATGGAGTGTGATTTTTGCCCAAGGAAAAGGAGTGATATTGCCAACCACTCTGCAGCAAATTAAACCCAGCTGGATGCAGGTAATGTCAGCCTGGCTCCAGCAGTAACACCGCAATTTTATTTCTGGGGGATGAAAAGCAAGCTCCAAGCAGCCACTTCTGCAAAAACTCTGCCCAAGACCAAGGCTGGCTTCCCAGGCTGGTCCTCACGGCCGCCCATCCCTGCACCACGGGCTGAGCGATGCCCGGCACTCATCCGCAAAGCGCTCCGGTCTCAGGAGGACGACGGCTGGGCAGGAGGCACCGCGCCGAGGGCACGAGGGCTCTGCTGAGCCGCGACACGAGTGCTGGCCAGCCCTGACACACCGCAGGAAAGGCTTGATGAAGCTGTAGTGATGAAAAAGAAATCTGCTGCTGGACTTCTTTTTCCTGGTTTGTTTAATCAGGGAGGACATTGCAATGGAAATGGGCTTTTTATGAATTCCTCGTTCCCCAAGGGCAGATATAATCCCTTTCCAACCGTATTCAGCAGTTGCGGAGCTCATTTCCAGGCACCAAAGCACTGGAGGCAGCGGGGATGAACTCAGGGGCTGGAGTTGAAGATCTCTCCACGCAAGTGCCCTCGGTACCAAAGAGCAAGGGGGGTGATGCACGGTGGGGCCGGCAGCGCGGCGCTGACCTGGCAGCACCCTCTGCTCCCGAAAACGCGCGTTCGGTTCTGGGGTGAAGCAGAACATGCTGCTCCATGGCGGGGCTGGCCGGTGCCTTCCCCCTCCCCGGCTCGGGGCCGTTCCCGGGGGACAGCACTGCTCCGGGTAATGGGATACACTCATCCCCCAAATTATCTTCCCGTTGCACCTCCTACCCAGCCCTGGCCCCATGCTGCCCGTGGTCAGGCTGCGGCACCGCTTGGTCTTAATAAAAAAAAAAATAATAAAAAAGATTGAAAACCAGAAAGAGAAGAAGCAACAGAATAACACGCTGTGTTATGTTGGGCTTATTTGTTTTGCAACATTGGAGATTGACACTCATGAGTCTGCTCCTATAATTGCGTCTGCTGATGAATCTGGATTGTTTAATTAGAGTCTGCTCGTGGAGCTCATCATTAATGGGTAATCACCAATTTGCTGCCAAGGATATCACTTCTCCCCCAAGAAACTTGTCTGTCTCGGAGCGCAGATAGTCCTCCCCATGGTGGGAACCATCGCTCGTTCCGAAGGGTTTGCCAGTCCCGTACACAACTCCTTGGTGCCAAGAGCAGCAAAGGACCAACCTCGTGCTTATCAGCTCCCTTAAAACCAGAATAATCTACCACTAATTAAAGTCAAGGCTGAGCACTGCTCTTGGCAGCCCGTACTGCCCGAACCACTGGGCTCACGAGACACCATGCACACGTGCACCGCACAAACCCCCCAAACTGCCAGGGGTTTTTGCTCTCAGGTCAACACGGTTGGCTTTTCCCCGCTGGAAAAGTGATGGTCCCCGGGGCCAGCGGTGCCACCGCAGCCCTCGCCCCCTCCCCGCGCAGGGAAACGCATGCGGTGCACTTACTGCGAGAAGGAGGAATCCACGCTGAAGTCCTCGGCGTGAGGCCTACGGAGCGAGAGCATCACAGGAGGTGAGGGAAACGTACGGCTGCCGGCCAGAAACCAGAGCGACAGCCGGAGCCGCACCACAGGGAACGCCAACGCCGGACGGACAAACAGCCACCCGAGTGGGGCCAGGGGCTGCCCCCCATCTGGGATGTCCCTGCTGAGGTCCCCAGGGTGGGGACACGGGACACAGTGATGCTCTGGCGGCTTTGCCAGTGTATGGCCCTTGTAAGGACTCGGCTCCACGGATAAAAACAATTTTTATGCTTTTTGGTTTGGTTTGGTTTTTAATGAGTCTTGCAAACGGCATCGCTGCTCTGTCTCAAATCAGTGTCACAGTTTCTGTGGAGAAATTAGATTTTGAAAGACGCTGGTTGGGGTGGTTTTAGGAGCCTGACGTTGTCTTTCTCCTACACATACCTCCGCAGAGCTGACTTTACAGACACAGGTGACACCCAGAGAAGGGAAAACAAAAAACAACAACAACAAAAGAACAGAAGGAAATGATGGGGGTAACATGGGGGTCATGGCAGGGGCAGAAAGAGGAACATAAAGATGCACGAGAGCAGGCGGGAGGCGAAGGGACTGTGCTCATGTACTGTACATCCCAGACAGACAGACAGACAGCAGCCCAGCGCTACGAAACAAAGCAACTGCAGCTGCGAAGGAAAAATTCTCCTTTGCAAAAACAACGCTCTCTTCAAGACATATCCATCCTCCCGGATGGCCACAGGTCCCCGTCACCGCAGGCGTGAGCTGAGACTGCTGGAGCCCTTCCCTGCCTCCCAGTGTCCAGCAGTGCCCTCTTTCCTTTCTGCGTTCAACAGGAGTTTGGGCAATCGAGAAATATAACCAAAGCAAAGGAGGCAGTTGCAGCTCATAAAGGTTTTTCTCTTATTTTGCTTTGTGCTTTATGAGTCCACAGCACTCCAGTATAGTTCGAACTAAATAAAAGCAATAAATTCACATTTCAATTAAAACGTGAGTCCAAAGAAAAGCAAATTCATCCCTCAGCTACAAGGCACACAGAGCAGCCTCCCTGCGACGTGATTTAGTTTGCTGCTACTCTTCTTTTATTATCCGTGTGAAGGCTGCAGGGAGGAGCTCATTGCCAAAACGCCTGCAGAGAGCACGGGCTGTGCCGACCGGAGCCACTGTCCCGGCTGACACCGGCAGTGACGTTCCCTCATGTCAGACCCAGGAGACTTGTGGGAGATGCTCACCCTGGGAGAGATGCTGAACTTGGGAGAGATGCTCACCCTGGGAGAGATGCTCAGCTTGAGAGAGATGCTCAACCTAGGAGAGATGCTCAACCTGGGAGAAGATGCTCAACCTGGGAGAAGATGCTCAACCTGGGAGAAGATGCTCAGCCTAGGAGAGATGCTGGGGCCTGGAGGGGAGGGAGCCGGGGGAGGCGGTGCGGGGCTGAGGCGGTGCTCTGTCCCACGAGTGGGAGCTGCGCACCGAGCCTGGTCGTGAGCCCTCCATGGGGAACTGCTCGGGGGGGCCACAGGGCAGGATTTGCCGGGGGGTCCCACCGCTGCTCTGCAGCATCAGCCCTGGCTGAGCCTCTGCCACCACTCCCGGCCTCCGAGGAGCACGAGGACAGTCGGCAGGCAGCCCAGCACCCCACCTGCGTTTGTGTCCTGGGGCTGCAGCCCCAGCCTTGCCCACAAATAATCCGCCTGTGAAAAGACATTGCCCTGCCATCTCCCCCCTCCACCCTGCTCATTTTTAACTTGCTGGTGCAACGATCACGGAGCAGTAAGTTAGTTCACACGCAACTGGTCTCTCGTGCCATCTCTCCCAGCGTCCCTCGGAGCAGCCCTGGCGTTTATTAACGACAAACAACCCAGACTTTCTCCAGCTGCAAACCAGAGACCAGCGCAGTCCTGGGCAGGCGCCCAGCCAGCTCAGCCTCCCTCCTGCCAAATTGCATTACCCCCCACGCGCAGCCAGGGCTGTTCAAGCCCCTCCACTTGCATTTGGTTTTGCACAGGAGCCTTTTCTGCCTTGCGGAGACGTGTATGGGAAAGAAACAGCAAATTATCTGGTTTGCTCCTAATACGCTGCCAGCTGGCAACTGGGAAGAGTGTGCGAACAGGGGCTTGTTTCAGCTGCAGCTCCCCAAGGCAGAAGAAGGTTCCTGAAAACCAGACAGCCGCGGTGCGTTGGATCACACAGCTTGGTGGGGTCCCGCAGACCCCAAAGGTCTGGTGTCACCGCGGGTCCCAGAGCACCGGGACGAGCTGACACGATTCCCAGGACACCTTCCCCAGACAAGCAAGCCACGGGCTCGCGAGGCCAATAAACATCTCGCTCGCCAAAAGGCACCATGAATCAAAGGGACTCCAACGTGATGGACGGACCATAAACCTCCCCAGCTGTGGCTTCGGCCACTCTGTGCCGTGGTTAAAGCACGTGGGATAAAACAGTAACAAAAAGGTGCTCGAGGCTTCCAAATGAATGAACCCCTTTATGCTGATCACAGAGGGAGGAAGCGACCCTGAGATGTCACACTGAAGCCTCTCCTTCTCACCAGGCACCCAAATTCTCATAAACAGTCTAAATGCTGAGAAAATACGGAAATTTTTTTTAAAAAAAAACTAAAAATCACTCAAATTCTCATCTGAAAAACGGTTGTTTTCCAGATCCCAAAAACTTTCTTTAAAAGTTTCAGCTTGGCGACTTCGGTTTACCACGGAACGGGCACATTTTCTGCAGGGAGAAGGAAGGACGCACAGACCCATGGCACGGCCCGAGCAGAGCCGCTGACCCAGCTCCAGGGGGGCTGCACGAGCATCCCCCCCTCGCTGCTCCTCACAATCCCCCCCCCAGCCATCGCGGACTCGGCTGCACTGTCACTTATCTGACAATTAATCCAGGTTAACTGCTGCAGGGGATTAGCGGAGCGGCAGGAACCCTTTTGTGCAAAGACTCCCTTGAAAGGCAAGAGTAGACTTACAATATACAGAACTAAAGCCATTTAACCGAGTCAGAAAGGTTACACTGGCTTTTAATGTGTTTTAGATAATCTACTTTAAATTCACCTTTTTAATTCAGCCAGATCAGCCTCCCTGAGTGTCCCTGTGCAGACAAACCTTGACTCATCTCATTCCTACACGGCAGTTAATTACAACACGGGGGGTCACCCCCACCTTCGCTCCCCTCCGGAGTCCAGGGTCTGTCCGAGAGCCGTACCCGCACGGGGGGAAGCCGAGGCCCCTCGTCCCGGTGCTGCCAACCATTAAACCCGGACACCGAGGTCCCGGCTGGCACAAGCAGCATCTCCCGGAGAGCGGAGGAGAGCAGGGAAGGGGAGAAAGGAGAGGAGCAGAGGGGGAAGAAACTTTGCTGCTACAGAGACAGGTCTGTGACCGTGTGTGGAGCTGCAGCCCCTGACAGAATAGAAGGGTTTGATTAGGAGGTGAAGAGACAACGGCGTATTTATTATTAGAACAAAAGCCACTAATAAACCTTGCTTATGTACAAGAGACAGCAATCACCTGCCCACCCACGCTGCGCAGCAGCTCCGCAGTTGAGCAGGCACCTTCTCACCCCGTCTTGCCTCCCCGGCTCCGGCTCCGGCTCCAGCTCCAGCACACCCCCGGCAAAGGCAGCGCTCCCCCCGGGCTGGGCAGGGATGCGGGCAGCACCCCCCGAGCCCCGCTCCCCCCCAGGATTCGGGCTGCGGATCTGAGCCCCTTCACTCCGGAGAGGGGAAGGCAGCCGGCCCCGAGCCCCGGCTCTCCTCCCAGCTCTGCCAGGGCGCTGCGGGAGCGGGGTGGCATTTACCCCATCCGCCTGGTGCGGATAATTCGAGGCTAAATACCTTCTCTGTGCTTCAAGTGCCTGAAGGTGCTCAGATGGAGCAGAGAGCAGCAAAGCACGGCAGCAGCTCAGCTGAGCTTGCACAGAGAGCTGCTCCCTCCCAGCAAACTCCCTGCCAGCTCCGCGCCTTCGCCGCCGTCTCCTGATTTTTCTAGGAGGCATTTTGGTAAATGAAGGGGATTAAAAATTCACTGCTGGTCGTGCAGTTCCTATTCAATTTACAGCCATCATTTCCAAGAGGAAAACCCCAAAATTATGCCTTGACTTAAAGCCCCTGGAAGTCACAAAGACACAAGTAATGACCTGCCAACACCACACTTGGCTTCAGGCTGCTTAATAACCACTTGCAAGGCTCAGAGCCGGAGCAGAGCCTTGTGCCCTTCAGCCCCCGGTCTCGAAATGCCTCCGAGACAGCGGCAAGGCAGCGGGGTTAAGATGAACCAAGCAAGGTAACTGCTAGGGAAGGCTTCCTGAAGTGGTGTTCATCCTCTAAGACATAAGATGCACCACGGTTCCTACCATATTGACAGTGAGAAACTCATCCCCAAAAATAGCCTGATGTGAGAAGGACAGATGGGAGGAGACAAAAAAAGAAAGTAAAGAGGGGGAGAAGGAACGAGCAAGAGGAAAGGGAAATGGAGAGCAAGATGCACGGGTCCTGCTCGCAAACACGTGCGAGAGGGGAGGCCGCGCTCAGCGCTGGGGAAGGGCAGCCCCCCCCTCCAGCTGCGGGACGGAGCAGGGCTGAGCCCAGGGAAGGGACTCCGGCCCCCAGCACCCCCCCCAGGTCCGGCAGAAGCTCTTCGAGCTGTGCTGGCAGGCACCAGGCACAGCCCCGACCGCTGCCTGATGGCTGGAGAAGTGCCACAAACCCTCCTGCCGCCGGCAGCGAACGCGCAGGCAGGGTGAGCACAGCTGCCTCCTCCCCACCCAGCCGCACCTCCAGGGGCTCTCGCTTCATCGCGGAGGCAGTTTCTTTTTCTTGGCATTCCTCTGCAAAACCGACATCGCAACTGAAACACATAAAGTTTAGAAACAAAGAAATCTTGCCACGCAAACCCAAACCAGGCGCGGTGCCAAAACCGGACCAGCCCTTACCCACTTGCAGCCCGGCAGCTCCCGCCTGCAATGGTCTCCCAGACCGGTTTGGCTCTCCTGGAGGGGTGGGCGCTGCCAAGGCCGGGCACTGGGCTCTGCCTGCGGGGCAGAATGGCCCTACAGCAGCTGCGGCTGCTCTAATGCACATCTCCCTGCCTTTCCTCAGGAGCTAAACGAGCCCCTGCGGTCCCGTCAAGCGGCTGGGCCCTGCAGAGGAAGGACGAGCTCGGAGGTGGGCTGCGAGAACCCGCTCTGTCGCAGTCCCGCACGACCCCGACAGCCGGGCTGGCAGCGGGTGCCCGCTCCGAGGGATGGCTGTGCCTGGCATCCCGCTCCCAACACAAGCAGGAAAGCCTCCGCTGGAGGAGGAGGAGGAGGAGGAGGAACGTGCTAACCCCTGTGCCCTGATGGGAACGAGGGACCTAAAATAAACAGAGCAAAAGCCCAAGTGCATGTTTCAAGTGGAGGCATCCTTAGGCGCCTCGTCTGCGTGTCAGCGCCTATCTAGGGCACCGAGATTTTCAGCGGGGCTGGCGTCTCACCAGCAGCCGTGGGAGGAGTGCTCAGCGCTTCCAAAACTCAGCCTGTTCCCCTCAGGCGCCCGGCTGCAGCGCTGCCAGCTCAGGGGTCGGCATCGTCCCGCGCCCAGGGGTGCGCACGTGCTTTCTGCTGGAGCGTGCCTGGGGACAGGGACAGGGATGTGAAGGACGGGGACCACAAACATGGGACCAGCTCTGAAACCGGCAGGAGGGAGCTCGGAGATGAGCCCTGGCTGGAAGGTGGTGATGGGTGCAAGAGACAGCCGGGCTCAAGCCCCCGCACCGCAGCCCGGGATGAAATCAGTGGCTGTGTTTACGAACGGCTCTGTTTAGTGCGAAGGATGCCAGCTGTCAGCTCCCTGTGCCGGCAGCTGGGATCCGGGATGGTTTCCTGTTCATCGGGATCGAGCAGTGCATTTACATATTGCCCTCGTAACGGAGTGCAGCAATCGAGCACCCTGCCTGTTTCTGCAGTGGTCCTACACTGCAAACCCCCTCAGCATCACACGGCAATGCCCACCGCTACGTGGGAAGGGGATGCCGAGGATAAGAGGCTTGCGAGCAGTGCCAGCCCTGCAGAGCCGTATGATGGTGCCTGGAAGAACAACTCAAGGAAACTCCACCCGAGGCTGTGAGGAAAAGCAATGCTCAGCGGGCACCTTCCCACGGGGACGCTGGGCACGGACCCGCGGGCAGGCTGGGTGGATGGGGCCCAGCTCTCAGACCACCCTTTGGTTACTGCTGGGGGGAGGTTTGGAGATGCCACACTCCAGTCTGGGCAACCATCGCAGAGCATCAACACCCTGTCAGCAAACAGCCGCGCAGCACCGCGAACCCTGGCGTGGGCTCAGCCGCTCTCCGTACAGAAACACCCACTGCCAGAAATACGTCCCCGCGAGGGGCTGCCCAGCTCAGCCAGAGGGAAAGCGGATCAAGGCCAAAGCACTTTGTAAGCAAAACCCTCCGCAGTCCCCACAGGATTTCTTTCAGGTCTTCTCCGTGAAGGCTCCTGCGGGGACCCTGCCTGCAGCGATGCCGGTTCCCAGGGACACACGGCAGTGCTGCCTTCGCAAAGCGGTGCAGAAAGTCCCGGCTGAGAGAGGAGAAGTGCAGGAGCTGGGTCTGGCACAGACGCAGAAATCCTCCCATAAGCAAACCATCCCAACACCCCCGGCCTCAGCATTTCTCTACTTCTGCTATAAACCCTGCTCGAGGACAAGAGCTTCAGCCCTTCCAGCGGAGAACGGCCCTGGCAAAGCAGGGGGGTCAGGTGCCCGGCACAGCCCGGCACAGCCCCCCAAGGGAGCTCCTTTGGGGGGCTCAGCGGGCACCAAGAGAGCCGAAGAACCAAGCCTGGACCGCGCAGGGCTGGCGGGGCAGCGGGGAGCACACCCCGCTCTGGGAAAGTCCCTGCCCACCCTGCCACAGCCTTTCTCCTGCACAAACACACCCCACCGAAAGCTGAACTGGCAAACTGGCACACGCTATTCGCTGAAGACAGAGAGATTTCTCCAAAAGCTCTTTGTTGGAAAAAGCTTTTGTTAAAGAAAAATAAATTAGGTGTTGACTTATTGTCCCCCCCAGGAGGGGACTCAGCAACACGGCACGGCAGTGGCTGGACAGCAAGGGAACTGCACCCCGGTGCTTGCTTCTGCGACCGGCTGCAGAGACCACCCTGGGAAACCTGGCTGCCAGGACGGAGTGGTCATAATGGTTTCAATGGCCAGACTGGCCCTTTCCCCTGGTCTGCTGGTGTGCAAGCGTCAGACAATGAAACGTCATTTAGCGAGACGTGTTTGTTAACGCCTGGTTGCCCCTTGGGGGAACAAACATCGATTGGTCAGAAATTACATTTTCAGACACGTTTGGGTGGATTCCTCACTCTCCAAAGTGCTTTACCTCCACGAAACGTTGCATTAAACTCGCCCTAGCAGAGCGCTGCCGTTTCTCACTGAGTAGACTCCAGCCACCTTGTTGACTGTAACATGGCTGAAGCAAAGTCCCATTTTTTCCTGCCAGAAATATCTCAAACTGAGAGACGAGGCGAGGCTGCGGGAGGTGGGACTGTGCAGCCTGAAGGAGAGGAAGGGAGGGAGGGTTCGACTCGCTGCCCTCAGCTACCTGATGGCCGAGGGGTAGTCAGCCTCCTCTCAGACCCACGCAGCAAAAGGACAAGAGGGAACAGGCACAAGATGCAGCGAGGGAAAAATTATCCTCCCTGAGAGTGATCAAGCCCTGAACTGGGCACCCAGAGAGGCTGAGAAATCTCCAGCATGGGAGATGTTCAGACTCAACTGGATTGGTCCTGAGCCAACTTTAAAGTTAGTCCAGCTTTGAGAAGGGGTTGGACCAGAGCCCTCCAGAGGTCCCTTCCAACCTCAGCTCTTCTGCAATGCTAATTTTCTTCCCCAAACCTCAGCAGTTCAGATTTCGGCTATCGGCAGCTCAGCAAACGCAACTCAAAGAGGCGAGGGTGGAAACGCGGGGCAGGGAGGGGACGGGCAGCACCACCAGCCTCTGGCCCTCCCAGGCTCAGGGCAGAGCTTCACAACCAGATACCTTACGGGCACGTTTGCAATCCCTTAAGAATATCAGTGCGCCCCAGGACAGGCAGCAGTCAGAGTTTCCTCTATTTCCAGTAGAGCTGCATAAACAGGACACGATTATCTTGTAAAAACGTTTGTTTGTGTTTTTAAACCCACATCTCCAGTGTTACAGAGAGATCAGCAGCCATGAAACAGGATCCAAAGACAGGTATTTACGCATCCTCCCGCCTGCCAGCAGCTTCCTCCCAAACCCAGAGCCGCTCGACGGAGAGCGCAGCACAGCGTTTGGCTTTTCTCTAACTTTGTTCCCTGTCTCACCTTTCTCATTCAAATCCCCCCCCAACATTCACCATACGGGACCAACCTGCCTCAGGAAAAGCCCAGCTCACGGGGCAAGGTTCGACCTTTCACGGCTTGCTCCATCCTCATGACTGCTGCGTGCTGGGACAGTTTCGGTGCCCCGGCAGCAGGTCTGGCAGCAGAGCCTGCCCTTCCCGCGGCGGCTGGGAGGCTGCCCTGGTTGCATCCCTGTCTCAGAGCAGCCCCTGATGCACACAAGTAGCTCCAAGCATCTTCCGTGGGAGCTGCTTCCACATGAGCAGACCGGCCCGGTCCCATCCTGCCTGCAGCTTTCCACCCCCAGGAAAGCATCCCCATCCTGGATGCCCAAGGCCAGCCCTGAACTCCCCTTTCTGCCTCCAGGTGTGGAATCATGCACGGCTGTGGAGTGGTTTCTCTTCAGATGAATTCAAATCCTTTCCTCCTGTTTTGAGTGAGAACCCCTAAACACTTTGAGATGCTGCAATGACTAAGAGACAGAGTAAGGAGGTAAATAAAGCAGGTGAGAATAAACTTTACTACCTTCAGTCACCTAGAGAATTCATTTGTATCCCCAGGAACATCCTGCAACGGCTTCTTCTTCCACCATCACCTGGTAATTTCCCTCCCAACTCCCGGTGACAATTGTCACTGCTAACTTGATAACGCTGCTTGGGTCTGGCTTTGGAGGAGATGAAGCCTCTCAAACACACTATTCATCATTTCTGAAGCAATCTTCCTGCTTTTGTTGCCTGCATACGCAGTGAAAGAGAAGTGCACAAATCTTAATTGCCAACGCAGTCGTTGGGAAGCAGCACACAGGGAAGGAAAGCCGGGCGGTCAGGAATTCAGACACTCCAAGCAGCAGCTCGCAGGGCTCTGCCCACTGCCAGAGGAGTGTAAAAGTGTTGCCATCAATTTCTCTACCTCTCAGCGGCTTCAGTTCCTTACAAAACTGCAGCAAAACACTTGACATTCCAGGGAAACCCAGGGCATTGGGTTCTCTTACAAAGCCCCGAGGCACCCTGGTGTGCTCTGCGCACTTGGCCCTCTGGCAAGGGTCCACTGAAACACTGTAGCTGTGCAATTTTTTGGAATGATTTCCCCCTGTTCCCTCCCCAGATCCAGTGATTTCTTGCAGCACCCCTCCTTTGTGCCATGCTCCCCCCCCAAAAGACAAGGAGGATCAGCCCTGGGATGAAGGTTTGGCTCCCTGGTCCTGGGCAGGAACCCACCAAACCCCTGAGCGCAGGAGTCCCTCTTGCATGTTCAACCACATGTGTGGTTGATCAGTGGTGGCTGGGATGAGTTTGCAAGAGTCCCCCGGTTGCAAGTATGAGTCTTTTTCTAGCCCCAGCACACCTAGCTTTGAACGCCGGCACTGTTATGAGGGTACATCAGCAGTACCTGAAAGGGTGCAGAGAAGAAGCAGGCTCATTGCCAAGGCTTTGCCAACAGCGGTGCTCAGGACGTGCCCCCAGAGACACAGGGACCCCCAGAACAAGTCCATCTTTCATGTATTTTTGAAGCAATGAAAGCAAGACACAAAACCAGAGTGAAAGCAGTCTGATCAACACTGGGAGTAGATTCAGATTGCTTGTCAAAACGTGCTGAGACAACACAAGCTTCAGGGATTTAGTCCTAATGCACCCACACGATGCCCATTTGCAGCCTTCCACACGCGTAAGCCGTTGCCTCATGAAGTCAGAAAGCAACGACCCACAAGATCCAAGTGTCTGCTCACCAGAGAACCAGCATGGGTGCCATCTGGAGAGCTGACACACCACACACCAGACCGAGACACACACTCCTAGTTCCACAAGTACGCCAGAACTCTGCTTCCCAGACCTGGAGACGAAGGCATGTGCCCGGCACAGCTCAGTACCGGGGGAATGACCACGCTGATGCTCCTGCCTTGCTCCCACAACGCACACCTCCCTCCTCGGCTTCCCCAGTGGGGACCACATCTGCTAATCCTGGCTCATTGCCATCTTCCCACCAATGAGATACACCGAGATACTGAAGCTGAGTCGTTAATTCCTTCCAATCTAAAGCCAAACAAGTAAAATTCACCATGAGCAGAAGCTTTCCTACCGTGCTCATTTGCCCTGGAAAGTGGAGCTAGAGACAGCACCAAATCACATCCTAGAAGATATACAGTACACAATCACAGGCGAGGCAATTTTTGCCAAGAAGGAAGACAGCATGGATGGGCTGAAAGGCTGAATAGATGGGGGAAAATGAAACAGAAAATGGAACGAACAGCACAAGAACTGAATTACTGACACAGGCATCCTCATCATAACTAGGGGACCTGGCTTCTTCTGAAACACTGTAATTCAAGTGCAATGTAAAGCATTTTTATCTCCTGAAAAACAGCTCATTTCTTTCTGTACACATCAGCTGTGTGCTTGCAGAAAGAGAAAGAGGCTGCAGCATTTTGTATGGCAGCTTTTTTTTTTTTTTTTGCAGTTACAAATAAATTATTCCTCAGATGGGGGATCGAGCATCTCTTCTTCCATGCAAACATGGTGCTTATGTACGGTGCATACTGTGGCGTTAGCAGTGTAAATAAGCTTCCGTATGATACTGCACAGATAAGGCGCAATGCAAGTTAGCAGTGTTGTGTGGCAGCCCCAGCATCTCAGGGCTGCCATTCAGACACACTTTTGGCATATAAAAATACAAGAAGCGTTTATAAAAAATTTAAAGGAACTGGCTTTCTTGTGCTCCAGCTATCTATTTCATAACGCAACTTTGGAGCTGGCGTGGCTCTTTAACATAGCTATCAGAAGGGATTTGATCCACCACCCCTCCAGCCCGTGGTGGCACTAATCCTTTCCCTTTCATTTAAAAGATAAAGGTGCTGCCTCCCCCACCCACAAAGCCCCACGCATCACTGCAGTCCTGCAATACCTTTGTCCGACATCACTCCCCAAGGATCCCATTCTCCGAGCCGGTAACAAGGGGCTCACCCCATGGACATCTTCTGTCGTCGCTGGTGGGACAGTTTTTACATGGGAATTGCTCTCTGAAGGGGAATTCTTCAGCTTGGCTCTCGCCATCCTGCGAGCTTTGGCTGCCTCTGTGACTTCCTCCTCTTTCCCCCCTGAACTCTCTCATACATAGCAATCCTCACCGCATTCACTTTAGAGCTGTCGGCACGTACCATCTCCTTCCTTCTTCTCTCTCCCTACTCACGGCTGCTCAGTGGAACAATCCTGTCCTGTACATTTATTTTGGTAGTGAGGGGAGTCAAGGCAAACTCTCTGGCCTTGCTGCTGCAACGAATTTGGTGCAAAATGACTGAGAAAGCATCCACAATGCAGAAATCTCTGAAACTGCTTTGTTTAGTAAATAATGTAATTGCCTTGGCTGCCTCCTTTAAAGAAAGGACTGCATTGCTCTTATCACCACAAGCAGGGCAAGGGCTGAGGGATTATTTTTTCCCCATCCCTGTTTTTCAGTAGCAACGCGAGGGGGAGGAAACTATTTCATCTTATTCCCCTGCGTAAAGAGCAGTGTGTGGACTGCATGCCAGGGAACAGACTCAGCGTGCTTGGCTCGCAGACACAAAGCAGCAGAGCAAGGTCCCCTCCTAAACACACCCGCTGTGAACCGAGCAGAGAGGAACTTGCTGCTGCTCCCCCCCGAGCTGCCAGCGGCCGCGGGGGCTCAATCACTGCTCGCCTGGCCAGGCTAAATCAGCACCCAGAGGGGTGCACACTACCTGCCCCGGAATGACCCAGCTTTCCCTCTTCAGGTGAGAGCAAAACCTGCTGCTCCTTGGACGTGCTTGGCACCCATTTCTCAAGACGTCAAACAGAAAAGGGCCAGCAGAGTCCTGAGCAGGAGACAAACCCCCGAGTCCCCCCGTGCGCAGGTGGGACTGGAAAGGGGGGACTCGTGCATCCCCCCCTCTTCCGGGGCTGCTGCCAGCCCATAGCTGCTCCTGCTCGTGCTTGACGCAGCACGGAGCATCTTCCAGCGCACCAGGAGGGTCCCGCCGCGCTGGGCCGCAGCCACTCCCGGGGCACGGGGCTCAGCACCACGGACAGCGGCGGCCCCGCACCGCCCCACGGCGCGCCCCACGGCATGCCAACGTCACCCCACGGCATGCCAACGTCACCCCACGGCATGCCAACGTCACCCCACAGAGCACCCCACGGCATGCCAGTACCACCCCACAGCATGCCAACACTGCCCCACAGCATGCCAGCACCACCCCACAGAGCGCCCCATGGCATGCCAGCACCACCCCAGTGCATGCCAACACTGCCCTGCAGCATGCCAACGTCACCCCATGGCATGGCAACACCACCCAACAGCATGCCAACATGGCACGCCAATGCTACCCCACAGTGCACCAATTCTGCCCAGTGTTGCTCCACTGCACCCCAGTGTTGCATGACCATGCTGCCCCACTGCATATTTTAAATATAAAGACTAAAGTCACTGGCTGATCATCAGCGAGACATCATGACGTGAAAAGCCAATGCAAATAATTAAACTCCACAACAGGATTTTGTTAAAATGAACATTATGGACCAAGATTCAACATATTGATACCTGAAAGGGTCTTCCCAGAGTCTGAGACAGGACAGCTGTGTGCATATTGACTTTGAGGTAAGGGCAGGAGCTGCCCTGAAATGGGAAATCTGGGATCCAAAGTGCTTCACTTTCAGGATGAACAGCCGACGTTTTCCTCCGGCACCAGCCATGTGCCCTAACCACACCGCACACTTCCCTACCCCCACGAGGCTACTGGAGCAACCGGCCCCACTGTCCCGTGCTGACCTCTGGGAAGAAAAGGCTGATCCTTTTCTTTCTCTCTCTTACCAGTGAACTGTCAGGCATGAGCTCGCTCGCTGCTCTTCCCCCTGAGATCGGTACCGAAAGGTGACTTACCCCATGACACAAAGGCAGTCCCCAGCTGATCTGGGAAGAGAAACCAAGTCCCTGTTTCCTGTTAACCAAACCCTTGTTTCCCTACTCAGAGTATTATTTATTAATGGGATTTCACTGTAAGACATACTTTGTTTCAGCATTTTGAAATGTAAAAAGGATAAAAACCCGCAGCCCATTTCCTAATGTGCCAGCTTTCAGCATACATTTAATTTCTCCTTTTGCCTCAAAATGATTCACTAGCTCAATGCATTCATTTTCTAAGAGAGCCGTTCCTTTCTGCTTCATGGTTTGCTTCAGCCCCATCTTCAACTTATTGCTCCATATCCATTTACTTCAGGGTGTTGGTCTCAATCCCCGCGTACAATTACTGTGTTAGCCCTCTGGATTGCCCTGTGCCCAGCTCCAGGGCCTCACGAATCCTCCTGGACAACAGGAGCCACTGGGGCAATCAGGTCTCTCTTTTAGGGAGCTATTTCCAAATTCTACGTTGTATTGTATTACTTCGAATTCCAGAAGAACATTAATTTCAGGATTGAGGTTTGATGTGAAAAGTGGCTTATGTTTAAATTATGATCTCAGCACTAATGCCATCAAGCAGCGGCACTGAACAGGAGGTATTAGGGAAAGACCTGGGGAATTTAAACAGAAGATGGAAAACTCTCCTGTCATACTCTTGCCATATAGAAGGTGACATCAAAGAACCTCTTGAGAAACTCGGTTCCCGCTTGCTGGAGCCTCTACATGAAGATGCCTTTTCTGTTAAGCACTTCAACACAAACCAAGACACAAAAACCAGGAGAGGGGAGTGATCCAACGCAGGGTCACGACAAACTGCAAACGGAGCTGCTGGTTTGAATTGCCATTTCCCTTCCAAGGGAGAAAAGAGATCGCCTGATGCTGAGGAAAACCGCTCCGAGGCTGAAAAATCCCACAGAGCTGCTCAGATCTGTGTCGGGCTGCTGGAGCAATTCTTTTGCTGTAGTTCTGTCAGAAAAATATTCTTCTCTCAGGCAACGCAATGTGTTCCGCGCTTCACCTAAAGACCTACAGCCCCGGCAGTGTCTCCTCTCGTCCCGAGCCACCTCCCAGACAGGCACCGGGCGCTGTCGTGTCAGTACGAGCAGTCGGAGGAGGAGGAGTAAGGCAGGAACCCGGAGCTGTCTGTCCCTGAGCCACCAGCAGCGCAGGAAAAGCACCCTGGTCCTCTTGGCTGGGAGACGGGAAGCCAGGGCAATGATGAGAAAAAAAGGGAAAATGAAAGCACTTGAGTGCCGGGTTGTTGGTGGAGTACGTGGCTGTCTGTCAAAGGGTGGAGGAGCACACAAACGGAGAGAGCAGCTTTCCTGTAAGGCGGAAAGGGAAGGGCTGTTACTTAGGAAAAGACATTTAAGACGAATTGCAGGTCCCCTGCGCTGGCGATGCCCGTTCGTGGCTGCTGTGTGCTTACCCAGAACCCAAAGAATGCAACAGGCAAAACGCATCGCTCGGCACGTCCAGAACCGTCATTCTTGCTGGGAGACTGTGTGTTCCCAGAACGAGCCACGGCTGTAAGTGTAACCTGAAGTACAGCTCGGAGAGTCTGCTCGGCAGGGCCACGGCTGTGCTCCCACCCATGGTATACCAGGGTAAGCTACACATCAAACACCCTGTTTGTACAGCGCGTTCTCCAAGGGAATCCAGGAATGAAAGTCAACAAAAAACAACCTCGGTAACATCAAAATCCGAATAAGAATTCCTCTGGTCCGGACATATTTTCCCAGCTAACTGAATGCCAAGCATCTGACCAGAAGCCAGGAAATCGATGTTTAATTTTTGTTTGAGAGCCCATTACAAACTGCTAATTTCTCATTTGATCCTCTGCATTATGCAGAGACCACTGCTGTGCCGGGGGCTGGAGAGATGGCTGGGAATTGCTGAGCAGCAGTTGCAGTGGCAAGAGTATTTCTGAAAATAAGATCTAGAAAGAAGCAGATTTTTCATTAATCTTAATTGAATCCGCAGCAACTGCATTGTTAAATATTCTCCTTTTATCTAGGCGGCTTTCACTTCCAATTGCCAAAACTCCTTTTATGCACCTATTCAACTTATAAAAAGCATGACCTAGCCCATTATAACCAGTTGATGAAACAGGAAGGGGTTGTGGGTTTTTTTCATATTCTTCTGACAAACAAACTTGTCATGTTGAGATATGACCCAAGGGCGTCAGTGTGCAAAGCCTTCTGTAAGAAAAGCTGGTTCAATACCTTTAAAAATCTCAAAAAGTCACCCCGAAAGGCATTGACTATGCCAAGATACTTCCAACAACCGCAAAAGGTAACTTGCAGAGGAGAGCACGATTTGCGAGAAAGTCTGTGCTCACGACCACGTCAGCATCTCACGAGAGAAGTCATCATCTCACGAGAGACGTCATCAGCCGCTGCAGAGCTGTTGCTCTACAGGAGGGGCTGCGTTCACACAAATACAGCAATACTTTGAGGGACCCTGAGCTGAAAAGTCATTAAGACTCATTACCATCTCTCTAACGAACCCCTGGTTCTGCTGCCCCAGGAAAATCACCTTCCCATGCGGGCGCCCCGCACGGCCCCTCCGGCTGCTCCTCATCGGGCTGGTTTGAGTCTGTGCTGCCTTCGCAGCGGAGCCCTGACCTCCCTTTACTTAATAACTCCAAAGAAAAGCAAGTTCTCACCAGCACAAACTCTTCCTATATTTCCAGACCCCAACAGATGTATTAGCATGGCATTAATGGCTTAATAAACTTTCGAGCACCACCAACACGTTGATAAACCTTATCAATTTCTCTGACCCAGCCATTTGCTGAAGTGTTTTTGAAGAATTGCACACGTGCCGGTTTTGCCCTTTAGTCTCCGGGGAATGCCCTACATTGTCACCGTGCGTTTTGCAAAACAGCTTTTGAAAAGCTGCCCGTGTTTCGAGGTTGCCAAGGCTCACGCGCAGCCCTGCAAAAACAACTCCACACCCCACCGCGAGGCTCCGGCAAGCAGGCTAGCACCGAGCTGCATAAAGCAGCACTGTTTAAGCACCAGCAAAAGCACCCGTCTTCAGCGGAGTTGCCTGGAAATGTCAGTGTTTTGGATGAAATACAAAGTTGGTTTTTTTTTTCCTCTTTACTAATTGTTGTCTTTTCCAATGGGAAGTTAAAAAATCACAGAAAATTGCGCTTCTGCTTCCTCACTAGAGTATTTTTTCCTCTGACATTTGTTTCAGTTAAAACAGCAAATTTGCCACTAAGAAAAAAATGAAAAAAAAAAAAAAAAAAAAAAAGAGAAAGTTGATGCTCCATCCTCTTTCTTTGCGTAGGACTTGGCCCTTCCACCCCCGTGGCGTGCCAGCACTGCTGCTCCGCACAGGGACGTGGCGAGGGCACATGGACACACTCAGAGAGCCCAGAGACGCCCAGGAGCCCCTCGCCTGCTCCCCTGAACAGCACACCGTGCACGAGGACTGGCCCAAATAACTCTTTTCCAAACAAGACAGGTCCTCCTGCCCATATTTTTGATTATCGATCGGCAGGTGGAGTTGCAGTTAATGAGAGGGTTGAATCCAGAGAGTTTTAGTTCCTTTTACAGTCAAAAATACAAAAGCAGTAAAGGATCCCTTCAGATCGCAGAGCTGTTCAGATATACAAGAGATGCTTGGGAGTCCTCTCTGGACAGCAAGGATGTGTGTATTTTTTAATAAAAGTGCTTATAAAATACTGTTTGTATTGATCCAGAGTCAATTTAAAAACTTCTCTCCATTTTCTTTCCATTAGCCTGGAGAGGAAGGTCCTCTCTGGCACATGGCCACCGCCATGGGAGCAGGACCTCAGCACTCAGCTGCTGCGGAGAGCCAGCAGATCTTTCTCAGAGATGAGCGTGCAAGGAAAATTCAGGTTTAAAAGACAGAGATGATCAAATCCTTCCTGCAAAGGCTGGGAAAACCCAGGGAGGGATGGTGACTCCTTCCCAGCGTTGACAGAGATGTGCATCCAGGTGACCTGGGGCTTCCCAGAGGCTGCTCCCCACGAGAGAGACGTGGATCCCCCGGAGCGGCCGAGGACCTGGTGCGGCCAGACCGTTGTTCCACACCAGGTTGGGGCCAGGCGAGTCCATAGCAGCACTCTGCAATTCAAAGTACTTGCAAACGTGATCTGCATTTCAGCTCCCGCAGCGCTCTGCAGCTGAGGGATGGCAGCTCCTGCCTCCGCCTCTCCTGCGGCGCCTGCGAGCAGAGGCCCTCAGCAGCAAATTGCCAAAGATAACGGGAGGATTTCCCAGGGTTTCCGTTTTCTTTGAGGTGAATCCACCTCTTGGCATCTCCACAAACAGAACCAGTAACCGGCAGCGACACGAGGAAGCATCTCAGTGACTCTCCCACCTGTGCTCACAGCGCACAGGGGCATTCTTATAATTCACCGTGCGCAGCACCGTCGCACCACGGTACCAGCCCACAGGAGCCTCTGCTTCCCTGGGCTGTGCACAAGAACCCAGGCCCTTCCCCTGCAAGCCTGCAGTCTGGACGGGGCCAAGATGCAAGAGGGGGATGTAAAGCAGGATAGAGGAGGAGGAAAAAGCAGCCCAACCCTCAGCGACTTCGCAGGAGCTTGTTCAGAGGTTGTGGCCTCTCTGAGCCCTCCAGCTAAGAAACCAGAAACAGCAATTATTTCAGCGCAATTTCTCCCCCGCGCTACGGGGAGCACGCCAAGACCCACGGGACATTCGGGGGGGTGGGGGACTGTTCCCCAGCAGCGGGGCTTTGAGCGGCCGGAGGGAGCAACCCGCACCGGGACTGGGGCAAGAGCCGCTCTCCGCACAGCCTGCTCACCCGGATCTAGGGCACCAGCAAGGAGACGCTGTGTCCTGGCTTGCATTTATTTTCACTGGTTTCTGCTCCCTCCGCACGCTGCCTTGGCAGGGTTAATGCCTTCGCACCACAGGCACTGACGAGTTCCCCGAGAAGCCGTCAGATGGATCTACACCACTGTGAGTTCTCCTTTGTATCTGATACTCTTTCCTGACGTTTGTCTTTAAAAAGCAACACCATTCATATGAAAAGTTGATTAATTCCACTTGTTATAATTATTCTCACAAATAAAATCCAGCTATTTCCCCCCCGCCCCGTGAACATGGGGGATAATGGTCCTTACCCTTCTCAGTAAAGCATTTCAGTTCCAGGGGTGAGAAGCTCTGTACCAAGCGCTAAGTGTTATTATTAAACTGTCATTAAAAGCGTTTCAGGGAAAGTTCACGAACCGCAGGGATTTCTGTCATCACAGCGGCTGGCTGGGACGGCAGTTGGGCTGAGCGGTTCCTGCCAAAACCAGAGCCGTACTGAAGACCTGTCTCCATTCAGGAGCCTCCCCTGGAGCACGTTCTCCGCAGCCAATGCCACCACCGCAGCCACGTCCGCTTGGGGAAGGGTGTCACCTCCAAGGACCGTGTCCCACCACAGTGGGCTTGGGCATCTCCATCCCCCCAGTGTGCTTCTGGAGGGTGCTCAGCACCACGGCAAACCAAAGAGACCCAACAGGAGAGAGCCTGAACACCAATATTCACCGACACCATCGCACAGCTACAGAAATCTTTGGCCAACCGGTGCTGCACCAGACACCAGGCGCTCAAAGGCGCCTGAAAGATTTGCATGACACAGGCAGAAATTAACTGGCTGCATTTTATTCCCTCGCTTCCCCTATTTAGTCTTGGCAGCTGAATCAGGCAACGGCACCTGGCAGCAGCTCACTGCCTCGCCCAGCATCTCTTCAGCAGAGTTTGGGAGACCTCTCTAATAAACGGAAGCACCGGAGTTTCAGGGAAGAAGGAACAGTTTAGAAAACAGGGAGGAGAGCATATTTAGCAGCAGCAAGAAAGCTGGAAACAGAAGGAAGCCTTTGAAGAGCTGGGCTGTTGGAGAGATGGAAAAATTACGTAAAGTAAGAAAATACACACAGAGCTTGCAGGCAGGCTGCAAGCCCAGAGAGGGACGGTGTGTCTGATAGTAGAGGAGCCTTTGATTTCTCTCCTCTTCCCCCAGTTCTCTGCATTAACATTTCAAATGTTAGCAATTTCAAAACGTTAGCGTTAAGAAGAGAGGAGAGCATCTCCCTCCCAGCCCCAGGACTTCAGGCACTGCCCGGTAACCGGCAGCCGTGCCCCGCGGCTTCCTCCCACCCGGGGCACCCAGCAGCGCCCGCACCAGCCCCCCCACCGCGCAGCTCCCACGGCCGGCAGGGACCCCCCACAGCAACACCCTGGCCCCCATGGGTGGGTGTGAACAAGTCCCCTCTTGGTGAGCCCGGAGGAGGGACAGCGGGTCCCTCCACCGAGTAACTCCCCAAACTCCCCGGGGAGTCGGCAAGAGCCATTATATAACCGCGACGCAGGAGCCTCGCGCGCCGAATCCCAGAACTGTCATCGCAGCTTTTGCAAACCCATTTTTACCTCTCTAAGTGTGGCTCATCAGCGACGAACATGAAAGCTGCAAACCCAGTATGTTAACTTGGGACTGCTTAGCAGGGAGAAGAAGAAATAGAGCAGACTCAAGCAGATGCTGAACAAATTTCCCTACAAAGTCACGGTACCTCCGACAGCAGTTTCCTATTTCTATGGTGCTTACAAGCAGAGCAATGAGACCCTGAAGCTTTACAGTGACTCGTAATCTCTTCCCACTTCTTAACAAAGCTGAGGACAGGTTAAAATGGCCGGAGGAAAAAAAGGGAAGGTATCTGTATACCTGTCGCAGCGGCTCAAGCCAGCGAGGAAATTAAAAGCCCTTGGGTAAAATCTAAATATATATCTGCAAGGGAAGCATGAAAAGTCTCCAGGCAGAGCACAGTAATCAGGCACGGCCGAGTCACTTTTCCAGGTGAGTACGTAACGGGGTCACTATCCGCTTCCCCAAGATTTAATGAGAGCAGCGCCGGGGACCTCACGCAGGCAGAGCTGGCAGCCTGCGCCGGCAGGGACGGGCAGCGCTTTCCAGAGCATGAGTCAGCCGCGGTCTGCGCAGGGAGGCAGAGCAGTGCGGCGAGCGGGAAGGCAGCAGCGATGCCCAAGGGAAGGCGGCAGGGCAGCACCCAAGCCCAGCCAGGAGCAGCACAGGGCTCGGGGCCGGCAGAGCTGCGTGCCAGCGATGAGCGGGCTGGGGGACTGCCCGAACCGCCGTTACCTGCAGCTCATCGCCTCCCAGCTGGAACAAGCTTTGCACTAGAAATGTTGATTGCTCTAAGCGTTTGTGCAGCACTTTGCCCCTGCGAGTCTGACAACACCTTGTAACCATCCCTCCGTGCCACTCGTGACACTGCAGGAGGAGCGGGGCAGGAGAGGTGCCCGCACCCACGCTCTCGGTCAGGAGCAGGCAGGAAACCCACGTCAGGGGGTGGAATTACCGTGGCAGTTTAACTTCCCTCCAGCTTTCCCAAGGGACGGAGCCCCGCGGCTGCCCTCCGAGGCCAGGACCTTCCCCGTGCCGCCTTCCTTCTGTAGGTGGCTGAGCCAGGACCCGGAGAAGGGAGAGGGATGCTCTGAGCATCCTCGGCCAGCTGCGAAGGGCAGGACAGGCAGCAGCAGCCCGCTCACCCCCAGCTCCTGCAGCACGCTGTCCAGTAACGCTCCGTTCCTGGGGACACCCTGCTCCCCTGGGACTCGCCCCAGCTTTTCCCAGGGGATGCATCAGGCACCAAGAGCCGCGCTGGTTCCTTGTGCCTCCCCACGCAGCCTCTCGCCAGCCCTTCAAGCGCTCGCTATTTCCAGCCCAGCAGCAAAGTGCCTTCGGGGGCCGGAGATGCTCCGGATGGAGACACACCACGGCGTTTAATGAGCCGGCAGCACAGGCGGCTCGCTCGCTGCTGCAAAACACCTCGCCGAGCTCCCCGGCAGAGCTCGCCAGGAAGCAATTTCACAGAGACTTTTAAAATGCCAAAGCGATTCCTACTTTGCAGTTCTAAAGGACTCCGAGCCTTTTCTGCGTGACATTTTTGTGGCAACTTTGTTACTGAAGTATTAAAATTCTAATGAAATGCCCCGTTAAACTGCAAAACAGTGTTTACTTATTAAATGGCTCTAAGAGTTTCTGCTTAAAATGTGGAGAATTTTAGCATCTAAAAACCTTTTTAAAACTTTTTTTCTTGGACTTACTTTGTTTTTTTTTTTTAAAAAGAGGAATCTACAAAGGAGAAACTTAGGCTTTAAGGCTCTCCGTCAGCTCTGCCAACTGTGTCTCACAGTAATAAAATTTCCTTCCCTCCCCAGGGTCCCCGGATCATGCCAGGTACCATTTGCCATCCGTTTTCCATTTCTGACACCCTTCATTTTGTAATACATTATATAAGATAGAGAAAATGGCAAGTCCGTATAAAAAGAAATTCACAATGCGCTGCAGAAATGAAGCATGAGCTCCATGGAGTCTATGACAGCCTCATCACGGTGTGTGGGAAGGACTAGAACAAGGGGTTGTACCAGACCATTGATCTTCAAGTACGTTTCTTATTTTAACTTCAACGAGAAAAAATTTGCTTACCGATCAATAGCGTGCTGTAGCTGAACGTTCCGCCATGCGGCAGGAATCCCTGCCAGCCAGGCGATGGGCCGTGCCCAAGCCAACGCTCACGCTGTGCCCAGACGCCGTCGGGAATCTGACAAACAGGGTCTCTCCGTTTCCACGTTCAGCCAAAAGCAGGGCTCGGCGTCAAGACATGAAAAGGGAATGAAAGGTTTCTTGTGTCCTGCTCGGGCCATGCAAACCGCGTTTACGCAATGGCAAAGGTCTTTTACAACGTTGGGTATCTACGCGCTTTGTGTACTCTGAAATGAATGGGTAAAGTGTGCAGATGACTCTGTTAAACACCATGTCGCTGATATAAGAGGCCCCAGGGGCCTCTTCTGTACCAAAACCCCCTGAAATTCTCCCCAAAGGAGATGAACGCTGCTGAACACGTGCAAGAGCTGCGCTGCCTTCTGCTGAGCACACCCGGTCAAGAGCAGAAGTTGAACTAAAGCCATGGCAAAGGATTTTAAGTCAGGTTATTATACACCGTTGGTCTTACCTGCTCGTCAGCTTCTAGTTCAACTCCCATGACCAAATCATCTGACGGGAAGGGAATATCCGCTCCAGGAGCCGGTCCGACAGCAGATGCTATTTCACGGATGCCGGGTCTCGACTGTCTCATACGTTTAAAGTAAAAAGCGCACTTCAAACAAAAAATGTCTTGACCCATTCTCATCTCAGATAAAGACAAATAAAAATAAAAAGGACCCAATTTTTTTTACACAGTGTTTCCTTAAAGACTGAACTGCAAACACCATCCTCTCCGTTTATGTTCATTCTGGCCAGACAAAAGCTTTTAGGAAGAAAGACTGTTTAATAAACAGACATTTATAACAAGTGTCTGATCTTGCAGCCTCATCATCTGGAAAAGACTCCATTAAACCAAGTGAGAAACTCTTTGATCATTAAGGGTGTTTAATGGGATCAAGATTAAATTATATCATGATTGTGTTAATATCTGCACCAGCAGGTTCAGTTGTTTCCCTTTCTCTCCCTAAGATCTGGTAGTGGGAAACAGGGCAGCTCAGAGGGAAAAAAAAATAAAAAAGCTTTAAAAGGTGGGATAATTGTTCCAGGTCTCAAAAGTTGTTCAAGAAAAGCAGCCATCAGGCCCCACAGCGGATTTCAGCGCTCTCCTGCGCTCACTAATACACACCGGATCAGCAGCACCCGCTGTGCCTCTCATGAATCATCCTCCTTCAAAAGGAAACGGGGGATCACACCGGCACGTACAAAAGCACCCACAATGCCGGAAAAGGGCACGGGACTCATCGAGACACGCGGTTCATCTCAGTCGTTCATAATTTTTGAGATTTCCCTGCCACAGAGATGAACATCCCTCCTTTGCCTTCTCCCTCCTGCTAAAAGCTCGACCCACGTTCCCCTAACGTGCTCCCTCCGAAGCAGCGCGGTCCCTCCGGAGCTCGGTAACACGCACAACCGGAGCGCAAAGCAATCCCTGGGGATGCAAAGGCCGCTCAGCAGGGCGAAGCCATGCCCGGCAAAGTGCCGCCTGCTTCAGCACGCTCACGTGAGGAACAGACTTTGCCCCTCACCTCCAAAACTGGATGCCTTCCTGGGGCAGAGCGCATCTCGTGGAAAAAACTCCATGTCACGGAGCAGAAGACGTTTCCCCTCCCCTACATACCAGCGCAGGGCTCCCTCCAGCAGCAGAGCCTTGCTGTGCAAACCATGGCTCTGGATTTATTTAATTAACCTTTTGGGCTCAACCCGAAGCTGCCGCACAGCTCTGCCAGCCAGTACTCCTTCACAAAGGCAGGGCCCGGCGCGCTGGAGGGCACGCTTTGGGGTCTGAGAGCTGGGCTTTGCTCTTTTGCAGTTGTTGGTTTATTTTTTTAACTTGCATCCTTGGGAAGGCATCCGTCCTTCGTACGCGTGCAATGTTTTTTGCACAGGTCTGTAAGCAGAAATATTTGTTCTGCTGACCCCTGGAAGGCTGAACAATTCTTGACTGCAGAGCACGGCATCTGGCATTAAAATGCATTTACAAGTTCTTAGCAAGAAAGAAATATCTGTCATTAGAGACCATAACAAGAGCTGACTAGAAATTGTTTTTCCTCTCAATTTTAGCACAATAGCTTCTGGCAATAAACCTCTCCATCAGCACTGGGCAGTACTAAGTGCAGATACTGTGTGGGAAGAATCCAAACAAAGTGACAATACCGAGCTTTAAAAGCACTTTGGAGAAAGATGAAAAGGAACAATTGTTGAATGTCAGCTCTGGAAGAGGCTGATGAGATGTAATGGTTCTTCATGTCACCATCCCTTCGCCATGAAACACTTCCAGTGACCTGACAGATGAGTAACTCCTGCAGTTACTTCCAGCTCACAGCAATCCCTGTACAAGAGCTCTGAGATGGCAACATGAGACATCTCCACTCCGGAATGGGACTACAACATCTTTCTCCACATAGGAAAATCTCACGGTGCTGATTTACCAAGCTGGAACCGATGCCACGCGTACAGGTCTTGATGAACCTCAGACAAGAAGGGATGAAAGGGCGTACAGAGAAGATGCGCATCCCCTTTCTTGCTTGCATGCCGACACGTGGGCGAGCACACTCGTGCACGTATGCGTGTGTGAGCACGTCAGGAAGGGTATGTCCCTGTGCCAGGGAGGTGGAGCTGCTGTGGATGACTAGAAAGACCAATCTCAAGTCATCCGAAGTGGGAACTGAGGTGTCAGCGAAGGCCTTCACTTCCAGCAGTGTGGGTGCAATTGCATCAAACTGTAACGAAGCAAATCCATCTTCAAAATCCAAGCTCAAGAACAGCAACTAAATAGCTCCCTCGAAGAAATGTCTTTCCAGAGACCAGCTGTAACTTCTCGCTGAGAAATACGGGCACCACCTGATACCCATTTCTCCGTCCTTGAACAAACACTGTGACTGTGCATTATAAACACCAAACTAAATTAGCACACTAGTGGTCCATGCCAATTATTTCAATTAAATTCTCTTCTAATAACCAATTACTACCCATTTTATTAAATTAAAATTTTTTCAAACAATACTCCCATATGGAGCTATTAGTCCAGATGTAATTATGGGCTTCACACGTGGACACGTGGACACTGGGCACATGAGTTTCTTTCAGTCTCTGCCGCTCTCCCCACCCCCAGTCACGCAATCGCATCCATAGCTGGTCGGAAAGGAAAAGTTTTAGACAGCTTTGAAAAACTGTATTTAGCACCTGTCTGCAGGAAACCTTTCCGTTTAAGCTTTTTTGCTCACACACAAACTAGCACGCTGCATGCAGTAAAAAGGGCACTTTCAAATTAAATTGCTCTAGGGGATTGATTAAAGCAGTCAGAAATAATGCAGCGTGGCTTGGCCAGATGCTTGTGTCCTAACGGTAGGAGTTACAAGACCAACTCAGCTGAACCGGCAGAAGAGGCGAGACAATCTCTAAACCCAGAGCCTTCGCTTCCTCTCTGCCTGCAGCGGGGCACAAGCTGCCCAATCTCTCCGGTAAAAATAGAGATATCACGTTGGGACCAGCGATAAACGGCCACGCTGGCTGAGCCCCAGCTCCCCAAGCTCTGTGAAAAATGAAGTTACGTGAGCTGCAAGGCCAAGGCTCGCTCATCACCCGGAGGCATCTGCATCTCGCAGAGCTGCTCGTCTGCCATGGCCCCTGCCTGGTCCCTGCTCAGTGCGGAAGGGGAAGGAGCCGAGATCCTCCCGCCGCCCCCGCAGAGCGAGGCTCCGCGCTCCCGAGCAGAGGCGGGGGGATGCTCCGAGGCTGCTTCTCGCTAAAACCCAGAGCGGAGCCAAGGGACCCAAAAGAAAAAAACCCAACCCAGAAGAGAAGGCAGGAGCCGTGGCTCAGGGGCAGCAGAGGCTGGCAGCTTCTGCCCAGGAGGGCCGGCCACCTCCTGCCCGCACGGTGCCGACGGCTTCAGCCTCCGCGTGTGCAGGAGCAGGATTCCCGCTGCTCCGAGGCGCTCTCACTCCATGAGTCTTGGGTGGAAAACCACCCGCTTTTGGCGAAGGCCTGCCTTGCTCGTAAACATTTAGCTGGTGGATTTTTTGCTGCTTTCTGACAGGATAACACATTCCTCAGCGATGTCACTTCTGCCCACAGGATGGCAAGGTCTCAAGCTGACATTTGCTAAACATCTTCACCACCTGCTCCCCAGAAACGCTCCTCTCTCCTAGACAGAGGAGACATTTGTCTTGACAGCTCCTGCCGTCGGGTAGCTAGCACGTACTCTGCCTCCGAGCCATGGTGCTTGTCCCTCCTGCTCTAACTGCTGCTCAGCACCCCAGCAATGGGTGCTGGATTCTCATGGGCGCTGACCCCCGGCCAAGGTTCACAGAGGGCTGGCCGTGCCAAAGCAGCAGCCCGGCATTTGGAAAGTCCAATTCCCAAACCAGCTTGCCTGTATGGATCTGAAGTCAGCAACGGATCGTGGCAAAGCTCAACCAAAGCAACGGCTTTGCTAATAGTCACCGCCAGCCTACCGGGAGCGGATATGAGACACACAGAAGGCTCGATGACTCTACCCACAGCCCAAAAAGTAATTGCTCCCCACCTAAAGGTAGCTGCTAAATTTGCAGAGCAACACTCCCGCTCCTGCAGGAGCCTGCGTGGGCTGCAGGAAGCGCGGCAGAGTCACTAATCCAAACACAGCCGCCGTCGTACCCGCACTCGCTCCACAGCCTCCCCGCCGCACTCCCCCACGGTTCCTTCCCGGAGATGCGGCAGAGCTGCTGCCGTGCCGATCCGAAGCGCTTGCGGACGGCGGTTACACGAGCCCGTCGGCTGGAGACCGGGTGCGAGCAGCGCAGAGCCCCAACCAGCTGCGAAAGACCCCGCAGGAGGCACAGCCCGCAAAGCAGAGAGCACGGGTGCTCGCATCCGGCAGAAATCACCACCCGACCTGAACAAAATCCAGCAGATCTCAATCCCAGATCGATCACAGAAGATGCGGTGGGTTTCACCCGACCTTAAAATAAAACTTTTTTACAAAATCCTGCTGTTTTACCAGACAGCAGCGGCTGACAAACACACAGCATCCACGTCCGTTGCGGGAGAGCCCCCAGCCCCAGCGCAGAGCGAGGACCTCGCCACAGGTCTCTGCAGACCGGGGCCAGGAAACACCCAGCACGTGAAGAAGGGCAAGCAGCGCACGAGGAAGGGGGGGATACAACCTGCACATCCATGTTTCACTCCAGGAGTGTCGGGACCTGCAGACAGGAGGATGACAGCACCTTCCTCAGGACCCTCGCACGTCCCCAGGCAAGATCAGGCCGGGTGGAGGAGCTCAGCCTCCAGCCTTGGCTAAGCTGTTGTTGCAGGGCCAGCACAAGGACTGCTGCCCAGACAGGAGACACAGATGTACCCCCTCCACGCCCCCCAGCACCCCAAGACAGGGTATCCAGCATCTCACATGCAAATGCACCAGAGCAGTCAGCTTCATGCAAAGCTACAACCAAAAACTAGAAGACAGGTGACAGCAAAGAGTCCTGGAGAGAATAATAAAAGCACCATTTAGCCCCGGGTTTGGGGAGTTTTGTCGGACCGGAGTCATGTTTGTGTTGTCCTCAAGAGGGCTCTACCACAGTATTACGAAAGAGCAGCCGCAAAAATCGTCGGTGTCAAAGAAACTGTTGAAACAGTAGACATGAAATGCGCCTCAGTAAACCAACCACGGTGGGGCACGGAGCGAGGGTCGGACACTGGGCAGCCCCACACGGGTCAAGGGAGCGATGCCACGTGGGCGAGGAAGCAGCTCGTGTCTGAGATGGACCCCCCAAAGCAACAGGAGGAAGTTTGCGTTGGCCACAGCGAACACCTGCACTGTTCTCCATCGGCTCCTTGCAGCACCCAACACCCCGCCCGGGGACACAAGCCCCTCCGCGGGCGGTGGAAGGCTGCTGCGCTGCTCCGCTCCCCGAGGGAAGAGGCGAGGGCTCAGCGCTGCTCCTCACACTGCAGCTGGGAGCAGCTCCAATGCGGGGGGAGCTGGGGGACCTTCAGTTCCAGCCCGCCGGGACGTGCCGAGGCGCACAGCGACACAGCCGCACGCTGCCGTGAGGCAACCAGCACCTCAGTAGTGCCCAACTTTGCAAGCAGAGGTTGCACACTGAGCAAAAGCAGGCTATTGCCAACCCATTCAGGTACAAGACCAACCCTCACGCTGGTTTTTAGCTCACATCAGGCAAGACTTTAATACATCAAAACAGTAACTCTACAAAGGGAAGAGGTGAATGAACCTCTCGGCATCACCGAGGTGACACCTCGCTGCACACATTCCCTCTATCGCCACAGCGGTCTTTCACCCTTGAAGCAAATTGTTTCTCTCACCCATTTCATTCGTTGCCATTTCACCATTTACATCGGCTAGCTGACCCCAGGAGCTACCCACCCCCCGGCTAATGGGCTCGCTTAGTGTGTGCTGTGAGCCTCAGCCTTCAGCCCGATTCCTTCCTCCCTTCCTTCCTTCCTTCCTTCCTCCCTCCCTCCCTCCCTCCCTCCCCTCGGCTGCGCCCACACCCTGGCCCGGCTCTGAGCTCTCAGAGGCTGCGGCCGTGGCTATTTGTACATCGTGCTACGCATATACGCACACCCACACAACTGCTGCAAAAAAGCAGGCAGGGAAATATAATGATGGTATCGTGTTGGAGAGAGCGTGAGCAAGCTGCACCCTCCCCATTGCAAGAGGAATCCTATTCAATGCAGAAAAAAATCATAGAAAACCCCAGGGGAAAACACGCCTGCCTACAGGTACCCTCGCACGCAGCAAAAACCATCTCACTGCAGAAACTTTTGTTCCCGAAATAGAGGGCTGGCACCCAGCACGTTGGGACTGACCACAGGGCGATTGCTTTGGAGCCGTCACGATCTCGACGTGTTCCTCCTGCCTGTAGACTTCACTTTGCAGCTTCCACTCCCAAAACACTGCTTCTGTGCTCTGTTTGACTGTCAGCAAACAGCCCAGCCCCAGACCATCCCTTGAAGGAAGATGACCAGAAGAGAACCAGATGGTCTATCGTTAGGAAGAAGACATAAGCAAGACCGTGCAATTGTGGCCCCGGTGCAAGTCCGAAGAGGCAAAGCTGACTCAAAGCTCCTGGACTTCTTCCAGAAAGCTGTGGATGGCCCCTGCAGAGCACCTGCCCCCTGCGCTGACGTAGCTTTAGAACAGAAAATAACGCTTTAAAAAGCTTGCAAGCTAACGTAACTGTGGCAAAGCATTGCTTCACCCACTGCTACAGGATCCTGCTTGAAGGACAAGTTTTCAGAGCTTGAGAGATTTGGAAAACATGCCCTTTTTCCCTTTTTTACATTTTAATCTGCTAGTAACACACTAACGTCTACAACCTATCTGTCCCACCAAGACTTAAGCCCTGTATTTCAACTCTATCATCACAAACTCCTTCGTTATCAATTATTTATCATCTAGAATAATTGAAGGGGCGATGCTGAAGCCTACCCAGGGGATCTGCAACCCTGGAAACCTCCTCCCAGCCCTCTGGCTGTGCAGAGGAGGTTTTAAGACACTCACCATAAGGTTGCTGGGACCGAATAGGACACGACTGCTGTTCCCCACAGACCTGCTCTCCCAGGGACCTGCCTTCTCCAGCAGGTTGGACTTTGATCATCTCCCTGCAGTAAAACAGCCAAACTGCAGCCAGCACAGTTCTGTAGGCAGCTGGCAAGAGATTTGTACAGTGCCTGTACGACCCATTAACTGAGCTGTCAGTCAGGAGGAATACGAGGTATTTTCTTTGCAAATTAATACCTACATCTTTGCTGTGGATCCAAGCAAGTGCCAGTGGAGCAGAGGCAAATGCAGCATGGCAAGGAAATCTGCACTAGCTGCAGGGCTTCAGCAGGCAATGTGTTCTTGATAAGCAGAGCTGAAAATAGTAGACGATACAGAAATAATCCTCTCTATTGGTGCAACTTCTCAGAAGCAGGGATGTTTTGATTTGCATTTCAGGCCTTTTATTCCTCTCTAAACCCTTGTGCTGCATAGTCTATCACAAAATGAATCCTCTGAGACACTGTGCTTTAACAAGAGGCTCTATGGGGGGGGTGTTATTAACCAGTTTATTTAGGCTCTGCTTGTGATTTCTCTTACCATGACCACCCAGGGGTCTGTGAGAGCAGCTCACGCCCAAGCAGAGCCGGCGTTAGGACAGGGCTGGCTGCAGAAGGCAGCGATGGTGGGGCAGGAGCCCCCGTCCCCCCCGAGGCAGTGAGCAGGGAAAGCCTGAGCTCCGACGCTCCCTACACGCCGTCAGTCACTGAATGGGTTGAGCAGAGGAAAAGGAATGAGCACCACCTTCAGAACGGCAATAAATTATTTCCCTTGGGAACAAAGATGCAACTGTGATGAGATAAAGCAGTGGGAAAACATAGCAGAAAAATTTAATGCATTCTGTGCAATTACAGCTACAGCTGCCAAGTTGTTTCTCATACTGTCACTACGGCGGCGGTGACAGCTTCGGTCTCAGCGTGACCTTCCACCCCCACCCAAGCCAACTGCAATGCTCCTGTGGATTTCTGCAGACACAGGGTTCTGCTGCGATGACAGATATCATCATTTCTTCACCAGATCTGTGGGCACAGACTCACATTCACGATACTTCCCTGGTGCAAAAGGGACCCACGTCCCGTGTAGATCTGTGCCAAGATCTTACATGCAACCAAGCTTCTTCCACTGGCTCACATGTGATTTCTGTTCCCTGCTCTTTACCAGCATGTTTCAGCAGCTGTCCATCTGAGCACAGGAGCTTCAAGAAGCCCCAGGCAGAAAGGTGCCCCAGGCCCACGCGCAGCTGGAGCAACTGGCAATGTCCCCACCAGCCCTCAGTCTCACGCCGAGATGACGTGGAAGGAGATCTGCCCTAGTTAACCATGGCAGGACCCAAGACTCCAACATTTTTCATGCCACTCAGCACTCCATTTCTTCAGTTCCACTGCAGGAAACTTTTCAGTTGTGACTTTCTGAGTGTCCTTTACAACCAGTCAAAGGGAATAAAAATGGTCATTTTGCCAACGCGTTTCATTTTCCTTCAGTAAGACCAATGCCAGCCAGGTGCTCCCCTTGCACCATGCCCACCTCGCAGAGCACCTGGAGACCCGGTGCTCACCGCCGGATTGCGAGGGCTGTCGCTCCTCCGCATGGCCCTGCCCTGCCCCTTTGCTCTTGCGCACAACACGAGCCAAACACCAGCTCCTCAGCTGCACAAGTCTCTGCTGGGACTACAGCCACCGCTCGCAGCAGGGACACGGCCCTCTGCCACCCCGGCTCACGCTTTCCCCTTCACTTGGACAGGTACTCTCAGGTAATTTGAAACACCAAGTTTTTCCCTTTCAAGCCCATCTTCCCAATAAATTGAATAGAAACCAAAGTGAAAGTAAATAAACTGAGAAAATACACCAGGGAGGGATGGAAATTTGAGCCATGTTAAATTGTGCTAAATAACCGAAAATCAATGTTGTTCTTCCTCTTTCATCAGGGCACAGCTGTACATACTGCAGCACTCCAGGGACACCTCCTCTCATTCCACCGGACTGCTACGTGCACTTGCTTTTATTACAAGCAAGGGTCCATTACTGACAGTGAAAGCAATATCCCTGAAAAGAGTAATGACTTTTTTTTTTTTAAATTATAGATATAATTATAAGGGAAATGCATTTCTTCTCTTACTCTATTACTTTCATAACTTTCCTAATATTCCTGCTGATGTCCAGGGGTTCCTGCCTTAAGATGAATATTCAAAGGCACACCAATAGCTACAAGGATATATCTTTTTCAAAAAATTCCTAACAGCACTTCAATTAAGACACCGCGTTAATAATCACGACTGCAGCTTTTGAGAACAACGGAAAAAGCAAACCACAATGAAGAATGCTATGCGTCATTAAAATTAAAAAAAAATAAAAAATCTACAAACACAAGAAAACCCATACCCTTTTCGTAAAGCTGCCCCAAGCTTCCAGCATGCTCTTTACCCCGGTGTGGCCCATCTGGAGCCGGGCTGAGGAATCCAGTGGCGATACACGTTGACTTTGCCTCTGTTAAGGGAGAGGACCTGCTGCAGCCACCCTCCCTGGAGAGGACCCGGCCACCCAGGACTCCAGACTTCTTGGTTACTCTTCCGTGCAAAGTGGCGAATGGGACTGGCAGCAGATTTAAGTACACCAACACTCTGCCCCAGGTGCTTTTTCCCTACATTGCGATAAGCTCTGCTAGTCTAGACCTAAGGCACCGGGCCTCAGAGCCATGCCCGGTGGCCTGGGATGCCCCTGCCCACTCCAGAGCGCAGGAACAAGCCCCATCGCAGGAGCGCGTGTGTCTGCTCGCCCCCTCCAGAAAGCTCTGGCAGCTTCTCTGACAACTTAGATGGCACCTGGGGACTGAATTCGGTCTTGTCCACAGCCTTGGCTGACACAGCAGAGCTGCAGGCATCTGCTTTGGGAAGGGCTACACCAGTATGCGTCACCTGCCCGACGCACTGTGCTGCCTGGAGCAGGAGCCCACGTGGAGTGGCAATCCCTCCAACCGGGAGCAGAGTTCCTGCCGTGGGCTGGCTGAGCTTTCAGGAGCAGATACTTGCTTGTCTACTGTCAGACAGAAACTTTCTGACAAAGCGCTGACTCAGGAAAACAGGCTAATCCAATTAATAAATGTTTTGATTTTGCTTTGCCAGGTGGCAAAAGCAGAGGGGAAGCAATTCATTTCAAGTGGTCACACAGGCACTCCTAAGTTTCTGTTTCGGATCCCACCAGCTTCACCAGTGTCATTTAATACTTGGTTTGGAGCTGGGCTCAGGCATCGCGACTGAGACTGAGTCACCCCTTGAGAGATTCTGCACACAGGGCTGGTGGGAGACGGGGGTCTTCACACTCTAATTGAGGGAACGGGTATTAGACAACAAATACCTTCATCCTGCTTTCACACGCAAGGCATCAAACTGCTGGGACATGAAGATGCCTTCACCAGAGGAATTTTGTGGCACACAGGCGTCAGAACTGGATCTCCCAAATCCAGGTACAAACCTTCCCAAGTGCAGATATTACAGCCTGGACAGACATTAGAGTCCAGAGCCTAAAACATTGGCCATTACCTCAGCATCACAGAAATAAATGTCTCTAACTTCTGGATACAAACTCAAATTTTCAAATTAGCATCTGCATCTTCCAAATAAAATGACAGAAATTGCCCATTAAATCAAATGGCAATGAAGTGGGGATTCAGCCGCAGACATATTCAAGGAAGCCGACAGAAGGACACAAAACTGCTCAGATCCATTAATGTAACGATGCATTTGATGAGGAAGTCACTTGGGGCACGTTAGCATGAAAACGGCAAGAACAAGATCCTACAAGCCTGATATTTCAGTGCTCCAGTTTGCTTGTGCCAAGTATAAACCAACCTATGATTTAGAGCCACCACCTAGTGACAAATTTAAGAGACAAAGACCAGACATCAGTTAACATATAAAGAAGTTTCCAAAATCTATCTAACCTGGCAGTAAAAACTTAAAAGAATTTGCCCGTTGTTAAAAGCCTCTCTTTTCTTGGTTATGCAACATCTGAAAAAATCTTTGATTTGAAACAGGAGATGTTAAAATTTTTATAGAGAAGTTGCTGAATTCTTCTGCACAAGCAGCTTTTCCAAACATCCTCATCCATCAAAACGATTCTTTGCTGATAATTAGCCTCAGAAAAATGCACTTAATCAAAGTGACATCCATTACTTCTTGCTACTGTAAATAGGACTGTGGCTTCTGACGACGATTTTCTGGAAAGTATTCAGACTATTTAAATTAGGCAACAAATAAGCTCCTAATGACACTTCTCTGAGATACAGTTTAATTTTATTTATGGGCTTTTTTTTTACATGCCTCAACCCAGTTGTCATTGCTGCCCAAGAAAAGAGAACGCAGGAGATCAAAAACTGCCATAGTCAGGACAGCAAAGATCAAAGGGATGCCACAGCTTGTGGTATAAAACAATATTTATCAATTCAGCAGATGTGCTTTCTCAGCTGCCTTTAATCAGCAAATACCAGTATCACTTTAGAACAGAAGCCTTCCTTCCAGAGCCCGGACTGGCACCGATGGGATGCAGCATTCAGCTCCTCCTCCCTCCCGGCAGCACCCCGTGGCCTTGCTCCTACACACACAGGTACCCTTGCACGGAGGATTCCCATAACCAGAGGAGTCATGGGCCAAGCGTGTGAAAGGGTGGCCAGGCACAAGCAGTATTCGTGCCCCCGGTTCTTCACCTGCTTTTTGTTACAGTCTCAACATCTTAAACTCTTCCTTTACTGTTAGATTCCAGCGGCTCTGAATACTTTCACAGCAACAAAACATCAGTGAGATAAGAAACGCAATGCTGCCATAAGAGACCAGAACAGATCTCTTTTTCTTCCAGTATTGACATTGACAGAACCTTCCAAAAAGAGGGAAAGAAACTTCTGAACCAGGCGGGACTTATGCCAGACAGCTGAGGCAACTTCTGCATTCCCAAAGAGAACCTTCTCTCCCCAAAGGAGAAATTACCTCCTAGTTCCCATTAGTCAGATTTACGTCCTGAGACAGCAACTTGTATCCTCTGGAAATTTAAAGCTGAATGACAGATAATCCTGTTTCTATAACCCAAAGACTGGCTTCGCAAAAATGTCAAGCATGGTATTTAAATACAGCTGCCCTGCACTGAAATACAGCTAAGCCCAAAGTCTTCCAGATGCCTCGTGGTAGTGAGTTCCAAAGATGAGTAAGAAGATGTTGGAAGGAGAACTTCCATTTGACAGCTCTAGATTTGCTTGTCAGTAGGCTTTTCTCCCTCTGTTGCACAAATCCATTTACCTCCCCCATTTCTCTTCTAGTCGGTCTTTTCCTATTTGCTTCCTGGCTGATTTATTACCATCCTCCACACAACATTCGAAGTATTATTTTAATTCTCATGTCAATCAGTCTACCAGCCAACGAGTGAGACCTACTTAGTTAGATTGCCTTCACCTTTCACATTCTAAAAAGAAAAGTAAAATAGGAGCAGCTTGTTTTACCTATTCCACCTCATATTCACTGATTAGTTCTTTCAGTTCTGCAGGTTATCTGGACATGCCCTCTCCTTTGGCATACCACAGCTCTCTAATTATCCACTTGTTCCAGCAAGCTCTTGTCTCCTGGAGTTCCAGCATTACCTCATTCCTTACCTCAGTCGAGTCTTGGTGTCTCCTCAGCATCCTCTGTGATGAGGATGGATTAACACATCTCCTCAGAAGCAGCGAAACCTGGATTCCCCTACAGCCTCCCATCTTTCAGTCTTCTGCTGACCCCAGAACCTCCTCACTTCCATCAGCACACTGTCATTCCAGGGGAATTTTTCAAAAGCAGATATTTGAGACGCTAATGTTTTTAGCATTGCTTTTATAAGTAAATGAGATATTTACTGCTATGAGTGTTTTCCTTCAGTGATACATCTGTAAGTCCACTGAGCTCTATTTTACCATTCACAGTTCCTTGCACTGTTTATGTGGGGCAATCTTCCTCAGCACATTCCAGCCAGTGCTGTAACAAAGCACTTCAAAGCATATCTCTGAGCTGCTTAGTATTTATAAGGACAGCAAAGCCAAAAAAGGCTTTCAGCTTTTCTTCTGCTAGCCTAAATCAGATCCTTATTCAGTTGGTTTGGAACAGACTAATCTGCTGGTCATAATTACTCCAGCAAGCTTGCTTCATCTACAAGGTCCCAGTATTATTAATGACTTGGACTGAAACTGAGGCCTAACAACAGCATTTCCAAAAGCCCACGGCAGTGACTTATCTCAACTCCCATCAAAGTCAAGAGGACTACATGTGAATAGCAAATGTGTGCTCATAGCTTTGCATTCCCAAACACACAGTGAAGTTTTCAGTATTTTCTAGATGAAGGGGAAAGTCAAACAACTAAAGATAACAGGATATAAAGCCAGTGAAACAAAGATATCTTGAGAAACAAGGCTAATGAATTCACCAAAATAATCCACAGTATCTCCACACTGAAATTAGAGAGAGATTCTGATCAGAAACACGCAAATCTAGATGAAAATGAAGATTAAGGGGCACACCAGTGAGATGCAGAAAAAACCCACACAATCTATACTTGTCATCTCTATTTCAGATCCACTCAAATACTTAAATACGAAAACTATTAAAACTCTAATCTCCAAACATATGCAAATGAGCCATATCATAACTATTCCGAAATCCACACATTTTCTGCATTGGAATTTCCAATCAGCTTTTCACCTGATGCCATAAAACTACATTAATGTTTAAGTGCCTGTTAAGGAAATCTGGGCTTTAAAATCTTGAGGATCACGCACTCATTTTCAAAAAAGATCAATTCTTATAGAGCTATAAGAGTTAGGAATGCTTATTTAGAACATTTGTAAATCCCAGATTTTCAAATTCAAATTCACTACTGCTTTTTTTGTTTTGTTTTTTGTATGACACTTATACACATAAAAAAATGAAACTACCTTTTAACACAGATGCACAAAAGACTTGATGCGGATGTACCAAATGCACAGCAGCTACTCAAAGGCTAATTCACCAGCAATTGAAAGGGTTTTTTTTTCAACAAGAGTTACATCTCTCTCTGTTTACGTCATGCAATTAGTTGGTGGGAAAAGATGACAGTCTTACTGACTCCCCATTACCACTGTAGCGCCTTGATTTTTATTACATGAACAGAGTTGAAGGGAGGGTTGTTCTTGTTCCTCTTCAGTTAACTGCTCTGCTCACGGAATTCACTTGCCACTCATAGCACTCCTCCTTTTGCTTTAGCTTACTCAATTTGGCAATAAATCCCTGCCAGCCAGCCAGGAATAGCAGGCTTGGCGCTCAACCCATAAAAACCATTTCTCTAGGCAGCCCAGGAAAGGGAGAGTTGTGCCACATGCACAGCAGCTCCTTAGAGTCACTCTGCTCCCATCAGTATTCCCTGCTGCAAAGACAGCCTCTGAGAACAGAGCCTCTGGATGAGCCTTACCTCCTAAATAGATGTATGTCTTCAACTCAAACTCTGCATATGGTTTAACAAGGAGTTTCACCAGCCCCTCACCTGACCGACTGTATCCCATGCATCTCCCAGACAGTGGCCCCTTTTCTTCCTTGCCAGCTCCTGATGGGACCCCCAGACACAGCGAGCTGCCTACCATACCCACACATCTCAATGTCTGCTGGCGCAGTATGCCCACAATTCCCAATGTCCAGAAGCTCCAACACGTCCACCAGCCCTGAACACCCCCGCATTCCCGGTGCCTACTGTCCGAGGCGTACCCACCACACATCCCCACGGCCTCCATCCCAGCATGCCCACACGCATCCCAGTGCCTCCTCGCCTGGGCATGACCACCGGCTCCTGCGAACACATCCCCGTGCCCGCGGACTCCGGCATCCTCCCGCATCCCAGTGCCCTCCAGCCCCGTGCCCGTACCCCCACCCACCGCTGCCCACCGCGACGGGAACCGGCCGCCAGCACCGCCGAGAGCTCCGCGCCCCGTGGGATCAGCACCGCGGAGAGCTCCGCGCCGGGCGGGGTTCAGCACCGCGGAGAGCTCCGTGTCCCCCCAGCCCCGCCGCGTGGGTGTCCCACCCGGAGGGGGCGGGGCGCGGGTGTCCCAAGTACGTGACCCAAGCCCAGGTATGTGTCCCGGGCCCGGGGGAGTGTGTCCCTCCCTACCCACCTCCGTG
>VXBL01002756.1:648-36293 GCA_013400195.1 Aramus guarauna | reverse complement strand
TGTGTTGTGAGCGAACTATCCTTGCTATCATTTGGTAACCAGTCGTCTTCTCTGATGGCAATAATCCTGGACAAAGTTGCAGGTTTCACAACTGGAATGCTGTACAGAATTATTTTTTCTTGGGCAGGAGAAAACCCAGCTGCAGTCTTGGAGCTGACAGCCAGGGAAGACCAACTGATATGAGTCCATCATGTACACTGACTGTGCCTTGGAGGAGAACGAGTGGTTTTAAGTGCATGAAACCCAGCATGAAACCCATTTCTTTTTGGAGTCACAGATAGTTGAACACTTAAACATAGGAGATGTTGACACTACATCAATACAGACTGCTGTAAGGGGCTCTGAAGTAGCCTGCAGCCCTCACCAGCTTCTTGGGGACATGCTGAGCTAATTTGTCTCAAGCAAGCTCTCTAGGCACAGCAAGGTGGGCTGAAAATCCTGAAAAGACTCAGTTATTTCCAACTCTTTACTGGGGATGTGGGCTGATTCCCCTTTCCCCTGGTAAGGGTCTTGCTAAACCAGAGTGCTATTCTGTATCCCACCGTTACCATTTTGAGAAACAATGTCTTTGGGCAATGGGTTTGATTTTTAGTTCTTTTCTTCTCTTAAGTCCTGCCTACCAACCACTGCCTCCTCTGAGCCTGGGACAGCTTCCTTGGCAGTCCCAGGCCAGGTGGCTGCACTCAGTTGCATCCTTGTCCTGATGCAGCACATCAGGCCGCGGTTTCGCGAGGCATCCGGACCGGACCATCAGGTCGTGAGTCACATCTCCCTTGGTGACCTAGAGCAGGACTGACTCACTGACAGAGATGGGATAGTTTTTCTTGGCCTCTTTGCCCACTTCATCTCACCGACAGTGAGATTTCCTGTTACCCTGTGAGGGCTGCAGATCCCAGAGTGCCTGTCTGTGAAGAGGGTTTGTTCCTCTGGGGGAAGAGCCGGGTGGTCAGGCCCTGTGCTCCCTGTGGGACACGGCTACAGGGAGGAAGGTGGTGGGTGTCTTTCAGCGAGTGGGTGTGGGGGGAGAAGAGAGTCGGGTGCAGCCCCTCAGAGGTGCTCTCAGAGGGTTGGTGTGAGCAGTTGCTGCTGTTCAGCAGTTGGCACTGTCTGCTTTTTCTTTTGTGCGTATTGAATACGGTTTTTCTTTGAATCTCCAACTAAGTGCTGTATATTATACGTGCTGTTTGTAGCTATTAAAGATACTTGTTTTGAGATAACTCTGCAATATGGCACATACATAATTAGGTATAATTAACTCCAATTAACCATATTAAGTTTTGCAACACTTCTCCTGCGATATTCTGAAGCTGGCTTTAATAGGTTTTCTGACTAACAAACCCACATTTGCAGGTTCAAGTTATACAAACTCATTCATATTCCAGGTGTTCCCTTTTTCATTTCAGTGCTGTGCTTTTGAATGCAATCATTTGTTGTGCAGTTGTCTGCATAATTAACTTGCAGCCTGGAGGACTCTTTCCTTCTGAGTGCAGGATCCTCACAGTGCGTCTTTGGTGCTCTTCACATGACACTTCTGGGGAGCTGCTGATCACGATGGCATCTCAGTTCCCGGTTTACAAACTCCTTACCTCACCAAAGCTAGTTAGATGAGTACATGCTATGTTTGACAAAGGCCTAAGCAGCACGTATGGTGAATAACACTTCACCTTGCTTATTTAAACAGTAAGCTAAAATTTTGCCTTTTATGCTTTTTAAAGTCTGCTTCATCTTACTTTTTCCTTTTAGTTTTAATTTTGTTGTAGCTTTTGTTGTTCTTGTCAGAAAGTGCTTTGAAGTGTCATGCATTAAGAAGTTATATAAAACAGGTGATTGATTGAAAGACAAATGCAGTTTGGCAATAACAGAAAGATGCTAATGCAATTTACGTGTGAGGAGCGTACTGTGGCGTATTGCAGCACCCTCTGGAGCCCAGCACCCCGCACCCCGCATCTCAGATGACGGAATCGACATTTTCCTTCTCAGCTCAGCCTAGCATTTGAAGGTGGCTCCAGGTCCTCTAGATGCTGGCTACCACATTTCTTAGCATTTGCCTCCTGAAGAACAACTGGAAACAGCAAGACTGGTAGTGTATATTGCAAGGTCTACCCCATGTCCAGTTCCTGAAAACCAGAAAATGCATGCACAATTGGCACCAGAAATGCTGACATTGGCACGAAAGGATCTCTCAGTTGTCCTCCATGCAAAACAGCTTCTTGACATCTATGAAACCGTTCATCACTCCCCAGATTTTCAAGGCTGCATAGGTATTAATTTGCTTCTGGTTATAATCAAGCTGTCACTGATTTTAATGGTCCTTGGATCAGACAGGCCTTAGTTTTTATACGGTTTCCATTACAGTGTTAATTAACTTAGCATGCAGATTTAGCTATGAAGCTTAGAGATTTCATTTAGTTTTTATAATTTAATTGTGGAAACGTGGCAGTAAATGCAGATGAGAAGTTACGTGCAATTAATATTGACCCAGGACTACTCAAATGTCAGACACTTGTCTCTGAAGACTCCCTAGGAAATCCAATCTGTTAAATATTGATTTTGTAATGTGGGGTTTTCAAACAACCTTGATACTGGCCTATCTGCATTCTTCCCAAAGTCTGGACTGTGTGAAACCTTGATGTCCGCAAGAGCCAACGCTGAAAGTCAGAAAATCCTGTCACTTTGTGATGCTACCAGCAGTGTTACCTCCTGCAACGTTTTTTCAAAGATGCTGAAATAACAAATACATAGAATTAGCCTTTGTGATGGTGTGGGTATGTGTGTGAGAGGGCAGGTGGGGAACTGTTTTCACGGCTTTCAAAGGAATATAATTTAGAGCCGTTGATAAACAGCTCATGGAGAGTTTGGGGAATGAAGTGCTCTTATCACAGCAGTTGCTATGCCTTTGCCTGGCCTGAAAGAGCCCATGCGATTGTGGGAAGGGGGGGTCAGTTTCCATGCTGACCTTATCCTTGGCATAGCCCACAGATTGAAAGATAGGCTGACTACCATAAGATGTGTTGATACTGGTCTGCTGAAATCTCCATCTGTTTTAGACAAATGGCTCACAGAGTCACTGGGATTTGTACTGTACATGGCAAAAGCTACCGTATTGAAGAAATTAGTAACCTGTTGTCATATCTGTTGGCAAGATTAGTAGTCACAGGTTGAAGGTAAAACTTTCTAACTGCCTGCATACTGAACTAGGGAACACATAGCTTGACAGGGTATGGAAATGACATTATTAGAAGTGTCCAATAACAGATTGGGCAATTATCTGTTATAAATTGTTCAGGTAGAGCTGGTCCTGCCAAGGTGCTTTTTTTAGTCTGATTTTGTGAGAGGCTGGCACACTGCTGTACTTTTTGATTATAGCTGGTGTTTGATATTTCAAGGAATGAAAAATCCCTGCTCTGCTGTGGGCTTGGTGTGGATGGAAGAGGAATTCTCCTGACCATGGGCATCCCATCAGCTGGGAATCTTCACATGGCCCTTAACATAGTATCCTGTGGAAATTGGTGCAGCACTTTAAAAACTTTCTAATTACCGAGGTATGTGTGGCTACAAATGTCACTAATAGCTTAGGCAACTAAGCAGAAAAAATGAAGTTCCTGAAATAGTTGCTGGATTTAAATTGGAGGTAATGGGGATTGTGCAGGCTGCATCTTCTTTAGATTCACCTCTCAGCAAGAGGGAAGCAAGCAAGGAAGACAGATTGAGAGATGTTTGTGCCTTGCAAATTGCAGGAGTTCACTGAGTTGAAAGATGCTGTTAGTCTTACGGGCAGCCAAACTTGTTTGTTTTAAACCAGAACACAAATAGAGGCAGTGTTAAAAGCATTTCAGCTGTCAAAAGGGACAGAGACAACAAATTGCACAGGTAGACTGCTAAACTGCATGTTAAATGCACAACTGCATGGGCAAGCTCAGGAATGGCTCTGGGCTGACATTTCTGGAACATGTTGCTCAGGTCTGTTGTGCATTTTGGCGTGCCCAAGAAGTGGATGTTTGACTGCTACGTCACGCTTCCTTTCTGGCTCTCCTGCAACTCCCCCGTTCATGGTACTTCAATTTTTGGCCTGCCTTGGGAAGGTCCGTGTTGCAGACAACAAAATACATAGTGTGTTGTGCCTGGTACAGGATGGGGAAGGAAAGAGAGGTGTCTGTGCTGTGCTGTTACAAAAGGGTATCTCTCCCATGGCTCCCTGTGCTGGAAGTAGTCCCATCTTACAGCTTTGCACTCGAAAGGCTGTCCTGATGCATGAAGGGACATGTCTCCAATGTAGGACCCCTCATTCCTTACTATCCATTAATTTTATCTGCCACATAACTCATCCTTGGGGGACTGGAGGGCAGCAGAAAGTCTATTCCTGGGCGATTGTTAGATGTCAGAGCAGGGGTCCCACAAGGACTGCATTTTAGCAGCCTCATCCCTTTCCCATTGTAGGCTTTCAGAAAAGAGGGGAAAAATGTGATTCCCTCCTCCCCCACTCCCTGCTTTGCTTTTGAAGGCAAGCTGAAAGCAACAGCATGTGGAGCAGAGTGATGTCTGAGCCTGCAGCTTATTGCAATTTTTCAGTGCATTGTATCTCCACGTGAAGAGCTGAAAAGCTAAGCTGAGACAAACAGCCCCTAATTGCTGCTCCAGGTTCTCCTGGAAAAGCTCGGCATTGGTCTATGAAGGGAGAAGCTGTGGAGGGGGCCTGCCTCCATGCATTGGCCCCAGACTGTTGTTCATTACACATAGAAGAAAGTATCCAGTTGTCTAGGATCATTTTGGTGGCATGGTTTGTAGCACATGTGCACGCCATAGCTGCTTCACCTGCTTCAGGGCTTCTGACTGTGTTGAGTTACGTGTAGTGACTCAGAGGGCTTTCCCTTGGTGGAACATAAAGGTTCACTTGCAGTCCATCAGCTTATGTAAAAGTTTGAACTATTTTTGTTCAAGTGCATTGCCGTACATTTTTAGACTAGCTAAACTTCATGCACACTCCGTTTGCCAAATCCACCACTTTGCTACATCCAGTGAGATGGTATCAAAATCTCTCTGAAGCTTTTAGGGACTGCAGTGGTGCAGAGTGCTCTGTGAACACAACCATATTGCTTGTGCATCCAAATCTCAGGGAGAAAACTGCTAATTTGTGCATGGCATAATTCCCACTTTCTGAAAGTTACCAAAAATACGGAAGAAATCTAACTCAGGAAGTACTGCTCAGATTTAGAGTGTATTGAAATAGACTACGGTAGATCCTTATAGATTGCAGTCATTAAAACCCTCATGATGTGACTGTATTCAGTCTTATCTTTGCTATTACACAGAACTAAAGCTGTACGTATCTCTGCCTTTTCTTGTTTATCCTATAGTCCACTTCATGCCATTGTGCATTTTGCTGTGCTTTGATGCCTGGGTCTGTTTTGTCAGTTCCTCAAAGAGTCACCTCTTTGTCTTTTTCCATGAAAAGCCTTAAATGTGATTCAGCCTCTCTGAACCCATCTGCCAGGCCTCTGGACATATATAGTTCATTAGGGTTGCTGGATGCCCAAAATATTTCCTCTTTCTTCTTTCCCTTCTCTAACTTCTGTTCTTAAAGCGCAACACTCTGACTACAGGAACCATCCTTCTATGTTGGGAAGGAGCTTCACACGTGCTGGTATATTTTCTGTGCTTTAATTCCCTCAGAAGAAAAATGACAATGCCTGCATGGTTTCACATTTTGTTTTTTAATGTTTTTTAATGGTTTTTTTTGTTTTGTTTTGTTTTTTTTTTATACTGGAATTGTTACTAGAGATGCATTCTTGTAAAAATGTTTTCCAAATGTCAAGTTTTTAATGAATTAATTTGTTTGTTGCTCCCCGCTGTGTCCCAGGACACTTTGAAAATGAGACTTTTTTCCAAGAGTTTTATCCTGCTGTGAATATTTATATACATCAAGTTGCAATAAAACCAAGCAATTTTCTCATTAGCAATGCAGTCTGCAGAAGTCAAATAATTTCTCCTGTGGCTGTGTCAGGGACACCATGCACTTGACGTAGGCAAGAGGGAAAAAGGCTTCAAAAAAGAGGACTCAAGATTAACATCATGCACTCTAATAGAAGTCTTGAAATTAGCCCTTTCGTCATACTGTATTTATTGTTTTAATTTACTTCGGTGGCATTCGGTATTGGTACATGAGGTATGAATGTCCTTGCATGCTGCATACATAGGCAGAAGGAAAAGGGATTTAACAGAGCCCCTTCATGTGGGGAGAACCTGAACCACACCAAGGCCCTGGATGAGGTTAGGTGAAAGCAGCACTAACAGGCTTCCAGGTGAGACTCGTAAATGCTGAAGCTTACCTGGTTTTGGAGAGGTTTGTTCAACAAGGGAGGTAACCCCAGGCTTTGCTCTGGGAATCTCTCTGTTGCAGAGTTTAGAGCAGCCTTTTAGATATGCACCTTTATGCTGGAGGAAAGGCCCCATAACTTCAGCAGGTGGAAGAAGAAGGAGCTGGCAGTGGTCTTTGTTCCCTGTGTCTCCAGCTGGGCTGAGCAGGCCGCTGGTTTCAGTAAAACTCTGATTTTCCTAATAGTGAAGTGCAACAGATGCTGCTGCTAGACTGAAGGTCTGTGTGGGAAGTCAACAGCTTTCTCTGTTGATATTCTGCACCTGGCAAATACCTATCGTCCTCCTCGGTCTGTGCTGCGGGGGATGCAGAGGTGGGATGTATCTGTAAGGGTAATTTTGGGGGAGGAGGAAGGGGAATGAAAGAAACAAGTCATGGCAGTAGCGGGGCAAGGAGGCAATAGCCACCAGTGGTCTGCGGCACTGATGAAGGTGGCATGGTAACTGAGCCAGCAAAGCTATCATGACTATCGTGGATGCTTGTCACCCATTAGTCGGTGTCTTGTTCCCATCCAACTAATGCAGACAGCTGGAGATGCAGCATCTGCATGTGGGTGAAGAAAGCACATAGTTTTCCTGCAGGGCAAATAGAGGCTGGTTGTGTATTTTCTTTTTACCTTTCAAAAAGGTTATACGGTGGGTGTTGGGCTGCTGATGCTTTTGTTTGGGTGCAGCTCGAGACCTGTGTTTGTTCCCACAGCAGGACCTCTGTTTCTGTCCTGTTAGTGTGTCCATCACCACAGCATCATATTTTTGCCTTGAGCAAAGAACAGGGCTAATGTCTGTTGCATGTGGATCTTCCCTTGCTCTGCTCCCTGGCGGGGAGATCTCTGTGGTGGTTTATTAAATAGCTGATATTCTATGTGCTGTTTCCTCTCCAGTGAACTCCAGCAGTGGAGATTGAGTTTATAAAAGAGATGGCATCTTTTCCCCTGTTGTTTGCCTCACACTGTGCCCATTTGTAAGTATTTAGCATTGACAGGCTCTACAGATGTGCTGTTATTTCCTTTAGATGAAATCCCGCAGTCACACAAATGTCAAAACATCACACTTGCTCCCTCTGTGTTGCCAGAGCCATCCTGCCGCAGTAGTGATGATGTGCAGAGTGCTGATACCTCATCTCCAGAACAGCCTCTCTTCAAAAGCTGGGGTGGACGAGCAACTCTATGGAGCAGAGCAGGCATTCTCCAAAAACATGTTTAGTTTTGTTTCCCTTTCAGTAAAAGGATACACTAGCAGCCCTGTGAAGCTCATGTCTTTTATTAATTATACTCATTCACACAGGCACTGTGATAGTAGTTCATTGAGTTAAACCCTCTGATAGATGAATGTGCTCAACTTGCAGGGGGAACGCTGTCCCTCTGGAGGCTAGTGCAAATATGGAGGAATAATACTAGGGTTTTTTTCAATGATCCAGTTCGTCTTTTTTGCTGAGACCCCACATCTGTGTCACGGTCCAGAGAGTGTCTGGCACAGCTTAGAGCTACAATGCTGGACACCGGCCAGGGAAAGGCATCTCCATAAGTGATGTGCTATGAACTTTTCCATTTCAGATTTTGTTCCCTAGTGGGAATCGAAGTAGGATTGGGAAATGAAATAAGAGGTAAACAAGGGATGTGATAAAAAGAGGAAAAAACCTGTACTATACTGAGGTGAATTCAGGATGCAGAGAGGGGATGAGGTGGGGAAAGGCAGGCAGGCAATGTGACTAAGTAATGTTGCCACTGAAAGTGACAGGCAGCTGGTTTAGTACTTAGTGGTAAACAGAAGGTGCTGGAAGACTGGCTTTCTACATGTGGAAAGAGAAGGTACCTGGGCTCAATGCTTGTCTACCCCTTTATATTCAGAATAAGCTGCTTGCTAGGTCTGCTTTTCCAGGCTCATGAACGTGCTCAGAAGCTGGCGCTGGTCAGAGAGAAGCGGGTCTGGACCCGGGGCTGTAGGGTCAGTAATGGCAGAGTGCCTTGATGGCTGTCCTGGACTCTCAGCTGCAGATAGCGTTCGATCTTTTTCAATTTGGAGACTATCAGAAAAAAGTGGAAATCACACCCCACCTCCCACTCCACGTTTGATGATTCCTTGCTTTGTGTGCAAAAGCAGACCGGGTCTTGCAGAAGGGGAACGCAGGCAGCAGTGTTCTCCAGAGCAGCCCAGGAAATTGGAAATGCAGGCTGTGGTAAGGATCTGCAGCAGTGGGTGCATCTGCAGAAGAAAAAAGGGGGAATACCATGACATCACTGCCCAGAAGGTGAAAGGAAAATCAGAGTGCGCTGAGAGGAAAGTAAAGAGTGGGACAAACAAACCTGCTACAGGGCAAACCCCTAGTGCAGTTCTCAGGTCCCTGTTCATTGCAGAGAAGAGCAATCTGGATGTCCTTCAGAGGGGAGCTGCAAAAATGAGAGGAGTTTGTGAAATTAGAGAAGAGCTCGGGCAGTCAGAGGTGTTCAGTCAGAGGAGAAAGACAGGATAACTATGTTTACCCATACATAAAAGGCTGCTGTAAAGATAAAAGAGTTAGAGCAATTGTTTTCAGTCATTGGCAAAGGCTATTCAAAGAAAATGGATTTTGAGGGCCAGCAAGGAAAATCATTGAAATACTTCAGCGAAATGTGTAACCTGCCAAGTTTTAGTTCTCTTGAAGTGGAAGGAAAGGTTTTCAGTGGGCATGGGATCAGCCATGTAGCCAAGAATACAGCTGGTAACCAGGGCCAGTTGTGAAATAGTCAGTGCATCCACCTTTCAGATTAGAGAGCTTGCAGGAAGAGCTGAAATATGCTGCTGTGTGAAGGGATGCTTTCCTCAAGCAGATCCTGGCAGAGCCCCAGATCTCAGCCCCTGCATTTCCAGGGTAAGGTACAGTTGCTGCAGTTACAGAAGGGCTCTTTTAAAATGGAGAAGGAGAAGTCAGCTTTTCTTTTATTTTTGTGATTGGATAATAATTAATAGACAATGTGGTGATATCTACTTTAGTCCAATTTTATGAATGCAGCAGATATACCTTGTCACTCTCTATGGATTTGCGCGATGCGTGTTGTTGCTGTGGTGTAGTGCGGATGAGTCAAACAATATGAAGTGCGGAAAGGGAGTCATCTGCAGAACTTTTTCACCTGGCCTATACTTTCCAGAAATGCCCAAGCCTGTAGGGGAATGGTGGTGTATTAAGGTCTTAGGTTGCCGCACTGGACTCCAGAGCGCACCAGGGTGCTGTATGTGCACCTCCTTCCTTCTCACACGCTGGTGGATACAATAAATTAATGGCGCAAAAGTTCTGACGGCAAATTGACCTGAATTGCCAAACCAAGATCTGATACCTAACGCCTCTGGATGCACTGGGTTGATTCCAGCTGTATGACTGTGAATTCTAGCCAGACAGAGAAAGTTAGCAGTAAGAGTAAGTTGTAAGTGGTAAATCTAAATGAAAGATCCAATTAATCCTAACTTCTTTATCTTAGTAACTTCTGCCGAATAGTCTGTGACAAAAGTGCTGGAATATTAAATCAGTACTATGATGTAAAATGCATTTCCTATCTCTGATGAGTACAATTTCAAGCTAGATTCTGTCATTCTTGCTTATATTCAGTAAAGACTTTTTGGCTTATGTAAATCCATTTGCTTGCTCAGAGACAGATTACTGTATAAAGGTCTGGCCAAATATTATGGAAAATTTAGAGTCTGGTTTTGCTTATACCGAACTCTGCCCCCATCTCCCTTTTTGGCATGCTTTGTAATTTATTCTTGAATACTGTGTTAGCCCTGCTGACATATCAAACCCTATACATAAGACCATTTTCACGCGGCCTTTGTTTATTTGATCAAGCACTTGATCTAGTGCTTGAAATTTCTTGGCCGTGTGGCCTGTTGCAGTACTCTGCTGACAACTAATTCACTGAATCTGGCACGCAGTAATTCTTTAGCACTAAGCTTCATGTTTTCATCTGGTCCAAGGTTATTTTCCCCTTTGCTTTTTGCCTCCCTTCTCTGGCAGCAGTTTTCACCCCAGCGTAAGGGTCCTGCAGACATCCTGTGGGTACTTCTTTCTTAATGTTAGCTTAATGTAAACTGTGGCAGCTGGAGAGCATGCACGCAACCCATTAAGCCACCCTTGTCAGCTGGCAGAGGGAAAGGAATAGAAACCTGCAACCTGCAGCCACTGTAGTCATCCCACACCGACAGGACTGGAAATGTGAGCAGCGCCTGCTCGCCGCTTTAGGATAGTTTACTGACTCTGCAGGAAACCTTATCACATACAGAAGAGAAACTGGCACAGTAACTGGATATTAAATGTATTCTCGCTACATCACAGGGTAAGGAGTGTTTATTTGTATGTGTCTGTATAATCTAGCATAGCAGTGTGCAGCAGCCTGACCTCTGGGCTGATTTCACAGTTGGGCTTACATCACCAGAGCCCATTCTTAATTTCCACAGGAGAGCATGAGGGAAGAATGAAGATGCGTTAGTCCTACAGAAAGCGTATAGTCGCAGTGAATAATGAGTGATGTCTCTGCAAGTAGCCCTGCAGTCCTTTATGAGGTAACGTGGTCTTTGACGTCAATGGGAAGTTTGCTTCCACAAAAGCTAAACAGGGACTGCAGGATTTTGTTTCATGGGGTTTTATGAAGCACAACCGTCAGAGCCACTGAAAGAAATTAGGATGTATTTCACTGGCAGCCCTCCTGATGTATCTATCCATGATGCTTTTTGCTGCCACCTTGGTTTACTGCGCTGCTTCTCTATTGTATATTTTTGTGTCCACACTATCCAGTCAGTTTTTCTTCACCTACTCCATTAAGGCCATGAAGTGGGGGAATAGGCAGGTTTTTCCTTCACTAGCTTCACTCTGAGTCCCTCTGGCAGGAAATTCAGGGGAACACGAGCTTTTGGGAATTCAGTGGGATGCCAAGTTGCTGCCTTCCTGTTCAGCTTGAGTAGAAGAGAACTGTTCATAGCCTTTGCTTGCAGTACAATCCCTAAGCCAGTAACACCCAAGTTGTGTGTTTGTGCTACTCTGGAGGGTCAGTTGCATTGTTTTTTGTCTCCCTGTGGGGGATGAGATCATGAAAGTGCAGGGGAAAATACACATCTCAAACAGAAAAGGCTGAGGGCTTAAGAGAAACGTGCTTTTGGACAGCAGGGCTTTCGGTGGAATTAAATGGCATGATAAGGCATGACTCTAAGCAAACACGGTGGGTGCAAGAGAATAGACAATCTCACCTGCGCATTTGGGAAGCCCTCATAAGGACATATCATCATGAACCCAGCTTATTTTCCTGCCTGGCACCTTCCAGTTGCATCCCACTTATTTGTTTAGTGATTAACTTTACTTCCAAATCAGGGTAATGTTCACATTCTCTTTGATAGGTTGTATTGCATATCTTTGTTTTAAGAGGTTGATTTTAGGGAAATCCTCCCTCTCCCCTCGCCATAGCCTTTCCTGTTAAGCTGGGAATTTCCCATGGTCCCAGCAGACAACTTTCACTCATTGTTATGGGCAGACATCCATATTTATAAAAACTGGGAAAAATTTCTCTGACCTTGTCCTGAAGGTCATCCCTTGGCAGGGATGAGCAATACATGAGTGGCCTCTGTGTGTGTGAGAAGTGATGTGAGGATGAAGCCAGCAACAGTCCTAAGACCAGTCTTAAATGTATGAAATGCGTTTTCAGAGTTGGCGGTAAAGGCAGTTATTTGCAACACCTTCTAGTTCATGGGAGAGCACTCTGTTTTGGGGCAAGGAGCCCCATGGGGAATGTGGTGCCTTAGGGAAAGCCCTTGGCTAAGTTCACCTGAAGGTTGCAGTGGTCCTAGTTGGTGGATGGAAGCAGGCACAGGAAGAGCAGCAGCCCACCGGCCACTTTTCTTGCAGGGCCGTGTCTATGGGGCAAGACCTACAAGGCAGGGAGCAATTCTTGTCACATTTCAAGAGGGGTGTGAGTGAACTTCCTAGGTAGTGGGGAGCACATAGCTGTCTGTTTGGTACTTTCTGTTCTTTGATAGCTTCTGTGCAGACCTACAGCTGCATTTATGTCACTTTTTGTCCCCCTCCATCTAATTCCATGTAGTCATGGGGAGGTATTATGCTTTCTCCATTCATTTATTTTCATGGAAGAAGGGGATAGGGAATGTATTGGTTTGTCACTACCTAGGGTCCCTTTCCTGGTGGATTGTGGTCATTTCTGCTCTTTTGTTTCACAGTTTTTGAACACTGCCATCATTATGGAGCACCACCTGAAACTTGTCTTTCTACGCTAGAGCAACCTGAGTACTTGGGCTTGTAAATACCATCCATTTCACCAGTGTGACAGCTAGAAAGGTTATTTGTCCAAATACCCATGGGAAATGAGTGATAGGAGGAGAATAAATCTGTGCTGGTCTTCGAATTATTAAGTCACCGTATAATCAATTAGATTTCTCCTAGGTGAGGCCTTTACCCTGTTTGTTTTGGTTTATATAAAACCTTGTATCACATCAGTCATTTTCACTTGTGCTGCATAGTAGATTTTGTGCCTGTAGACCTCATTTTTTTCCAGACACGTGGGAAAAATCCTGCCACTTCTAGATTTGCAACGAAGTTAAGAGACATAGAGATGAAGTGAATGCAGTGCTTGGGAATAACTGTTCTGAGTCTGGCCACTCGATTGAAATACTTCCCAGTGCAAGGCCACACAGGCTGGAGATGACAGGCCAAGACTCCAGCCTGTAGTCACGGTGTGTGGGGGATGCTGGTGTCCACACTGGGTTAATGCCTATGGACTGCGTTGGTATGAAAGTAATTTGCCAGCTAGCAGGCACACTGGAGCACAGAGTCCGTGAAAGAATGGGTGCTGCTCTTTGGTGGCATCCATATGGTGTCTTACTGCCCGAGTACTCCCTTGCCAAGGAAAGTAATTACAATGAAAGTGCTAGATTGTGCTGGTACAAGATTAGGGAGGAAAATGCATTGGGGAAGGGCTGGGTCACTGTGGAATATGTTTGTCAATGTGATTTCTCAGGTGATGCTTGGGATTCGGGAGGGATGCCAGGCTCTGGCAATTCTGCTGTTTTTCATTAAGTTGTGCCTTTGAAACTGCTGAGGACCCAACCTGAGTTCTGCAAAGCTAGGTCACCAGTGTCAGAATACTATGTGGGTGGTGCGGGTCCTTGCTAGAGTGCTAGAGTGCTGATGGGGGTTGTTCAGGAGGGGTGAGACAGGAAGAGGTCAGGTGCAGACTGGTGACAACTGGTGTTGCTGGTGGAGGCTGTGTTGTGGTGTCCTATGAGAAGAAAAGGTCACTTCCATCCATTTTGGAAGTTTTCCTAATAGGAAGGTGGTGTGCTAGGTTCTTGGTGCCAGTAATCAGGGGAATCGGTACATACACTGACTGGATAATAACCTGATGCTCTAAAAAGCCCCGTTAGTTAAAGCAAGTGTGAGCAGAGTTCAGCACAGCTTGTGACACAGATTCGCTAGAGGGATGTTTTCCCTTGCTTACTGGACACCATATTTGCCTGTCTGGTAATCGAGCTGACCTTGGTTGGTTTAACAAAGAGTTAAAGCAGTAAGCTCTCAGTTTCTTTCTAGCAGCTCAATTTTCATTCTTTGGACTTGCCACAGACTGGTCAGGTCCTGCTTCTGAGGAAAGCGAGGGGGCTTCGTGACGTCCTGCTTCACTGGGCTAAAATGGGCAGTTTCTGTCTTCCTAGTGTTGTAGCTCTGATGGTCTGAGGATGCCAGGCAGGATTTTGTGTGAATATTAAGTTTTACTGTATTAGCCAGTGTAATGGATAAAGCAAAGTACATAGCTGGGTAACATGCGAGTTTTCAGGCACGTGACTCTTCTTCAGGTCCACTCCAGATATTAGTGTATGTTTTCCAGGCTTGCTTGGTAACAACTAGAAACTGTTCCAGCTCTCTATTGCATTTTTGTTTACTTGCTTGACTTCTGTGCCTTTTTTGGGGTGGGTGGGTAGGGTTTCTTTTGCTCTTTTACCCTCTAAGTTTGTCTTTGCTAGAAGTCTAGATAAGTCCTAGATAAGAGTGTAAGTTCATGCCAGGCAAGTGCTGCTCTGTGTGAATGTATGCACACAGGATATTAGTGACAGAAGTGTCACTGAGTGTCATGGACAGTCATTCTTCTCAGTGGCTGAATCATTTTTCAAACTGTACTTTAAGATGTACTTATGTGATTGCTCTGCTTTCTTGAGCAGGCCTCTGCAATTTTATGTAGATGAGTTTTCCACTTTATAGTGGGAGGCACATGAGCTGAAGTCTGATGGTTTTTATTTAGATATTTGTATGCAACTCTGGTGTTTCATTTTGCAAAAAGACTCCGGTTATTTTTATATATAAAAATGCATGTTGTTCATGTAAGTGACTGCAGCAATTCTGCCAGCTCAGGCATTAAAAATCCTTTAGTAATATTGAATGCTTTTCAGAGGACAACATAAAGTGACAACACTTACTTCAACTGCCAGAGCTGAAGTTGTGAAGCTGGCCATGTTTTTAATCTGAGTTAGTGCACCCTAACCCCAACACTATCTTAGCTAGTGACTGCATCTGTGCCTCTCGTTGCGTTAGTATAATATGTAGTAAGAAGCAAAACCAGGTATGTGAGTCAGTAGGGGAGTTGTAAATTTTATGGCATAAGTGTAAGATGTAGCACTTCTACTTTTTCCTCATGGGCTCTGTGGATCTGTAAGCAACTATACTGGGTAACAGAGGAGAAAAATAAAAGGTCAATTTTAGGATTTCAGTGTAGGAAGAGGTCACCCGTGATGTCAGACAAGGGCCTGTGTTGTTAAACGTATTTATAACTGTTATGGTAAAGGAAGTGAATAGTGAGGAGAAAAGTTTGCTGATAATACTAACCTTATTCAAGGTTTTAAATACAAGGACTGTATCAAAGAAGGATCTCATGAGACTGAGTGGAGAATAAACAGGCAGTTGAAATTCTGTGTAGGCAAATGTAAAGGAATACACATGGGAAGGACAATCCTAGCTTTACACATAAAGGGCTCTGGGTTGACTGTTTCTACAGAGATGTGAGATCTCGGGGTTAGAGTGGAGCTAGGGAAATGTGAGCTCAATGTACAGTAGCAGTAAGCAAACAAGCAAGGGCACAGAGCAACATAGCACTGGGTAGTGCTAGGAAAGGAGCAGGAAACAAAATGAAGAACACTGTTATTCGACTGCACAATTCCATGGTGCTCCCCAGGTAGTCTCTACTGTGCACAGGTCCTGACTGGTAATAGAATAGTTCAGTGGAAGGGACCCACAGAAGTCATCTGGTCCAACTGCCTGACCACATCCAGGCTGGCCAGAAGTTAAAGCAGGCTATTAAGGGCATTGTCCAAATGCCTTTTAAACTCTGACAGGCAAGGGGCATCGACCACCTCTCCAGGAAGCCTTTTCCAGTGTTTGACCACCCTCTCAGTAAGGAAGCATTTCCTAATGTCCAGTCTGAATGACCTTTGATGCAGCTTTGAACCATTGCCACACACCCTGTCCCTGGATCCCAGGGAGAAGAGATCAGCACCTCCCTCTCCACGTCCCCTCCTCAGGAAGCTGCAGAGAGCAACGAGGTTGCCCTCAGCCTGCTTGTCTCTAGACAAAACCCGTGTCCTCAGCCGCTCCTCACAGGACATGCCTTCCAGCCCTTCCACCACCTCTGTTGCCCTCCTCTGGACACATTCACAGACCTTAACACCCTTCTTGAATTCTGGGGCCCAGAACTGCGCACCTTATCCAAGGCAAGGCCACACCAACCCTGAAGACAGACGGATAATCCCTTCTTTTGACCAGCTCCTTACGCTGTGTTTCATGCCCCCCAGGATGCGGATTGCCCTCGTGCCTGCCAGGACACACGGATGACCCCTATGGAGCAGCACCCCCACATCCCTTTCTGCAGGGCGGCTCTCCAGCCACCCCTCTCCCAGTTTATAGTTGTGGGTGGTGTTCCTCCATCCCAGGTGCAGAATCCGGCATTTATTTTTGTTAAATTACATGCCATTGTTGAGTTCCCAAATCTTATAGGGGTTATGGCTAAAGACGAAAAGCTACAGAAGGTGTTAGTGTGGATGAAATAAGGAATAGCTTCTGCTAGCTTGGCTTTTTCAGAGTTGAAAACCCAGAGAGTACACAAAAGTCTATGAAACAATAGACGGCATGCAGGAAACAGAAGAGGAAACTCACTCTTTCTTCTAGTCCAAAGACTAGAAGGCTTGCAAAGACACTAGCTAGTACTGGCTCAGACCAAACAGGAAAATATATCTGTCCAAGGAGGTCACACCCACGGAAGTCTTTGTCACTGGGTGTTGTGCATACTGTATGTTTTATACAGGCTTATAAAACAGTTGGATAGAGTCATGGGGAAAAGTTCCACTGAAGACTATGCAAAAGCTCACCATCTCTGGCTTGGGAAGGTACTAAGAGAACATCACATCATGCTTGTTGTCTTCGTATGCTTGTGGTCACGGCTCATGGCAGGGTACTCAGGACGGTCCATATGTTTATTCTTCAGTTAGAAATAATGTTTGTACTGAATGTACAAATGAGTGGTTGTTTTTCCCTTTTTCCTGACTGAGAAAATATTCCTTTCTGGCTCCTTTAGCATCTCCAGATGCAAGCAAGTAGGATGGTATTAGTTTTCTTGGAGCACCATTGGCAGCCTAAAAGGGAAGTCCATTCTTCATGCTCTGTACTGTTCCAGCTGGTTCTGTCCCTTGTGGATTTCTCAGGCTAGCTTTTGTGAGGATCTGATGCAAGATAAGAATCAAAAGCTCTTGGAAGAATCCAAATAAAGAGGTGTCTTATATTTGCAGGTCATCCAGTTCTGTGAAAACCAAAACATTTCATGCAATCATGTCAGCTTGTCCTCCAAAGGAGAGTGCTGACAAAATGAGAACCATGGTCAAAAGGTGCTATTGTCCATTTTTCCACTCAAAACAGATCCATCCTTCTGGTGTTTTTCATTCACATTACAAGTACAAATCATGCCCAAAAATATTCATTGCACTGAACCATGTTTCATGTGGAAAAGCCTTGTGCTGGGAGTGCTGGTGTTCTGGGACTGCGCTGTGCATTGAGATGGAAACAGATTACAGATTTCAGATTCTTCCTTGCCCCAGTGCAACCAGCTTCTGTTCTCTGTCCCACACTGCTTCATCTTAGGATGGAAATGGGAGGTTTTACTGCTTAAAACCTAAAACGTAGAGGAACATAACACTGAAAGGTATTGAAAGTGCCTCCAACCCATCATTGGGCCACTGGCAAATACCTGAGAGAAAGGCAAATATACAGTGAGCTTTCTTAGCATAGTCCCCAGCTCCCAGCACAGCATCTTCCTGAAATTAGAAGCTGGATTTTGTTCCTGTGAAACAGGATCCAGTAAGGAGTGTCCATGGATGAACAGCAAGAATTACCTGCCAAGTGACACTCAGAGATTTTGCTCGGAGGGTCACTGTATCACACAAGAGGAGAGTATGGCCACAGCACTGGAAAAGGTCTGAAACTGTTTCCAGCTAAGCATTTCTCCTGCTGACTCCTCACACAATATTGCAAGAACAGATAATGTTGAGCCTACTGCAAACTGCCTATTTCCTGTCCATTAACAATTTTTCCCCTGTATTGCAAAGATAAATTTAATGCAAAGGTCCACATTGTGTCATCTTTCTCATATTGACAGTTCTGCTATGCCACTATTGAATTAGCCCTAACAGAATTATTTACTCCCAAATTCTTCTTCCTTAGAAAGTTTCCAAAAAAGATTTGGAAATGATGTGGACATAGTGGAAAATCTGAAAGCTTTCTAATGCCTAATTTTTCTCAACGGAAATTATAACATTTTTTTTCAGAGTGGGCATGTATATATTACAATGATGACAACTGTTAATAAATTATTCCATTTGAGAACAAAAGAAACAAGGGCAAAAATCAGAAGTCTGTGAAGAGTTTTCAAGAAGAGGACAAATAACAAATGCATTGCAGATTTTCTTTTAACTTTCCTGTCTGATGCATTCTGTTGAAGCATAAAAATGTTTTAAGAACAGTACGTGGGGAAATTTTGAATCTGAGCTCTGCAAAGAGGAAAAAGAAGGCAAAAAAGTCTGTCAGGTACTTTGAAGAGATAGGTGTAGTATTAAAAATGTCGTTGTGTATACTGAAATAGGTGTATCCAAACCCCACCCCTAAATTATTGGAATCAAATCGCAAAATCTTTGTTTTGTATAAAAACAAAGGTAAAATATAATTTTATTTCTGGTGAGAAAACAACAAAATCAATAACCTTCAAATCATTTCTCACATGAATGGAAGTCATAACATGAAACAAAACATTATCATTTATCCTTGAGTCATGAAGTGGAAATGAAAGACAACTGAAAGATTTGAGCCAATCTCTGCCTTAGGACACATCACCAGAACTTCACTGAAGTTACAGCTGTACCTGTGGTCTGAATTAGACCCCAAATACAAGGCTTAAGCGGTATAATTTCTATTGATACAGACTGTAGCTTTGTATTAATAGTAGCTGTATCCTGTGTAATTCTTCTGTATTGCATCGTACAATTGTTCTTCCTCAGTTCCAAAACAAAGCATATCTCACAAAAGTGGTTGATGGAATCAGCCTCTTTCACCTCCATCACTGCTTCCACCTCTGTGTTCTCTGACACCTAAGTAAAAGATTACTTTATTTATAAGGTTGGTTATTGAAAATCACAATATGAAAAAGTTTTCATTTATGGAGGGGAATGCTCTCCAAAATCTTCAGAAAGGTTTTTATTATGCATGCATGGTTATAATTATTATTCAAAGCATTATTATTTTATCATTCACATATTAGCATTACTGAATAGTTAAAACATCTGATGGATAATTTATGAGTGGCAGAGGAGGACCTCCCTGTTTATTAAGAAGGTCACACAAGCAGACAGAAGTGTATAAATCTTAAATGACCATTCAGGGGAAGAAAAATTTGTACTTGTTATGTCATTTTAATGAACAAGGCCCAGGTTCAGATTAACCAGAGCTACAGATATTATTTGCAGATATTGTGATTTTTAGTAAAGATTTATGGCAGTGACGCTGATGAAATTCACAACTTTTTAATTTTCTTGCCAAGCAACGGAAAGAAAGACAAGCACCACTGTGCAGGATAAGCCTTTACTCATTCAAGGAGGTCTGGTCATGGCAGACAGGCAAATACTGTAGGTTTCAGTGCTCCCTCCTTAGTCAAACTTTGTTACCACTGAGGTTCATGGGAGAACTGAGTTAGGTGTCAGCAGAGACTGGTCACTGCAGGGCTGGTCAATGCATTGCACTTTGGCTTTTAACTGTGGATGAACTGCTTTCAGAAGTAAACACCTGGGAATAAAGCTCGAGACCCATTGCTCAGTACTACATTAATGCTTCAGATGATCAAGGGGATGTTAGGTTGGCAGGCAGCATACTCTGCTTAGTTACAAATAGCATCAGACTTGTGCCTCTACAGATCCACAGAAAGGCTCAGGAGGTACTGAGTCCTGGACACAGAAAGCAGTGGACTCATGGTTGTTGCCCAGGGAAAACAGTATAGGAATGATCTATTGAACTATTTCTTCTCTCAGACAGCTGGATGTAGAGAAGAGTGTTACTGGGGCATCATCTAAGTGAGCACCAGGGCTGCCTGGTCACCTGGAAGGTGGCCTTTGCAAGGGCAGCAGAAAGTCTCCAGAACCACTTGGCTCTTTGAGGCTCCGTGGTAGAAGCACTGCCAAGTTGCAGTTTCAAATACTGCATGTAGTTTCAAATACTGGTTATGTCATGTGCACGGAATTCTGCACAAAGGGGATGCTCAGTGAAGTAAGTGGGATCACCCTAGTACTTCATTTGGTTAGGACTACCTTGCTATGCAGAGCTACTCCACATGTTATTTACTTTGGTGGAGCCAGAGCAAGACTTTGGTAGGACTCTAAAGTGATTAATCCTGAAGGTTAAAAGCTTTCTGTTAATACCTTTCTCATCAAAGCCTGTTTCTTCAGCTGGAAGTTTCCCAGGAATGCATATGGGCAGGTGCAGACAGGTGAGTCCCAGTCTGGCTGGCTGGACTGGTACAGTGCTGTAGTGTTTGTACGTGTTTACTTTGGACCCAGGAGCTGTGCTGTCTAGGACATGCTTTAGTTTGACATTTTGAATGCATTAGAAACTGCATGTAGATACTGATATCTCCTTAAATTTTTATCTAGATATGTATTTGCACTGCTTCAGTCTAATACTTCTAATATGAACCCCTAATTGGCGTGAAAGATTTGCTTTGCTTTGTTTTGTACTGTTCACAAGCTGTAAACTGAATTGAAGATATATTTGGAGCAGCAGGCTGTTCTGAGTTTTTTTCAAAAACTGCAATTAAAAACTGAGTTCTGTTCTAAAATCCAGGAGTTTCACCCCTTTCTGAATTTTTTGACTTTGTAACCTTTGAAACATTTTTTTATTAAAGCTACAAAGTCTTAGAATAGTGTAGGTTGGAAGGGATCCCAAGGGATCTTTTAGTCCCCCCCTCTTGATCAAAGCAGGTATAATTGGATCAGTTGCTCAGGGCCATGCCCAGTTAATTCTCGACCACCTCCATGGATGTAGATCTGACAATATCTCCGGGCAACCTATGTCAGTATTTAACCACCTTCACAGAAAAAATATTTCCTACTACCTTATCAGAATTTCCCATATTCTAACTGTGCCCATTGCTTCTTGTCCTGTCGCTGTGCATGTCTGAGAAGGGTCTGGCTTTATCCTCTATATCCTCTGATCAGGCAGGTGTAGTGAACAAAAAGGTGTCCCTTTTTCCCTTCTCTTCTCCAAGATGAACTGTTCCTGCTTCCTCAACCTCTCCTTGTACATCATGTGTTCTGATCATCCTGATGGCTTCTAGTGGACTCACTCCAGTCTGTCAATGTCCTTTTTGTAATGGGGAGACCAGAACTGGACACAGCACTCCAGATGAAGTATTGTAAGTGCCAAATGGAGGAGAAGGACCACTCTCCTCAACCTGCCAGATACACGTGTACCAATACAACCCTGGATGCAGTTGTCCTTTTTTTTCTGCTGCAAGGACACACTGCTGATCGATGTTTCACTTGCTGTCCACAAGGACCATGAGATCTTTTTCTGCATAACTGCTTCTCTGACAGTCAGCCCCAGACTGTATTGTTGCATGGGGTTATTCCATCCCAGAAGCAAGACTGAATTTGCTCCTGTTGGACTTGCAAGATTACCGCAGCCCATTTCTCTAGATCCCTCTGAAGAGCAGCCTTTCCCTCCAGTGAATTGACCATTCCCAATTTGGTGTCATCCACAAGTCTGCTGAGAGAAGGCACCGTATTATCATCTAGTCATTGGTGAAGGCATTAAGCAATCTTTGTGCCAGTCTTGATCCCTAAGGGATGTCGCTGGTTATCTATCATCAGCTGTGCAGCCAGTTTCTACCCACTGCATTGTCCACTTTTCCAGTCCATATCTCACCAGTCTGGTGGTAAGAAGACTATGGGATACTGTATAAAGTCAATGTATACAACATCCACTGCCTTGTCCACGGCACTGGTCTTTTCACTATGGAAAATGATGAGGAGAAGCAACCTTGAGTGAAGTTCTCTGAAGAATTGTCTAGCAAAAGCAAATCTTCCAGGGACACTGCCAGCTGCATGAGACTTCAGGAGACTGGCAGTCTCACTTAGAAACAGACAGGCTCCCTGTTGAGGGTGTGCTGTGTGTATTGGTGGCATAGTGGCTGTGCAGAATGGTGAAACCATTCATATTGGTGCTCTGCCGAGCAGGGCTCATGGTGGCTCACAAGAACTCCTGGAAGATCATGAAAATAACCTAGGCCAGAAAGTATGATAATTAAATAATTTGGTTGGTTAGGTAAACAGTGAGTCGCTGAGTGGGGCCTTCATAACTCCATTGTCAACTGCAAAATGGAGCATTTACTGGAGGGATAAGCAGATAAAATATGAAATCTCATTATATTAAGAAATCTTACAATGTCAACAAAGCAGATAAAATGTGAGATCCCATTGTATTAAGAAAACTTACAATGTCAACAAAATGGGGGAGTTTATGAGACAAGCTTTGAGAAAATAAATTAAATATATTCCTTAAAGTTAATCAAGAATTTGTAGACAGCAAGACAAGGTTTACATGGAAGAGTTCTCTGGAGAAAAGAGTTCTGTATGCAGTTCTGCATTCGCAATCCACGTGAGTTATGGCTAATACTTGGAAGAACAGTCTATGCAAAATATTAAAGAAAGTTCTCAGGGATACTGAGGACAGCAGCCAGGTTTTACCTGCACACCAAAGCTCACATGTCTCTTCGATATTTATACAGTGGGTTTTGACCAACCTTTCTCTGCCTTTGCAGTTCTTGCATTACCTAATTGTAGCATGGGCTGCAAAGTCCAGCAATGTAGGGATGTTCTACAATCCTGCCTTGTCAGTACTCACAGAAAGGATTAAGAATTATATTGCTGCTGGTGTCAGTGTGGAGTAAAGCTGAGATAGGTACAAAATTCCTTTTTCACAAAAAAAAAAAGAAAAAAAAAGAAAAAACAAACAAACAAAAAAGAACTGGGATTCTGCTGTTTTATTAAGTACTTGCCCAAACCTTATAGAGTACATTTGTAAAGCATGTAAGTACATTTATGAAAACAAATTAAGTTCTGATGTCTGTTAGATGTGTGAATGAATACCATTAATTAATACCATTAATGCAGAGCTCTATAGCCAAAGTTTTCAAATTTTAATAATCTCTGTTTTGCACTCTTTAGTGACCAAATGACTGTGTTACATAGGCTACCTCTCTGCATTTTGCTTTATACAAGATTACAGCCACCTGAAATGAACCTCAGAAGATCATTATTGCTATCTAAACTGCAGAAGAGGTGAGTTTTATGTGGCTTAATAAAATATGCAAAGTTATTAAAGATGACCAAGCTAAATTTAGGAAATGATTTGACAATTGAGAAATTCAGAGGTGTGATGTTACTAGGCAGTGTTGCATTTTGTGTCGTAGCATGATATGCATTGACAAATGAGGTGTGCTGAGTTTGCTAAACAGAAGCTTTGAAATAGTTTCCTGGGTTTCTTAATGTCTTCAGCTGAGCTCATTCTGCTCTGCTTTGCCCCTCATGATGTCATTTAAATCTGTGCAAAAAGATGTAAAAAAAGATATAAAGATTTACTTTTCTTATTTGTTTTCTGCTTGTTCTAAGCAATCACCTGCATGGTATGGAAAGGAACTTGGTCTTTTGTGATGGAGTTCCAGTCAGATTTCTGTATAATTGTTTAGTGCCATTTCCTGTTATATTATTTGGACTGACACAGGGCTGGTCTTTCAATGTCACCTTACTAGCAATGAATATTTGTACATAATGTTTTATGTAAGGGATTCAGGCATTGCTCTTCTGTCATATCCCTGCAATATTATTTTGTGTTCTCCTAGAGAGGAAAAATATTCTAGCTCTTGTTTTTATCTATAGACTAAAATAAATAACTGGAATTATTCAGAAAGGAATAAATTATTAATGCCCGATGTATTGTCCCACTTTTATTTGCCTTGAGGATATGTTTACATTTTGCATGCTTCTAGATGAATTGATGTCTTTTTCTCAGTTTTTTTTTAGTTGCTGTTTTCTATGAGGAAAAATTACAGTGTTGAGAACTAGAGACTATTATAAAGTGTATCTGCTGTAGTCAAGAAGTATGTGTTTTCTCTGGGATAAAATTAAATGTCTCCCTTATTCCCCGTAGAGGATGGAGTGAACATAAGCAAAATGTAAGCAATTTTTACTTCTAGGTACTGTATGGAGGCTGAATCAAATTGGATCTGGAGCTGCATTCTGCTTTTCTAATAGGTTATGGGGGGGGGGGTTGTTTGGTTTTGGTTTGGTTTTTTTTTTTTTTTTTTTAATGGGTTTTTGTTTTAATACATTTCTGATGAAAAAGGAACATAAAACACTCATATGAAGAAATATTTTCTTGAAGAAATACCTCTTTTACCAGATCTGAAAGCTCAGGTTCTTATGCAGATTGATATTTTCATAAAAGAACTGTTTTTCCATAGCAAATGTTGCTACTATTCATGCAATCTACAAATGGACCTTTACTAGGTAATGATTTATATTTACCAAAAAATGGGTTTGATTTAAAATATAGTTAAGAACAGAAGGCATAAGAAATTTTTGAGTGATTTTTGCAAAATTCATTTCCCGAATACAATTCAGCATACCCCTTAGTTCAATGTTCTATGAACTCAGCCACTTCCACTGGTTTCCATTCACTCAGTGGGATTTGGCCTATGGTGGCAGAAGTCATGAATATGCCTGATTTGCACCTGCACAGTATATGCATGTAACTACAATTTCCCTTGTGCACATTAAACAGAACTGAAGAAGAATTTTTTGTATAACTAGAGTTGGAAAAAGGACAATGATCTTTCTTCTGCTTTAAGAATCAAGTAATCTAACAACTGGCATCTGAGAGCTGGAGCAACAGTGGAAGGAGATTGTGTGTGGTGGCTTTTCATGAAATATCCAGCTATTTTAGGAACAGTAGTAGGAGGAAGAGACACAAAGGTCAGTTTTAATCTCTACTTCCTGAAAGAAATGGAATTTTGAATCTGAACCACAGAAGTGATGAAAAATAATAATAAAAAAATGTTTTGTTTACTGATTGATAGGTAGTTCTCCATTTCTTTTTTTTTTTTACTGTGACTAATTTTGTGTGTAGGATTTCACTTCAAGTAAACTTTTCCATACTATGCCCATAAAATACCCCTTTATTTTCCCTAGAAAGTGACTTCAAGAAAAGCTAAGCTAGCAGAAACTTTCTGCAGGATAATCATGTGCTTGGAAACACACGTAGCTCTGCCTATTTGCAGAACTAAAGAAGTGGTCCTTAGTGATTTGGGTTAATTCCTTCAAATATATTTCTATTTGTCTTCCCTTTTTCTCAGAAAATTCTAGCATGAAGTGTGTCTCTAATCTGTACAAGCTGAACAAGAGTACTTTTAATTAAATTACTTAAAATTCAGTGCATCAGTGTGAATCTTTACAACTTGGAATCTGAGTGGTCTCTCCCTGAAATATGTCTTGTCATTTCAGGATCCAGCTATTTTTCCAAAATGACTGCATTTGGGCCCTATATTTAATATAATTCTTTTATACACTAGAAATGTTGCATTAGTTCAAAATCCCCTATGTCAGTTACCTGTCAATCCTACTGAGATCACTGTCTCCATTTGTTTAAGTGCTAATTCTTATGTAGTTCTTTTGGATACGCTAACTCATACTTTGGTATTTTATGCACACATTAACATATGGTTAAAGATTTTGAAAACCACCTTTTCATGAGTAAAAGGGATTTAACTCTGATTTCTTTGTGTTTCTGATCCTCAAGTGATAAACTTGCATTTTAGGGACCAATTTTAGAGAACAACTTCATGTTGTGAATCCAAACTTCAGAGGCTGAAGAATTTTATTTTATTTTTTTTTCAAAGTAGATGATAATGGAATTTTCTTCTTTTAAACAGCTCTTTCTTTGAGTTAAATAACCATTATCCTTTAAGTACAGGATTCATTTGGATGGACTATGTTGGCAGGAGTTTATCCTAAAACTTAAAGAATTTGTTCAGCTTGTATTAGGAATTGCTGGTGTAATATAAAAATTGGTACCTTCATCTCTCATTTATCTTTTTTTCATCATTTTTTATACACTTTTCCAATAAAAGACTGACTGAATACTTTCATTTTTCTATTTTGAAGAAAACTTTTCCTTTACTTGTCCATCACTGTTTGGGAACAAGAAATGCTTTTGATGAAGGAGATGCTCTTCATTGCTTGTACTGCCTGTTTTTCCAACAATCAGCTTTTCAAGGTCAATCACAGGCTGACAAGTTGAGGGATTATTACAAAGTCCTTGATTAGTCACTTCTTACTTTTCTTTCTGTAATGCCACTCTATGTCCTAAAATATCTTGAATAAAATTTAGGCTATTGTGTCCACTGTGTGCTCTTTGACTGCAGTAATAACACAGCTATCCAAAGAGAAGCAGTTTTAAAACCAGCAAATCAGTGTTGGCTGAGCTTACCCTTTGGAGAAATGGGCCTGTCCCACCACAGAGAAGGATGCAGCCTCAGAGTACACTTGACCAAGCTCTCCTCATGACTGCACATCCTTTCTTGATGTGCAGGTGTGTGCGGAGTTTCAGTCAGCTCATCTGAAATACAAAGCCTCATCTTCCAGCACCCTCCATTAAACTGCCTTGCCTCCTCATCGCTACTCAGTGATGGTGCCAAACCGCATATGTTGGTTGGGCTTGGACAGTAGAGGCCAGTCACCAGAGCAGCATCCCAGGATGGATACTGGGGCCAGTGCTGTCCTACCTCTCCATTAATGCCTTGGATTGCCTTGGATGAGGGACAGAGGGCATCTTCAGCAAACTGCAGATTATCTAGAACAGGGAGGAGTGGCTGATACCTCAGAGAAGTGTGCTGCCATTCAGAGGGAGCCCACCTGTATGCAGCCCTGAGAAACCTGCTCTAGCTGACCCTGCTTTGAGGAGAGGTTTGGACTAGGTGGTCTGAAGAGTTGCCTCCCAGCTGCAACCATTCAGTGGCTCTGATTTTCTGTAAAACCTTGCTATATTTTTTAACAAAGTTCAACAGATACCTGCTTTTTACTAATGCTTAACTACTTTGCATTAAGACCTCTCTTGTGTTTGTGTGTTTGTGCACGGGGGGTTTCACTGGCTGTCTCAAGTTCACAGTGATGGGCATGTGGCAGCTCAGATTGAGCGTGAGAAGGGGTGTGTAGGAGAAAATTACATTGTCATGGATATTTTTTCTGTTTACTAGTATATATCAGGCTGTTGTTTTCCTGTTACAATTGACAATGAATAACTTTTACTGTATTTATTTCATACAATATTGCTCTTGTGAACCTCCACACACTATGCCTTACACACTTTCTTTCTTTCTACTACAAAATTCAAAATTTTCTTCTTTGTAGTCCCAGCAGCTAAAAAGCAGTAGGGCTGCCACAGTCTTAGATGACTGGAGGATAACACGTCTGTATATAACACATCATGGTATAACAGACCATGGGTCCTTGCAGAAATGGACACATTGTGCATAGTGTCCATTACAATGGAAATGTGTTTCCATTGCAGAAACATCTTGGTGGGTTTTTTGTGTTGGGTTTTGTTGTTGTTTGTTTGTTTGTTTGTTTTCTTCTGGGGACTGCATTTGCCATGTAAGTCATAAAGCAGTGGTCCAGGACATCCACCTGAAATGGCCTGTTTGATTCATACGTATGTCTCTGACTTACTCGATCCCTGCTACTTTATTGCAGAGTGATTATAGGGTTAATTTAGGCTGATTCTTTTCAGATGGATTGTCAGACCATGCTTATCATGCATTTGTGAAGTTATCTAATACGATTTAAAAAAAAAAAGGGAATGTGGTAAAGTGGTAAAGTGAATGACAAGTGGTTCATGTGGTTCACCACAGCTGAGTGATCAGTTGACTTTTTAAAAAAAATCTAAATCATACTAGAATAAGCTCAGTCTTGCTCCTTACTACAGAATGGGTAAGCCACACGTAAGCGAGTGATTTTGGCTGCCCCACATATTGAAAAAGATTAGCTTTCCTTTCTGTATTATTTGCCATGACAGAATCTGCTTTACAAAGGAGACAGAGAGAGGTGGGTACTCTGTGGTGTCTGGTGGGGCATGGGCTGTCTTCTGCTGCCTGAATTCTTCAGTGTCTAACAAGGATCAAGCTTATATTGTATTTTCCTCTTTAGTGAGGCACTGACAGGATCTCTCTCTTCTGTCTATCTGATATTTCTGAAACTTCTTGAAAATTACAATTTTTGCTATCTTTTGCCTACTGTCAAGTGCTTTGAAATTAGTTCAGTGCAGAATTTTTTTTCAGGTGCAGAAGAAGGTGAACGTCAGCAGACAGGGAAAATGTGGTAATGTATGCTGGATTTTAAGATGTCATTAGAAATGCAGCTGGGTTTAAAAACACAAAAAGTTCATTACATCTGCTAGTCTCTCAGGATCTGACAGTCTTTTAAGAGTCACTTTGGACAATAATTTCATGATAAGGAAATGGGGGAAGTATCTTTTATTCAATAAATGTAAGGGGTTTTTGTTGTTTTGGGTTTATTTTGGGTTGGTTTGTTTGGGGCTTTGTTAGTGAAAAAAGAAAAGGAATAGATGATTGCTTTGAGTTTAGCCTTGGCAAATCACAAAGCTACTTAACGTCCTAAAAACCCAGCTGTCCCCAAAACACATGTTCTGCTCTGTCAATATCAACAGTTTCCCATGGTTTAAAGGCCAGGTTGAATATCTTGGCAGTGAGATATTAGAACTGCATTTTTGCAGAATGTCATGGTAATTAACAACTTTTCTTCCACTAACTAAAATGATTTTTTTAGTGAATTTGCATTCTCTAGAAATAAATATTTATTAGTAAGCAGAAGATTTTAGTGATACAGAAGTTAATAAAGGCAGAAAATTAAAGCTCTTAAACAAAAATCTTATCATAATGAGAATATGTAACTTGATACTAGAAAATGGAATTTATCTGGAAAACATTCAGGTTTGCAAATCTAAACCATTCTTTTTCTATAGATAATAGGGGTTTCCAGACAATTGATGCAACATACACATGTTGATTTATTGATGTTTAGTACTAGCAGTTCATGAGATGTGCCCCATATGTAGTGGTAGGAAGCGTGAGACATTATTAGTTATTAGCTTTTTGCAGGGCATTCTTTCTTAACTAAATATTTTAACCTGTGATGTAATACTTGCTCTCTTTTCACTTTCTTGCTGCATGGCACAGCCTTTGCAGAAGCCAGATCCAAAAGATACAATTCTAAGAGCCAACAGAATGCATCTGTGTCCATTTAGGTGTTGGCAAAACCAGATAGACCAAGCAATAGATTAGGCATCATTCCTGGAGCTACTGAGCAATCATGCAGAAGCTCTTTTCTCATGGGTATAACCAATTATCTGCAGGATGTTTTCTCCTTGCTGTCCCAAAAGGAATACTGTCAATCTGAATTCTTGAAATGTACTAATTTAAACTGAGCAAGTTGCTGATCATTCGCAGTTGGGTAAAATGTGCTGGATGTGGGAAAAAAAATTAAAAAATCTTAAATTAACTTTATTAATTTAATCCTGTTCATGAGGCCATGAGGAGGACAGGTCTAGTCATCTCTGTGCTATTATGAGGTAGACTGCTGCACTACCATGGGCGTCCCACCATGGTTAGTATGCACTGGCAGACAGTGCCCTGCTCTTCTGAACGCTCACACATAAAGTAAATTAGTAAAATGCCAGTGGTGGAGGAACTACAGTGGAACTAAATAGGTCTGGGTTTGCTGTAGATTGTCTGTATGACCTTGGATGGAGTTTTGCTTCTTTCTAAAGGACATGGAAGCCAGATATGGGTTCTTTCTCCTGTCTTTTTAGGCTGGAACTTTAGGGCAGAGGCTGACTCTCAGTGTATTCTGCAAGATGGAGAATGGCAGGTCCTCCCCTTCCGTGAATTCAGGACTGATGTGCTTTTTCACTCTTGAGGAGGCAGTGGCTCCTCACTTCTTGCTGAATGTGGCTGCTCACCTGCTTGCTATGGAGGGGTCTGCAGTCACCTAGATAGTGCCAGAGTCCCATGAGTGGGTAGGTCTCATTCACATCAGCAGCTGTGCACAAAAGAAGTGCTAAAGGTAGCCTTATCTGAAAAGTGAATTAAAATGATTGTCTTGTTACCAGATTAGTCATAGGTGTGTCATAGGGGGGCAGTCTGGCAGAACTTTGTTGTACTTATTTGCAGAAGAAAGTGGAAAAGCATGTTCAACAAAAGGAACAGAAGCCAAGCCAAATCCCCAATCACCTATTCTTCTTCCTGCTAAGTGGTTACATGTGTTTTATTGCTGAGCATCCAGCTAAAACTTTCAGTGAAATTTTGGTGGGGTGTGCTGGGACTGCTGACTCAGTGCAGCTCTTGCAGCCTATTCAAAAAAAACATCTGGTACAGCTCTGATTTACTCTTGTTTGAAGAGAGAAAAACAGGTGCATCTATTGCTGCAGTGGGAAGTTGTCAAAAGAAGGGACCTTCTCCCACACCACGACTCATCAGGGTGACTCTGCTGTGGCTTGAGAGCCATCACTTCTGCAACTGTTACACTTCAGAAGCCTCATACTTGGTCTCAGCACATAAGTGTTAGGCATCTCTCAGTCAACTGACAAAGAGAAAGCACTATTTCCTTCTTACATGGGATAATTTATACCACTAATGAAGGCTTTTTCTGTTCAATGTAAGTACCATGTTTTCAACTGGTAGAGTGCATATAAACTGATTTAGATTTGGTGGATTGATTTAGCTGAATGGAAGAAGGTCTTACAATGCAACAGAAATATCCACCCAGGAGCTAAATAAGCCATATAAATTGTTGAAGCTTTCTCCTACAAAAGAAGTGTGACCTAACAGATCCACTTAATAGAATTATTAAGTACTGATCACTTTACTGTGCTACCCTGCCACAATCCAGGATGATGAGAAAGAGATGTGAGATGAGTCTGACCCTCTAGTGTTGGTGCTGAAGAAGGTTGAAGGCCAACTCTGATGAGTGTAAGCAGGCATGAGCACCAGTTGAACTGCCCTGTTTGTTCGCTTCTTGGGCACTGATGTAGCCATCTGTAAGAAATGACAGGATATATTCCCATCTGGGAATGCTCCATCTGGAATGCTCTTTTTCCAGCAGTCTGGCATAAGTTTGAAGTGTAGGGATTGTTTGCATTGTAAAGCTAAGCTTAATGAAGTAGATGGGCTTAAAGGCTGCAGTTCATCAGTGCATGTCTCCAGGGTTAGGCTGGCATAGTTTCATTGAAATCACTGGAGTTAACACTGGCATGAAGTTGGAATAAGTGTGAAATGGAGCTCTAATCTTCTGTCATCTGTCAGCAGTGTGCTCTTGTGGAAAAGTAGGACAACAGCATCCTGGGCTGAATTAGGGAGTGCTGCCAGCAGATCAAGGGAGGTTATCCTTCCACTCAGCTCAGCACTGCTGAGACATATTTACAGTGCTAGCTCCAACTCTGGGCTCCCCAGTACAAGAAAGACACGGACAAAAGGCCACAAGGCCATGAAGACGATGGAGAAGTTAGAGCATCTGACATAAGAAGAGAGGCTGAGACAGCTGAGACTTTTTAACCTGCAGAAGAGAAGGATCAGGGGGAATTTCATCACTGTGTATGAATACCTGCTAGGAAGGAATAAAGAAGATGAAGCCAAAATCTTTTCAGGGGTACCCAATGAAAAGACAAGTGGCAATGGCACAAAGGGGGTTTTGGTTGATTTTGGGGGGATTTTTTTTTTTTTTAAATTTCTTTTTTTTTTTTTACTGTTACAGTGGTTGAACACTGGCACAGGATGACCAGAGAGGTTGTGGAGTCTTCATCCTTGACATACTCAAAAGCTGACTGGACAATATACTGAGCAACTTGCTGTAGGTAACCCTGCTCTAATCAGGGGGTTTGGACTAGATATCTCCAGAGGTCCCTCCCAACCTCAGCCATTCTGGGATTCTGCCATTGAAGAAAGTCTCAGTGTTACAGCCAGCTTCACAATGGGTACAGAACTGTCATGGTCTTTAAGCCGCCTTAATTGTGTGCTGGTCCAGTTCACGTGCTGCCTAAACTTCACTCGTCAGTGTCTCATTCTAAACATGGTTCATACTAATTCACATAACAAGGAAACACTGTGCCAGATTCTATTAGGGCACAAAGGATTGTCTAAAGTGCAAGTAAGCCTGAGAGTTACAGAAACATTTGTGGAGAAGGGTGAACAATGCCCTGACTGTTATCCAGTGACTGTCAGAGCAAATGAGCTTAGCTATCAAACAGAAAGTGATCCCCTGAGCCAGTCAAATGCAAGGTGGGATCTGCAAGTCAAACCATGATCCAGTTTTGCATGTCATTTTGCTATAAAAGGCCCTGTGTGTTAAATTCCATGTACAGTTTTCATGTGTTTTTGCAGTTACATCTACTGGGATTAACCCTGCAACTTGTACTTCATTAACAATGCTTCAGGTGATGGCTGAGCGGAACAGAACCTGGCTAAATCTTCCATAGATGCTTCAGCTCTACAGGACCAGGAATTAGCAACAAATATGATTAACATCGTGACTAAATTTAGTTTTCATAGGTTTCACATCCCTACAAGATGGCATTTCTGTTCTCCAAAAAGCAAATATGGGTAGAACAAACTTGGTGAGAACAGGAGTCCTAGATCCAGCCTGTGACGTGTGTAGCAGAAGACAGCCCGAAGCATCCAGCTTGACACTGTAATCCCAAGGAGTTTGGCTAAGGCTGCTCAGTGGTTTGGGAACACAAGTTCACCTGAACCTCAGGGCAGTGTTTGTTACCTGGCAAAGGCCTTGCAGAGAGCCTTTGAAGCCTTCCTGGGTGGAACAAAAGCACTCCACGCTATTCTAATGTTTTAGATCTATGTGAGTGATCCCTAAACTTCTGAGAAGCCCCACTGCGATGGGGCAGCGAGGCTTTACTAAAGCAGCTTCTTGAAAACACTATACTATCTACACAAAAGCATTTCCCTTGCAACATACTGGCTATGTATGGAGACATAAAAAGGGAAAAAGAAAGAATCTGGGTGTTTTCTGGCAATGGCAAACAGTGCTGAGGATGGACTTGCAGGATTATGATGTTGTGAGAAAACATTTTGACAGCTGGAACCCATCAGATCCGTACCCAGACAGTGTTCCTTTGTGTTTGCAGGTGCTTGCTCTATTCCTGTTTGTCTCTTGACTGCTATTTTCCCATTTCAGGTGCATTTGCTCTCTTGGAACACTGAATGTGCTTTGGAACACAGCTATTATTTTAAATCACCTGCAATGAACAAACAGGCTGTAAAAGCAAGGGTGGCTTTTTTTGTTCATATATGTGATGAGGTCTCTTACTTGGAAATTGACCTTGTCAGCCACTGTTCTTCTCGGGTTTCAGCTCAGCGACCACAATTTCCATCAATTGCCAAGCAATAGAACATATGACTGTTGCTTCATTAGGGAACAAAGGAACACAGCACTTTCTTCCTAAATTCAAGAACGTGACTGCAGTGTTCAAAAGGCTTTTGTGTATGTCTTGCTCCACGGTGCAGCACGGTGCTAATGGTGCTTAGGTTCTCAGGACACAGAGAGGGCATTAGCAAGGCCTTCCCACCCTACAGGTCCAGTGGTGGGTACGCAACATTATAATAGGAGAAGAGGTGCAGCCGAGTGAGGTCTGTTAGGGTTCTGAGTGCTGAGTGTGTCCTCAGCAGCAGAGGGGCCAGGGTGACACTGGCCCTGCAGACATCCAGGTCTTGAGTCTCCCTGTAACCAGACTCAGTCTTCTTTACACACATGACTTAAGATCCTTAAGAATAATATGACTGCAGGATACTTCAATTTGGAAGAGACTTAACCTTTGTCCAGTCAAGTCTTGAAAAACTCCAAAGACTAAGACTGCACATCCTCTTTGGGTCCTGGCTCCACTGATGGGCATCCATGCAGGAAAAAACTTCTGCCCACACCTAGTCTGAAGCACTCTTGTTCAGCTTTTGCCCACTGTCCCTCATCCTCCCAAGACTAGAAGCTCCTGGCCTCATCTCTTTGATCCCTTCCACAGAGGACATGAGGTGCTGCTGGGCTGTAGTGTATTGACTGCTCCCTGCAATTTGGTGTCAGCTGAAAACTTGACAAGAGTCTGCTCCGTCACCTTCCCCAGCTCACTAATGAAGAAGTTTTTCTCTGTCTCCCCTCAATTAAGATGTTACCTTAATTATGCTAAATCAGACTAGCCTAGCTGAATTTCAGACTTAATTTCATTGAATGTCATTTTGATCTTCTGCCCTGAGAGAAGCAGGACAGCATACTGCTGACTTGCTTTCCCGGGTCATTTGTAACATGGTGTTAGTTTGATTCTTTTTTTTTTTCCCATCTTACTAAATTAATCTAATCTTGTCAGTGTCTTGACTATTTCTTTATATTCTTTCAGTGTCCTCTGGGAGATGGGATGACACTTGATTCACCCTAGTGTCCAGCCAAGGACAATTGATAGATGCTCTTTTTCATTATCACTTATTTCTTATGCATCCTATTAGGTGTCTATCTTCATAAATCACTGTTTCATGTGAAAGAGAAATTTTTACAGACCTGATGTTGCTGGGTGCCTTTCTTTGGCAAAGTTGGTGAATTTTAAACTCCAGTGAGTGTGCAAAAATGTTTAGGTGAATACACATGTACACACGTGCAAGCATACAGAAACGCAAGAGTTGTGGGGTTTTTTTTACTCCTGCAGCATAAAATTTTATATAAAAATGTTTTCTCCAACTGGCATATTATTTCTGCTTTTGCTTTTTTATGTTATAGTTATGAAATGGTCATTTTACCTTTTCACATAGATTTAAAGACCCCAGCTGACTCGTTTCCTTCCTTCAAAGAGGTGCTGAAGAAGGTGGCTGGAGGTGGCTGGGCTACAGCCCTTGAAGAATCCCAAGGACAGCGTGTCTGTTTGACATTTCTGACCCACTAAGACAAATGCAGGTTAACTGGTATGATCACCTCGTTGTGTGGTGATAACATTCTGTCAGGGAGGTTGACCCAGGTGGTTGCTGTGGAGTGACGAATAATGCCTCCTTGAAATGAGTAGCAGTGTCAGACTCTCAGCTGCCATAAATCAGTACAGCTCTGGTGAAGTTAAAGGAGTTGGCTGAGAGAGAGACTCATGGAGCCAATCTCTGCCTTCCCTGAGACAGAAACAGGGACAACTAACGGACCAAAACCAAGGTGAAGGCGACCCTGTGTCCTCCCCTTCCCAGGCAGAAGGCAGCAGCCTCAAAGAGAGGAGTGAATGGAAGCAAGTCCACGCTCAGCATGGCAGGCAAACCTTCCCCTCCTCACCCACCTTGCCTTCCCATGTACCCTTGTACAACAGGTACAAGGCTCTGGCTGTGGAAGGCCACTCAATGGAGGATGTGGTTGATAGTCAAGCTACACCAGAGGTAGCACCCAGGCCAGAAAGGCCCACACCTCGTGTTGTGACCACCCCCACAAAGAAGAAAAGGTAGGTTATAGTTGTAGGGGACTCTGTTCTGAAGGGTACAGAGGGCCTGATAGCCCGGACACACCCTCCTCTCAGAGAAGTCTGCTACCTCCCAGGGGCCCGTGTTAAGGACATCACTAGGAAACTCCCCAGCCTGGTA
>VXBL01002755.1:382207-421925 GCA_013400195.1 Aramus guarauna | reverse complement strand
TATATGACATATATGACATATAACATATATAACATGTAACATTTGTATTTAGCTCATGTGCCACTGGTCTAGTCAGGCCTCTCAGTGAAGTCATGGCTCAGTTAAAAATCAGATGTTTGTGAATATTGGTATTACTCAGCCCTCAAATAGAAATGTCTTAATACAACTGAATCTTCACCATCTTCATAAATTTTTAAGAAAATTTCAGAAAGTTCTTGCCTTCTGTCAAAGTTGTTTGAAAGAGGTCTGAGGGTTCAAAAAGAGAGAGACTGGATGCTGGACAGTGAAGGTTATTGTAAAGATCTTTCTTCAGTAGGAAATGAGATGAACAGAGGGGTCTTACTCAGGTGAATGAGAGTCCACCTATTGATGCGTGCTTAGCTTATTTATTAACTTGTCTGTTCAACAGATTTTTCCTTCATTTTTACTCCTGTTTCTGACTTCCTTTGTTCCTTACTTTTGTTCTCTCTCCTAAAAAGTGTTGTCACTTAAAGATGATTTAGTCTGTCTATCCTTTTTAATCCATAATGTCTTTGAGGTTTAGGTCCTTCATGAAGAATTAATTTCAGTGTAATCATCAGGAGCAATTACTTCTTTCCAAGTCCTAAACTAGTCAGATCTTGGGCCAATCAGCCCTACAGCTGAGGGTGGGATGCAGGGAAGGAAAGGAAGAACAAATGAACTCTACCATCCAGGAACTATAAGGTTTAATGTAAGATAATATTCCTGGCATGGTTTCGTGGCAATCATAATGCTTCTGCCATCATACAGCGTAGGGCATGGCACTCCCTGAACTCTGTGGAAGGGTCTCATGTAAATTGTACACATGAAGAACCAGGAAAAGGGAACTGCAAATTGCAGTATTTGCTTTTAAAGCTTATCTATACAGGTGGTGTGTTTTGCACTACCCTCATAAGAGTTTCATTTTTACTACAAGAATAAAAGGGCCGGGGGGGAGGGGGATATGACATTCTTCACTATTTCTGTCATTTTAATGTCTCTATCCCACAGAGACATATTTCACTCCTTCCCTGCTCACACTCTGTTGTATGTTTGCACGTAACATGTCACAAAGTCTTTATTTGCCTTCTTTTTCCTCCAACCACATCTTTAATATTAAAAGGGTTTTTTCTTTGGCAAGGCTAGCAAAAAAAAAAACACATCCAACTTTAAGATCCTAAGCCAAATTATTTTAGAAACTGAAGACAAGGAGAATTAGCAAAGAGAAGGAAAGTGATTTTTCAGCTGACCAGAAACAAGATACTTGAATACTGTGGTCCTTATCCAAGATTTATCAGTTTGGCTCCATCAGCTTCAGTAAAGCTAGATCACTTTACACTAGCCAATTGTATGACATAAATAACATTAATAGTCCTTTTTAATTTTTCTGAAGTTCTTGGAGAGTCATGCATTGAACCACGGAGTGGACAGTGACCTTTTAGATCTTTCATTTTAGGAGAAGATGGAAGGAGTAATGTGGAATGCAAATAAAAGTTATAACTCTTATTTATAACTGGAAATAGATTTAATTGCTGACTATGAAGTGGTTAATGCTGAGCTGTGATATTGTACTATGCTGGTATACTTTATTGAAAGTATCACTAGTACACACAACTTATTGATATTGTTAGAATTATTCATATAAGTAAAAAAACAATTTCAAAATTTTAGCAAGGAAAAGATTACCACAGACATAAGAATTCTGAGACGCATACAGACTTCACTGCTTGATACAAGAAGAAACTGCCTTAGGCAGATTCATGTAATTTAACTCAACACATCCATTATCTATAAAAGAGTTTGATCTCAAGATTGGTGAATGAAATTTGCAACATTTACACCACTCAGCAACTAAAAGAGCAAATCTGTTATCACGCATTTTACTAACTGCCAGACACTCTTTCGCTCAATAAAAATATATTAAGTTAATTTATCAAAGTACCCACCAAAACAAAATCCAAAGAAACTCTAAATACTTATAAAATTATTACAATTTGCCCAAGAATAATTTTAAAACTAGCGCAATGGATTTTTGGAACTGCTGAATCCAGCTTACTTCATGCAAAAGCTACCAAATACTGCTATGTAAAGAAAATACAAACTATAATGTCTAGTACAAGATCACAAGTAACAGGAACTAATTTTGAAATAGTAATACTAAACTCAATACATTAGTGATATTCAGCCTAAATATATATTTATTGAATTTAATCTTGCAAACAAATAAACATGTAGTTTGCTAAATATTTCAAAGGATCCAGTCTTGGCCCTTAAACACTTCCACATATTTTGAAAAACAGGTCACAACTTTCAAATATAGATGCATAAATATAGAGATTTATATCTATACTTAGGCTCACAGATAAATTATATTTTTAATGTTGATATTTCCTTTTATTTCAACAGAGTTGAAATAAAAAAATCAAGGTATTTAGTCTATATTTTTAAAATAAGAAGATATGTTCTCATCTTTGCAGATACTAATAGGTAGAAGATTCTGAGGGATTTTAATCCTGATCCATCTGACCTTAATAAAAATTAAGATACCACAGGATCGTAACTCCTGCGCTGTTCTACTGAACAGCAATTCTGTGATAGTTTTACAGCAGCTACCTGAAACAGTATTTGCACTTGAATTCACCTCACAGATTCTGCATAGCTCAAGGGCTCCAAAGACAACAAAAGTCAACAGAAACCTTTTCCTTCACTTTAACAGACATGAATTTATAAAAGCCTTTTTTTCCTTTTTCCTATTAGGCTACTATCAATGATGTTTTTACTATAACCATTTGTAACACTAAGAAATGTAGTAAGCACTTTACAGTCTCTATGTTGTTAGATGTAGTCTGTATGATAAATGCATTATCAAAACAAGCATTTTCATAAATTAGAATGATCAGTTTTTATGAAAGTATGAGCCACACTGTTATTACTGTTAATTACAAATGTTCAGAAAATAGGTGCAAAACCATATTATATTGTATATATTATATCTTTAAATGGAATACAATTAAACCTATGCATCTTGTTTGTTTGTCTGATAAAACTGCTAATAATTAAAAAGGAGAAAAGTTGAATCGCCAAAGAGCATCTACGTGCTCCAATAACCACCAAACAGTAAGGCTGTGGTGGTGTAGACTTCCCTTGAACTTGTGAAATAATCTGCATAAATCTCCAAAGAGAACTATGGACTATTGGTTCTAACTGTAAGTCATCTGTTACAGATACACAATATACTCTATTAAAACAGCATGAAAAATACAAAAGATGAAGTCTTGTAAATGACAACTTCAGATTTTGAGATAGTGACTGAATTGTAATGCTAGACAGAAAGTGGTAATTTAGATTTTGTTGAACCCCGATGATTACACCCATTTAGGTAGCTCATTTCACTAACTTAGCTATTTTTTGATGGAAATGCATGGTCCTACACTCATACATTAGATTTTGTATTTGCAGGCCATCCTTCCTTCCAACTCCAACAGCATGGCAGGCCTCCTCATACCCAGAATCCCTAGACAGCCTTCCACTTGGAAGGTCACAGCTTAAATTTTCCAAAATCAGCTTCTACAAAACAATTGTATTGCTTGCTCATACAACGGCATGTCATTAGAAGCAAAAAGATTAAAACCAACAAAGTCAGTGCATGTCCTGGTTCACCTAAACATTATCCTTTCCTTGTGAATTTTAGCAAGCCGCCTTTATTAGTGCTCATTCTTGTTCACAGTGGCCAAAACCTCCAACCCTCTGTGTATCTGAAAACTGGTTTAAAGCTGGACAAAATCATCTCATGGTCTTCAAAAGCTAAAAAAATTTCTGCTGAGGCCTCTATACAATCTGCACCTGTAGCAACTGCACATCATACAGGAAGCCCAGTTCTGCCACAAGCTGAGGGCAATGGAATAATAGGTTTTAATAAAATCCAGACCAGAAAGTGATTTTCTCTCTCTCCTTCCCCCCTCCAAGACTCACAAATTGCATTTCAGGTACTGCTGGTAAGACTGTCAGCAGTTTCACATTTAGAAGAAAAGATGTCTGCTCACAAGCAAGGCATTCTGCCATGTGTTCGCTATAAAAATCTGTTGCAAAAAGATGATGTTGCAGATAAGAAACATTAAGAATGACTCCACAAAGCAATTACAGCTTCTCTTCTGTAATGTTTCTTCAAAAAGACTGGAGAAATCAGTATTTCTAGTAGTAAGAAAAATTTTTCTCCTCCTTTTTATTATTTTGTCTCAGTAGTCTGTAACATATTCATACTCCTATGGTAATATTGCAGTTTATGGGCCTGATTATTACCCCAGCTGTGTTTCCCATGGACTGCAACCAGTAGGAAGGTGAGAAAGCCCTTGGGTCATTAGCTAACTGGACATTTCACATGTCAGAGTGCGTGGGCACCAGACGTGCAATGGAGAAGGGCAGGTTAGGTTAGGGGACATGACACATGTTCCTTGGATAATGTTGCAACTGGGCACAAGGGGTAGAGCACACTTACCAGCGTGCATTACATTTCTTCTATCTTCACATTTGTGTCCTGGCTTTGAGACAGACTATTACGTTTTTCAGAGAGATAGGGTGTACCACATAGCCACATCTGAGAGAAAAAGCAAAACACAAAGATAAATGGGTAAATGATAGATGAATACTCTGAGACAGAATTGACCAAAACTTTTTTGACAAAATGCATCTCTTGAGGGTGGGTGAGGAATTCCCACTTGTCAAAATGAAAATTGTTTCACAGAAATACACTTATTTGGAAGAGAATTTTATCATTCCAGAATGAAGTGTCTAGTCCAAATGAGAGAAAGAGACTCTTACCAAGAATTCAGAGTTTGTGACATTTGTCATGGTGGCATAGATCAGTATTTCTGCTGCAGTGCTGCATGTGGAGATGTCACAGGGCAACAGTTTTAAGGGTAAAGTGGCCACTAACTGCTGCGCTTACCTAAAAATGACTGCCTGTGGCACAGGGTGGGCTGTGCTGAGCAAATACACAATTGAGAGACAATGTCTTGCATTTCTTGCGCCTACCTCGCAAATTCCCTCTTTTTATGAATGAAAATATGGATGCTCTGTCAGGAGAAATAACGTCTTGGACTCTCAAGGCTGGTTAGCACAGCTTCATGGATCACAAACCTGGTAAAAGGTAGTCAGTTAAAAAGTCACTATTGCTTTTAGCCCAGCAAGCTGGGAACCTAGAACAAGGGCAAGACGTTCGCTACTGAAAGCAGATCTTTCATTGCTAGTGGTAAGCGTTACACTTAAAACTGCTGGGCTAGACAAGGCCTGCACACTGCATATACAAGAAGACAGAAATATCAGCAGGATTGCTACAAAACTGAGTAAAACAGCGAAATATTCCTATTATTCCAGCAACACTGTAAAGACTAGCAACTGCAATACATTCCTCTAAAATAATCAAACCAAATGTATTATTCTCTACACACTACCAACCAGAAATACAGTAGTATCAGGTTTTCCGAGGATATACATAAGTAAAAATCCCCCCCTTTTTTTTTTATTCTGTTAAAGTAGAAATATCACAGCAATGAAAGTATCTGTGTAAGGATAGCTTAATTAGTATTTTCAGTTCTCAGAAAAGAGAGAACTAGTAACTCAAATCAATATATTTTCAGTTAATTGTTCCTGCTGTGCAACAAAGAATAAATTTGTGCACATTTACAAGGTGAGGTGAATTTCTGAAGCTTATCTTTCAAATGAAGCACTTCTTTTGATCAAAAGCATCTCATAACTGCTGTTTGCAGCTTTTATCTCACTGCTGCTGTACATCACTTTATCTGCTGGAAAAGCTTGCACATTATGCACAGCTATATGAGAGAACTGAAATACAAAACATATAAAAATCTCATAGTGCTATTGCTCCATTAATGTTTTGTATATTAAGCAGCAACAATACCAGTAATGAAACCTCTGTGCTACCATGATGGCAATGGCAGGAAACCTTTTAGTAAGTAAAATCCCAGCACATTTTACTGTAGCTTACATTCCCAGAACACAATGTTCTGAGGTGAAAAAGTAAGTATTTCCAGAGGTAGTACAAATGTTGCCATTAGTGGGAAGCAAAGTTATTTCAACATAAAGAAAACATATTTTATTTAAAAAAGATGAGTCTATGATTTTTTTTAAATTCCCTTACAAAAAAGGAAACTGTATTTCCTTGTGACCCATCACCATCAAATGACTGTTGTGTTCTGTTCACCAACTTTGATCAAAAATGTGAAACAGGACCATCTTTTTAGCAAAGAGGCCATGTGTCTTTAACTGCCTCTGGCTTAAAATAATGGCAATTAAAAAAAAAGGAACTTGGTATTTTTGCAAAAGAGCTTTCTATCATTGTTAAAAATATGAGAGAATTTTAAGACCAGTATTTTCTTTTGCTCATTCCTTGTGCTGTTATCATGTCCCTGCTAGAAAATCAATAGTTCATTGTTTCTTTTCTGTTCCTTAAATCATTTTAAACTGTGAACTCTGTCCTTATCTGACATAATACAGGGAGCAGAAGTGCAAAGACTGGTGCTGAGTACATCCCTAACAGGGCAGGAGAAGCAAGACAGAGTGTGAGAATCACATTCTCATTCTGGTGCTTATTTTGAAGGACTGTGCATTTCCACAGTGCTCCAGAAAGTAGCGTCCATCTTCACTCACTGAATGCTGCTCCCACGAGTTCCTGAGCTTGCACTGACATACAAGCCTTGTGAGGGCATAGTCACTATGTTGCTGTCATCAAGGAAACTCTGCACTTCATGTTCTTTACACTTTAATTTATATTTTGAGCTACAGTACTTTAACCTTTGGACTGTGGGTAATTTCTCCACAAATGATTTAGCCTACTGACCATTTCATATGACCAGCCATATATCCTTGTTTGGAAAGCACAGTTTTCATTGAATTTAATTACTTTCCCTTACGGTTTGCATGGGAAAGGTCCATGGGAAAGGTGCAGCTATTAAGTAAGTGCAGCTACTAAACAAGGTCAGCTGCTAATAAAATCTACATAGTAAAGGTGAAGCTACTAAATTAGGATGATTATTGTTTGAGGGTGTTTCTAAATGAAGATATATGGCTAAGCTTTTGCATCTGTAGTGCATTTTGCTATACACGATTTTAATACTCATATGAGAGACTCAGCAAGGTGTTTCCGTATCTTAGCTGTTATAGCACTGTCCTATTAAACCAATTTCTATAAATATGAAATGTGTTCATTTGAAAGTTTTGGTCCAGTAGGAATTCATGTGAACACCTGTCTCTGCAAGAAGTTCTGAGGTTTATAATGAATTTTAAAACCTCTACTATATTTCACAGAAAAAAAAAATCTTAAAAAAATTAGTAAAGATTTGTCTATACTATGTTATGAATGGCACTCAGAAGAAGAACCCAAGTCCCCAGTGGGGAATGGCTTGTGTCCCATCTTCTGAGGCTGCCACACTCCAGAACAAACTGAATTCCTTCACTTTTCACAGCGTTTGGCCTGTATCTTCTCCAAACCACACTTTACGCCTTGTAGCCATGAGACATAATTCTGTAGTTGTGGTTTGTCATTTCATAGTATCAAAATAACTTCTTGTAGTCCACAGGAATAGTATTTGTACAGCAAGATGCCACAGCACTGTGACATCTGCTGGAGGAAGGCATAAGGTGTTTGAAGGAAAGGTCTCCTCCAAATACAGTGTTTGTTGTAGTCAGGGGAGCCAAACTTGGCATAATCCATAGCCCTGATGGACATGTTTGGAAGCAACCCTGAAGAACACTATCCCATCATCTGTGATCAGGTATTCTCTTTGAGGGAAGTAACTGAGTTGCTTTAAAAGAGAGTTCAGAAATGAATTAGCATGTATGCAAAGTGTGCAAGGGTCTGATAATGGAATAAAGAGCAAGCCAAACTGCCCATGTAGGCACCACCTAAAATGATGTGTAGAATAGAACATTCTCTTTATATTGCTCATAGAGAACATGCCATTTATATTGCTCATAGAGAACAACTTCTCATTATAAAACACAGTTTTGGGAGACTATCACTTTTCTAATTGTTAGCACCCCCCAGAATTTCCATTATTTTCCTGAAATTCTCTCGTACAGTTTAGTTCCCTTGTGCATTTCCTTCAGACTCTAATGATTTTCTACATCTGGATAATGTAATGGAAGTAATCATGTAGTATCATTCCAATCTGAAATTCACTGAATTATTCTTGTTCATTTCAGTGGATTTTGAATGACAATTCACAAGTGACCAAGAGGTGACACCAGAGTTTTGAAAACCAGATGATCTGTCATACAACTATCTGTATTTTTTCTAAACCTCACACTTCACGCACTGATGTCCCAAAACTACTTTTGCTGTGGTCCAAATTGCATTTGGTGCTGTACTAACGCAACATGAGATGATCTAAAGAAGTAGATGGTCTTTGCAACCTACATAATTTCACATGTATTTCATAATCATAAAAATTTCATTAACATAATAATGAATCTATTTTATTTAGGTTATTCTTTCTTTTCTTGATCATATGCAAAGTGGGTTTTACTTGTAGGTCTTTATGGCAAGACCCAGAATCAGCCAGAGCTTTGAGCAAGTGTAAAATTTTTCTTTATAATGAGTATCCTGAAATATAAGATGCCTTTTAGATCAATCTGGCTTTATTAGACTATAAACTGGAATACTTATTAAATCAAGAGTAATTTAAAACAGAGAGAATAGATACAGAAATCTCTTTCTTCTCAGTTTCCTTGCTTCCAGGTTTGCTTGTAGCACCACAGAGGGTTTCTGAGAGGCAGCAAGCTTTGGCCTATCTATCTCTGCCATGTCAAAGGTTTGCCTGTCTGCTCCCTTCTCCTCTCAATAGTATCTTCATAGTTGCAGGCTACCAAAGCATTGCTTTGTCTCTGTATCTGCCTGCCCTATGCTGCAACCTATCCAGTCTCCACTCCTGCAAGGAAATGCTCATTTACCGGTCACCTGCAGCAGCAACCTGCCACCTCCTTCCAGGAAGGTCTACCTCACCTCATCACTCATCTCTTAAATAGACAGATATCAAATATCACAATCTCGATGACTTTCTCATTTAAGAAAAATGAACTTTAATATAGAGTAATATCTTCCAAGGAATTTATCAGGCAAATACTTTGAAAAACAGTTTTCCTAAGGACATATTTATATAGTTAAAAATTGATTTTTGGAAAACAGTTGAAGTTGTTAGTTTCTCAGGATTCTCTGAACTAGGCCTTCTTAATCTAAATATGTCTTTCTGGGACCTTGAGTCAGATGTTTACATTTGAATATTGCCAAAAAGTTGTCACATGTCTTTAGGTAACTTAGCAGTTTAAGAGGGAAAGCGAGGAAAGATGAGGCTAGCACTAGTGAGCTGACTATTGAAGGCTTTCAGTTTCTCTTAACCTGCAGAAATTTCTGCAAATTTAGTGATTCTTACAAAGCCTGGCTGACAGTACTAGGGGCTATGGCACTTCTGATAGATATCAGGGCAGACTTGCTCCTAGGAACATAAAGAACCCTTGCTGCTTCAATATTCTGCAAGGGATATAGATAAAACCCCTGAAGAGTAAAAGACTATTCAACTCTGACAGGTGCAATACTGAATATATACCAGCTTTTCCTAACACCTGTGTACTATACACATGTTTTAGCCTATTGAAATTCTACAAGTACTAGGAGGCACAATAAAAGTTTCTATATGGATGCATATTCCAAATACAATCCCTCGCAACTTTCTTAAGTAATTTTTTTATTTAGCAAAGTTAGCTCAGAATACTTTCCAGTTTTAAGAAAAAGACCATAATACTGAAAAAAAGGTGCATTATTTCCAATGGCCTCACAAAACAGGTAGACTGTTATGAATAAGTAAAGTGCTATTAAGTAGAGATTAAGTGATCTTACCTCTTCTAGACCAGTAACTCATGTTTTTGCTGTACGGAGTTAGTTTAGCACTTCAAAAATACAACAGTAAAATAATTTGATTGAAACATATGCTGCCTTTGAGACTTTTACATTCCTTCAGACTTCAAGGAAAATCAAAAACTCTTCTGCTATGTCCAAGCATTTTTTTACTAAAACAATCCACCAAAAAAGAAAATAGTCTGCAAAGTTTTTAAATGTGAAGTGATTGCTGACAGAGCAAATTTAACAGATGAGCTACATTTAAGGGTAAAAAGACCCAAGTCCTGTGGAAAGCAACAAACATTCTTGTAATAGAAGGAACAATATAGTTTACAAATAAAGTTTATGATGATGTTGATGAGTTTTGGGGATCAAGACTGAGATCACCCACTAAGTACAATGAAAGCTAAGATCTCATATCCAGTATATTTATTTCTAATATTTTTCTTTACTCAGCTGTTTTCTTCAAACTTATCAGAGCATATTGAGTTGTGCCAACTATGCATGTTTAGCAACAAGATGACCTTCTAGCAGCTCATAATGAATTTAAGGGCAGTTGTAATAAGAATATCAAAGGGAGTTTAAAAGTCATGTTTATAATCTTTTGGTAAGGCCGTAGAATTCATTAGCATAATGCTATATAGCACAGATGCAAATCAATTTTAGTTATGCTTCTAATGTAATCTCAGGCTTGCAATGAGCCACTTCAATTATTTTTCCTGCGGTAATCTCATCTAAAACTTTTCTTTTTGTTCCTGCTAGCCCCTTCCCTTTCAACCAGAATAGACACTTGTGGAAAACAGTGATGGAGCTCTGAAGAGCCACCATGTTTCCTCTGGAATTACAGCACATCTGCTTGACGCAGGGCCAGAGATGACAGTAAGTTGCTGTACAAACTCCATGGTGAATTTGTTAAGTGTTCTGCTTTTGGGCAGGAGGGATTTTTTTGTTTGCTTTGTGTTTTTTTAATGGATAGCTACTAAACTGATGGAAAATAATCCGCTTCTTTAATATGGATCCTTCCCTTAAAACTTTACCAATTTTTAGCCAAATTGTAAATCATGTGGGCTAAAACACAACTTCCTTAACATGGGCTTTTCTCCTGGTATAGGAGAGCTTTGCATTTCAAACATGGCGCAGGGGACAAGATCTTTTCTGGAGTACCTTTAACTGGCTGACGAAGAGCAAAAAAAAAACCACACTCTCTTCATATGGGACTATGCTGACAGTTAAAAGTTAATCTCAAAGGCATCCTGAATGAATTATTCTTTCATAGTTTGATGTCTTAGAAAGTGCATCTTGTGTTAGTTCTCAGCAGAGCTAAGAATTCAAATCACTCTAGATGTTGAGAACACTCAGGCTGGAGCGCTGCATGAAGGATAATTCAGCTTTGAATCATCGTTATTTATTTGCAAGAAATACGCTTACACAGTGATTTCCTATTGCTTTTGGAACCTACTGAAAAATGGCAGTTTGACAGAAATAGCCATAAAGCAGCTCCCCTTGCTAAATGGCACAGAATTACCAAAATGTGCAGCAACAATCAGGGTTGAGATATGGACCGTATTACACACATCTTCCAGTAGCATATCAGGATAGTGGCACCACATACATGGAGTTTATAGGCAAACAAATACAAACTTCTGCTTTGCCTAGGGCTTTGTTTCAGTTCACTGAACAAAGCAGTACAAAGTAATTACAGTCTTTTTCTTGGAAATTGTTTCAGACCCTCCTTGGAGGTTTCTGCTTCAAAGGCATTCCAAATTATAACAAAAGAAAGTAGGCTATTTGCACAAATTTTGAGAAAATGACATTTAACAGCACAAATGGGCTCTTTTCAGGTTTCTTCTCTTATCAGGAAAGGGCAGCCAGGTTTGTTTGAATTACTATGTTCAGGAATTAACTTCTTCCTCCAGATTCTGGAGCTGGAATCTGTCTTGAACTAGCCTTATACATTACCATTGAGGCACCTTCATCTCACACTGTTAATAATTTCTTAAGCTGAAAAAGCAGAAGGAACAGCCCAAAACTTCACAGGCCACAGACCTATTCTTTCTTCAGCTGACCCATGATGTCTGCCTCTCAGCTGTGCTGAAAGGAGCAAAGTCTAAAACAAAGACAAAAGCCACCCCGGGACTGTTTTTCCTCAGATTCTTAGAAGCCCATTGATACTCCCATCAATAGGAAATTATTGTCCATGAAGAATCTGATCTCAATGAGTCATGTAAAGCACTTTTTGCAATATTTTGAATGACACAGTATAAAATAAAATGTGTTTGTCTCCTCATTCCTTCCAGCCATCACGTCCTCATGGCACATCAGTATAATGAAAATGAGAAGAGTTCTGAGAATGTCCTATGCTACAGGATCATGTTCATCATTCTTGATTTATTCTAATAGAACCCGATACTAATGTCAAAACTCAAACCCTTAGATAAACAAAAATTTCTTTTATCCTTACAGCTACAGAACATTATTATTTTAACTACTAGCATTTAGAGTTTCTGTCTTGGGAGTCACAAGATAAGTAAATGCAAAGTTACAAAGCAAATGATGCATATGTTGAACTGCCAGTCCTCCAAACAGTGGAAAGTACATGATCAGCCTTTCTGGCCATGACATCTTCTCTTGACATCAAGCAGGATCCCAGATAAAAGAAATCTGAATTTAGCCAAAGACACATATGCAGAGCTTTACTATGGGCTCCTTATCAAAATATTACAAGGCTTGCATTTCTTTTTTCAGTCTGATTTGCTAAGGACAATTTAATAAGTATTATGTAAGAAACAACAGCATTTATGTTGGGATTCTGTTTTATGTAAGGCTTGGTTGAAAGCATTTGAGAAGATGAGTACTTGTGCAATACCGACTTGAATTAAACAGGACTGCCACACTGAACACCAGCTACCAATGTTATACTTAACATTATTTTATCATAACATCTCTAAACTAGTATCTTTCAAGATTATGACTTTTACTTCCAGAGGTCTTTGTTAATAAAATACTGCTTAGATAACTGAAATGATGGTAAAATTTTCATTTAGAACTTTCATTCAAAATGTTTCTTGAGACAAATTTGTCTGCAAGTCTAGTGGAGCCTCCAAATCTATTTGCTCCCATTACGATGATGTTTGACTTGTAACACATAGTAATTCACTCATTCTTCCAAGATCAAAGTCTTCTTCATGAGTGTTGTTTCCTTACTAAAGATTTCCTTACTAAAGACTGAATAGCTCTCCTATTTTTCCCCCTCTATTATTTTAGCTTGCTGCATAATTTCAAGGAAGTTGCACGGTATTGTTTTGTTTCAGCACATACCACTGTACAGTTTAGGTCTGATTACCTACTTCAGGAAGTAGGGAGATATGCCTCATTAGTAATTTATGATTCACAGAATTAAAAGCAAGTCAAACCAAAAAAATTCTAGAAAACAAGCCAGTTGAAATATTATTGGCATCATATGTATTATCCCTTCTACTCAAATCAAACCACTACAAAACAAAGTGTTGAAAATACTCACGTGTCATGGTTTAGCCCTGGCCGGCAACTAAGCACCACGCAGCCACTCACTCATTCCCCCTGCGGCAGGATGGGGGAGAGAAGCAGAAGAGTGAAAGTGAGAAAACTCGTGGGTTGAGATAAAGACAGTTCAATAGGTGAAGCAAAAGCTGCACACGCAAGCAAAGCAAAACAAGGAATTCATTCACCACTTCCCATGGGCAGGCAGGGGTTCAGCCATCTCCAGGAAAGTAGAGCTCCATCACGCATAATGGTTACTTCGGAAGACAAATTCTATCACTCTGAATGCTGCCACCTCCCTTCCTTCTTCTTCCCCCAGCCTCTTATATGCTGAGCATGACACCATATGGTATGGGATATCCCTTTGGTCAGCTGGGGTCAGCTGTCCTGGCTGCGTCCTCTCCCAGTTTCTTGTGCACCCTCAGCCTACTCACTGGTGGGGTGGTGTGAGAAGCAGAAAAGGCCTTGGCTCTGTGTAAGCACTGCTCAGCAGTAATGAAAACATCTCTACATAAGAAAAACATCTCTAAATTATCAACACTGTCTCCAGCACAAATCCAAAACATAGGCCCATACTAGCTACTAGAAAATAAACTCTATCTCAGCCTAAACCAGGATACCATGCCATGGGAAAACAAAGTTAAAGCTTTCAACTTAAAAGAACATGTCATTTCTAGCTTCTCTAATTCTGTGGCTCGTGGTCATTAACAGCTGTTTGACGAAAAATATAATTTTAGATGGTACAGAATCATAAAAAATTAATAATCATGTCATGAATTAAAAATAGAAGAGAAAGTGCATGTGCCAGAGAAGAATAATAAGCATTATCAATAAAATGAAGATGGAAAAGGGGTCATCAAATTGGATAATTACTTGACTAAGTTAGTAATTTTTATATTATGAATAAGCGCATCTGGTCTGTAGGAAACTCTATAGGATTTCAGACATGAATTCTTCTGTCACAGCAAGGAGTCTAGGATACTTTTCTCTTTCAGTGTTACTGAGTATCAAATACCATGTCCTAAATTGGGTTTAGCACTGCCACAGGTAGTGAGCATGATAGCAGGAACCAGAGTTTTAGCCCAAACAGAAACCTCTGCCCCGTCTGAGCTACTTTACATATCTCCACACATTATTGCAAGTATTTGCAAAAGTGTTGTTAAGTCTTTTGCAAAAATCTAAGGTATGTATTAGTAGTCTGAAAGGTGTTTACCCTCACATATTTTCATGAGCTGAAAGAGTAACAGCTACTGGATGTATTAAGAGACATAAGAGAAGCTCTGTCTTACACAAATCAATCCTTGTACAAATAAATTCATGACTAGACCCTTCTGAATTGTAGTCAGCCATTCATCTTGCTTACTGACTAGTTCATTACTTTTCTGTAATGCATTTGGTTTTGGTTTAGATTTTGATTGTTTCATATTTTGTCTCTCTACATTACATATAATTTTCTCTTTCCATAATGAATACTTACTCCTTCTTTAAAGGAGGCTGGGTACCACTGGCGATCAAGGTTTAATTGCATCATGTAGTGTTGAAAATATTTCACCAACATAATTACTCCTAATTGAAGTTGCTTCTGCCATTTATCTTAGTTTGAAGTATTTTTATTATGAGTGCCATGTTGTGGTTCTCCTCCTCTAACAGTGTAGCATTGCCATTGTGCTGAGCTAAAAGACCACTGACAGATCTCCTATGTGTTGCTGTGCAGCCTTAGCTGTGGTGTTGTGCAGAGACTGCTTCAACGTATCGCAGAGTTCAAGGACAGTCATAAAATTCTATCACTGACTGCTTTGTGTAATCATGAGGTGGCATGAACCCCTTTTGGGGAGATGACAGGCAGAGAAGCCGCACAGGCAGACCTGGTGGCACAACTATTTCTAAATAGCAGAGACTGGTACCTTTCTCTACTTCTAAAAAGTAGAGACTGGTATCTCTGGTGCCAGACTCTGACATCTCAGCAGGCACAAGTACAGTCCAAAGTTGCGGCCAAAGCTCCCACCTAGGGCAAATTCAAGTTTGGTACAAATAAAAAAGGCTATACTGAGCCTTAACAGGAATGGAAGATATATATAATAGTTATACTGAGCCTTAATAGGAATGGAAGATATTTAACAGACCAAAGGATTGGATTAATGTTTTTCCACTCCACGCCACTGCTTTTTAAGAGCTGACTTGCAACTGATTTTTATGCTTCTGTAACAAGTGGCAATGATTAGACATATGCAAATAAGATAAACACTTTTTTGGTTGTTTTGCACCCACTTAACAGAGTAAACAATAAGGTCAGTATTTTCCATCTCAGGTATAAACGTAATTTCTCCTTGACAAGGGTAAAAAGGAACCTACACTTTCTTGAAGCCATGCGTTGAAAGCACTAGATTAGCTGTTAAAGAGCACAGCACAATGATTTAAAGGTTCACTGGGATTTCAAATTGTATTCCATGTTTTATTATATATTTAAAAAACTAATTATAACTAAAATCTAACTGATGCCAGAGGAGGACTAGGAATGTTTATAAACTGCTGTAATTGAATTGAATTATCACCAAGAAACTAGAGAAAAATCATTATGCCGTATCAGTGTGCTATCAAATGTGTGCAATCTAAACCTTTTTGGAGTTCAGAGTCTTTCATTTCAGCAACCTCATAATTCACCTTTCAGCAGTAGACACTGTTACTGAATGATGAAGACTGTAATAGATGTTGAAATGTACTGCAGGACAGTATCCAGGATACTGCACAAAGGCGACTTCCAGACATTTGGACTATGTATGCTAACACTCTGCCATATCTTCCCAGAGCTTATTTAATAGTCTGGTGTTTAACATATCACAGTGATTTATTCCTGTATTACAACTTATATTTCTTTGACAAAACAGTACTGGTTTTAGCACTGTCTTTGACTCCCTCCTAGACTATTAGTGACACAGGTATAAGGTCACACCTATCATCTTTTAATAAAATTATCTCAAATATTTTTATTTATCTCTGTGGCAATTGACACATTTTCCATCAATATCTTCCCTTCTTCAAATTCCTTATGACTATCTTCTCCTCTATTTTAAATTTTTTATGTTTCACTGCACTTGCAAATTTCAGTTACCATTCCTCCCTACAATACATTTTTATTGGCTAGATGCATTATTCCTTTACAGGCTTCCAACACTTCAAGCCTGGACTGTAGAATCTCCCACTGGTTCTTCATTTCAAAGAAATTCCAGACTTTCCTTCCTTTGCTTACATACTTTTCATACACTTTGGTAAAATATCTGCATTTTTCATTTGGTTTATTTTTTAATTTTCCCAAGAGTCCCTCCTAAGTTCAAAGTGTGCCACATTACTTAGCAACACAAAATTCAATACAAAATTGAAAAGACTACTATGCATTTTACATTGCAGAGTGGAGTTTACACAGATAGTGGAGTTAAGAACAAACCTTACCTTTGGCAAGGTCTGGAGCTTTTTCAGCATCTTGTACCATTAGTTTCAATAAAATCAGCTATGAAGGCTGAGTAATCCTGTGTTCAAATTGAAAAGAACTTCACTTTGTGAATAATCAGAAGGGTTATTTCTGAAGACAAAATATACTGTAATAGAGAAAACAAGAAACTAGCTCAAGGAAAGTGAAGCCAATTGATTTACACTTAATTCCTCCCTTAATTTAGAGACACATAATCTCTCATAAAATAGTCTAATTTTCCTGAAACACATACATGGTGAAACATAACAATTCCTTTAAATCGTAGGCAATTTTCTCCACATCCTCATACCCCCACACACTAAAACTACAACTGATTGCAAAAGGACAATGTGGATTCCCAATATTCACCATAATCCATAACTATGGACAATCAATGTGCTTTGGGAGAGCAACTCAGAAAAAAATATTGTAATTAAGAACCCAGATAACTATAAAAAAGCACACCACGATCAACCTGACAGTTGCTAAAGACACTGCTGGCCATTGCATGTGGCTCAGAACATGAAATCTGTTTTCTCAGACATTTTCATGACAAGTCCAGTGTTTTCTCCTCAGAAGAACTGTGCTGGTTTTGGCTGGGGTAGAGTTAATGTTCTTCATAGCAGCTGGTATGGGGCTATGTTTTGGATTTGTGCTGGAAACAGTGTTGATAATTTAGAGATGTTTTCATTACTGCTGAGCAGTGCTTACACAGAGCCAAGGCCTTTTCTGCTTCTCACACCACCCCACCAGTGAGTAGGCTGAGGGTGCACAAGAAACTGGGAGAGGACGCAGCCAGGACAGCTGACCCCAGCTGACCAAAGGGATATCCCATACCATATGGTGTCATCCTCAGCATATAAAGCTGGGGGGAAGGTTGGCCGGGGGCCACTTCTTGGGGACTGGCTGGGCATCAACTGGTTGGTGGTAAGCAATTATTTTCATTAGCATCACTTGTCTTTCTCAGGTTATTTTCCTTTTCATATGATAATGATGATAATAACAACAACAATAACAAAAAACAACTGTTCTTACCTCAACCCATGAGTTTTCTCACTTTTAGCCTTCCATTTCTCTTCCCCTCATCCTGCTGGGTGTGTCTGTGAGCAAACGGCTGTGTAGTGCTTAGTTGCCAGCTGGCATTAAAACACAAGAACCAACCCCAGTCTGATCAGGCTTTGCAGAAAGCTGCTTCACCTCTCCACTCATGTCCCTACTTCAGTGTTTGCTATTCTGACAGTGAAAAAACCCAGTATCAGTTGGATACAGTTTCTCAACTTATGCTGGAGTAATAAAACTGCTAAAAGCCTTGTTCCTCTACACGTCAGATTAGACAAAAAAGGGACTAGGTAACAATGATTTTAATTTGAAATTTCATCTGAAACTTCCGGAGTGTTGCTTCGAACTTTGCCTATGCAAATTTATCATATGCAAAATGGAACCATTCTTTTTCAATTTGGCCTTCTCCATTTGGTCAATTTATTAGAATTTTATGTATTTCTATTTTGTGATTTTTTTTAATTTATTGAATAGCTTAGGCTATTTCAGTTCTCCTGTGTTTGCTATAGATTTTTCTTTTAAATTGCCAGTTTTCCTGCAATATGAAATTGCTTAAATTCATTTTAGTATGGTGCTGGGATCACTTTTCCCCCATTACTGCATATATTGTAAATAGGAAGAAAATGCTTTTTTACTGCAGGCAATGTGTAAAGTCTCTCTGTTTGCATTTTGAACCTTAGCTCATTGTCAAATACCAGAATAAGAAAAAAAGTGTCTGCTGAGGAAACCAGAGGTATATTAATATTGCACCAACCAAAAAGAGGCATGCAGTTTCATCACTCTTGAACTGCTATGTGTTTGGCTCAATTCAAAGTTTCACCAAGTTCATCCAATAAAAAAGCCGTAACTGGACTGCAAGATGCAACACTTAAAAACTCTGACAATGGAAGACACTATATGAAAACTGCTTGTTAAAATCTGAGTTCATTTTTTGTACATGGCACAATTTAGGTTTAATAAGGATGACTGAAACTCTGTATTAAACTCTTATATTTATCTATTATCTGTAGATAGGTATAAGACAAAAGATACCTCAAACATCAGTCTTCCCATTCTTCTTTTGCAATACTAAGGAAAAGCTACCACTCAAAACACTGTGTTGGCCAAAGAAGTAGTCAGATATTAACTATGTGCAATTTAGTATGACCAGGAATATCAAGGGAGAAATGTGCAGGATTGAGGGGAAAACACTCACTCAGACATACACCCGTCCACACTTACACGAGTCCAGGCTGTCTCACTGATCACATCAAAGTGTCCTTGTAGAGCGGGGATCTGGAGGCAGGCAGCATCACACAGCTTTGGCTGAGCATGGGCCTCAAAACAAATCCTCACAGCTGCCCCTCTCCATAGCCCTTGTACAGCTTCTGAACCCCCAGGATAATCCCTTGCTGGAGGCTTTGGGGGACACAAACGAGGTCTCCTCCAGCACAGCTGCAGCCTCACACCCACCTGGGCTTGGCCAGTCTATCCTGCTAAGTATTCTGGATGTTGTATTCAAAATGTTGTATTTGAACTCTCTGTCTTTTGCTCTTTCTTGCCTCATCCCACCTGTTGGCAAGGCACTTACTCTTCCTCATTCACACTGAGGTCTACAGGATTTATCGAAGCATGTATGGCAGCAATGGTATGAGAGTATCTTTGGTCATTGTTTGTTCCACACAACATTTCTGCACAGAACTTACTGGGACATGGTCAACATGAGGGACCCAGTACACTGGTTGAACTTAAAAGTCAGAAAACGTGAACATACGTATAAGAAATGTAAATGTACTTCACAGAGGCACGAAGCATCCCAGGCAGAATTTGACACTTTCAGTACAGTATGGTCCACCTGTTGAGAATTATTTTAGAAGGAAAAAGAAAGTATTAATGCTTCCCTAAACACACTGGGAGGAACTGGATGTGCAAGAGAGTACCCAAAAGAGAAGTTAGTAAAATTGGAAGTGCTAACACTTGTTTTAGTAAGAGGCAAAACACTTTTAGCAGTTTTATATCGATATTCTCTCCTCTTCTGGGTTATCGTGCAGACTTTTGTACTCACCAAAAGCCTGCTGTGTTCTCTTCATGTTTTTAAAGCAGAAGATCTATGAAGAGGGGAAAACACAGCTACAACCACACTTTCAATATTCATGTTCCCGCTGAGTTCCCCGTAGAGATGGGACACTGATGCAGTTTGTCTCATCAGACATTGACTTTTCCCTTCACAGTGGATAGTCATTTAGGAATGACTATTAATTCCAAATACTTTCCAGCCTAGTCAGCATAATCACTTTCTTTGTACACACGCTGTAAGTGCTGTGTTGCTCCTCTCACACAAGAGAAACATGACCCATAGGTAAATCCTGGCTTTAGGAAGCAGGATCCATCATCGTCTGTCTTTCTCACTGCTTCATTCTGCTGCGCAGCTGCACCTTGGTAAGTTGCTGCGTTGTGGCCTCTGGGATCCAGCAGTTAATTCTGCTTTGATGTTCACTGAGTATGGACAATTTGTTTCGCTGTAAACAAAGAGAGATTCCAGGAAGAGCTTTTTTTTGTATGGCAACAAAGAGCCTGAAATAGATCACAGTTTCATACATAATTTCCATAAAATCTGATTATAGATACAAGTGAATAAGGCTTATATATGTCACGAAAAAGCACCAAAAGCAAGCTAACAAATAGTCGAACAACAACAATGTAGTGAGGGAAGAGCAAGTTATATAGCATGGGTTTACAGACTAAGCCACAGAACATACAATCACCAATCTGTGTGTATATATCAAAGACATAGAATTTGGCCAAGTTTTTTGGATGTTGAAGAACAAAGCAAACTATTCAGGTGTGTATAAATGCAACTATGTCATGGGCGCATGTACATTGACTACACATATATATTTTGCATATATAAAGGCATAGAATAATTTAAGTGGAAAGGGGGCATCAGGGGTCCTTGGCCCTTCAAACACTGCTGAAAGCACAGTAAACCTCAAAGTCAGAGTAGGTTGCTCCTGGCCTTGTCTAGTGGAGATACATACAATAACGACAATTTGGAAAACTCACAGCCAACCATTCACTGAAGATGTGTGGGTTTTTCTCCCAGAAGTTGATTTATTCCTTCATATTAGAAGGAAATAAAATGTATCTGATCCCGACCAATAGGCTAGTGATGACTTCTATAAGAGGGTTAATGAACAGATTTTGCATCAGAAACCTCAAGCTGTGGAGTTTACCCTCTAGATCATTAACATTAAAAACAGAAACATAAATTGATTCTAGTGTGGTTTTTGGTTTTGGTTGCTCTTGCTTCCACAGGTGCTGAATAAACCTCATAGCTGGATGAGGAAGGACTGCAATGAAAATGAGGGAAAAGATGTACACAGTACAGGGAAAAATCTATGAAGAGAGAAAACCCATTTCTTCAGACCTTAAAAATTTTCTTTGAATTTTGACACAAATTTATCAGCTAAGACAAGGCATGATTTTCTTACCAGGTATATAGATCCTCTGTTTTCTCTGATCCTTTTGTGACAAACCATGTTATTTTTAAGGAAAAAAGAGAAAACCTCTCTATAACTGAATAGCCTACTTAGCATTTATCCAAAAATATGTGAGTGTATATTAAGGAGCTTACAAATCTGATAGCTCGCTCATTTAAAAATCAGAGTACCCTTGGAAGTGATACTGAAGGAGTTAATACAAGCAAACAGTAGTGTAGAAGACCAGGAAAAATGATGTCAGAATGCACGTGGAATAAACAGTGTCTGCAGACCTGTCGAGACTGCCTTGAGTAATGATATTTGCTCTTTTTTTTCATTTGGGAAAAAATGCAGCAAAAGAAACTTTGGCTGTAAATGGTCTCACTCCTGCACTGGTTTAGTACAAGCATTTTAACAAAAGATGACACATGATTTCAGGTAGATGATACTGCTTCTCAAAAATGTTCCTCTTCCTTTGTAAGCCAGTTTTCTGTTGAAAATCATCCACTTCTTAGAGAAATTAGCACAATTTTATAGTATATAGAATGTTCTGTAGCAGCTTTGGAATAAATTATTTTGCTTTCCATGGCAACTTCTTTTCTTCATACCACAGGCATCTATTTGGAAGCTGTAGAGGGAATCACTTCAGATCACTTTCCACAGGCTTTGTTCACTCCAATCCAGACAGCAGAAAAAGCCATTTTACGTGGAGATGCATCCAGCTGTAGACAAAAATTTTGGACTCAGAACACCTTATGATGCTTTCCCCTGGAATTACACAGCTAATTTTTCTACTAAGCATATTCTGAAATGCAGAAGGTTAAGGCTGAAAATTTCTAATAGCTTGAGAGGCCCTTACTATAGGATGTGTTAATGACTTTATAGCCTATTCTTAAGCAAGGAATTACTTTCTATGTCACCATAGATCTCCCACAATCACTTGATACTTTTGGCACCTGAACTGTAAAATCTGCTGCTGACCATCCACACAGAGCACTTTTGTAAGTTCAAGACCTATTTGGGCATTGGTTTTATGCTCAGATTTACCACTGACAACAAATTCCTGATTACAGTTGTAAGATAAAACTTTTTAAATCAACAGTTTTCAATGTGATAGTTTACCACACTAATTTGCATCCTGAATAAAAGCCAGACACAGCTCCCAAAACCATAACTATAGGGAAAAAAAAAAAAAAAGACTTCAGCTCTTCCAGGTTTTAAATGAGTGATTGTGGAAATTTGCTTCTAAATTAACTTGCCCATTTAAAATGCCAAAAAGAATATAAATTATACAGAGGATATTAATAATATTTATATTCAGCCTTTCTAAAATGAAGCCAAAGAAAGAAAACATCTTGATCTAATAACATAGATACAATCATCACTAGTCTATACAAATATTGGAAACATTATGTTTCAGTCCTCTTTGCTGACTGAAAACCAACCAAACAAACAGTTATATTATCCATCAGACCATATTATTAACTAGTAATCTATGAACTGAAACAAGTCAAACTCTATTCTTCATTTTAAAGGGGTAGTTTCCTTCTTGAATATCAGATAGTGGTGACAAAGCAGCAGTCACACATGTTAAAAAGATGCAGAGAGAACCAGAAAACTGGCAGAAATAAGACAGAATTGCCTTGAGTTATGGCAGATAGTGTCACATTAAGCAAGACTGTCCATTTTAATTGCATTTTTGGCCACATTTTTAAATACTCTGGTATTTCAGGAGTGATTGATATCAGTTGCAGCAAAAGAAAAGGGACTGTGTTATTTTAACGTGTGAATCTGATGGTTCAATGGCCATGTGTCCCTGAATTCACTTAGAGAAGAATTCAATTTCTCTCCTCTGACTGGGAAATGTATTTGCTTTCAGAGAAGTTCTAGTGCAATGGTGGAATGATTGACATTAATTCATGATGAAGCAGTGCAGTACATACACTATTCCTATAAACAGTATGAAGTGCTATGCTTGCCTTTAAAATGTATTAGTAATAACAAATATTTGTTTTACTGACAAGAAATGAACTTAACATTTTTTAATTAAAAATTGAATGAGGGTTCATGGTTTTAAATAAACCATCAACTACTGGGTATGACAAAGAGGAACTCCAGAAGAAAAACAAACTATCTAACTTAATACAGAAAAACTGAAAGTAATTCATGTGGAAGTATCCCAAATTCCATTTTCCATTATTACAAAAGTATGAAACACCTTGATACGTTATTACTGTGCCTAGGTACCCTTCAGAATGAAGTATTTTCTTGTGTTCATTTATACAGAAAAGGTTTGAGTAATAGACCTGATGTTGTGTGCCTGACTGATAAAGGCAGTCAGAAAACTTTGACTCTTCAGCAGTTTAATACATATATTCTAGCTTAAAAACAGCAGCCTCTGTAAAGCTTAGATAATCAAAGAAGCATCTTAATGACAATCTTTGCAGTGAAAGAAAAGGCTCAGATTAGAGTGGTCATGCTCATTGGATCAAGATCTGGCTGTGTAGGTAGTCACAGGCAGGGCTTTTGCCTCTGGGATTGTGGGACCCTCTTTGAGGAATGAGTACTTTGACAAAATGAGGCAAGAGTGTTTTTGCAAACGAGCTTGCTAGCCTGATGAGGAGAACTGTAAGTTAGGTATGCTGGGGAAGTATTGTCATAATCCAAAGAGAAGGCAAGGTATAGAGGAGTAAAGAAGCATTGGGGCACCAGAGGACAAGGCAACTCTCATGCTTCACTTGAGAAAGCAAGACCACAGGGGATGCAAATGCCTATGCTCTGGGAAACACATAGGAGCTGCAGAACTATGATCTCATTGAGTTTACAGAGATGTGGTGTGGTAGTTCCCACTGCAGCGCTCCAATGGACAGATGCACGTTTTTTCAGGAAACATGGAATGGGAAGGTGAGGAGGAAGGGTTTTGCTGTATGGAAAGGAATGGCTGGAGTGCACAGAGCTATCACCACAGAGGAAGTGGCGACAAGCCAGCTGAGAATGTATGCATGAGGTTAGAGAACAGACCATCACGGGTGACACAGGCTTCTGCTGCAGAAGACAAGATTAAGAAGTAAATGAAACCTGTAGACAGCTGGAAGAAGCCTTGCAATCACAGATTGGCTCTCTTGGGGGTCTTCATCTGAATGTCAGCTAGAAAGGCAATAGAGCTGGGCACAAGCAATCCAGGAGATTTCTAGTGTGTGTTGAAGACAATTTATTGATGCACATGATTCATCAGCCATTCAGTCGAATTATTTTGTTGGAACTATTACTCACAATCGGTAAAGAAATAGTCACAAATGCGAAAGTCAAGGACAGCCTTGGCTGCAAAGACCATGAGACTGTGCAGTTTAAATCCTGAGAGAAGTAAGCCAAATAGCAGAATCCCAAGTTTGGACTTCAGGAGAGCAGATTTCTGCCTATTCAGGGACCTATTTGGTTCGATCCCATGGGATGTTGCCCTGGGGGGGGCAACGGGAACCACAAGAACCAGCTGATCTTCAAGGACAGCCTCCTCAGAGCACAAGACTGGCCCAACCCAATGTGCTGTAAGTAAAGCAAGTGTTACAGAAAGCTAGCATGAATCAACAGGGAACACCTGACTGAGCTTAAATGTAAAAAAGTAGTACACAGAGTAAGAAGTTGGGACAAATTACCCAAGAGGAACATAAATTGCTTGCAGGGATTGTGGCGGAAATGCCCAAAGATCAGACAGTGCTCAAACTAGCAAAGAATATGAAGGGCAAACAGGAAGGGTTTCTGCAGTACTTCCTATCTTCCAAACTTTGTAGTACCTGTCTATATTGTAGGTTCTTGTAGAAACGAATTACCCGTTTGTTTTTGCAGCAACAATGATTCTAAGACCACTAGTGTCTTTGGTATTTCTAGGTATCATTTAAAAACCATTAAATAATGATCAGACAAAAGCTTTGTAATTATACAAGGTGTTTTGGTCTTTAGAATGACTTTAAATTATATTCAAAATATAATTCAAAATACTGTTTTTCTTTTTACGTTTGTTATTTCATATAGAATATGAATATATGTTACTCTGAACTCACTTTGCTAGTTATGCCTCATTTAATTTTTAATTGCTAACTTTTTTGTAGCTGAGAAGGTAACAGGTCAGTTCATTTTTCCTTTGTTGAGAAAGCAGGAAATGCCTTCACATTTGAAGATTGGATTGTGCCTTTTCTTCCTTATCTCCACCTCTCTGGAAGGCAACTGACTACGTCACCTCTGTAACTCACATATCATTTTGCGACTATTGATTTCAAGCCTTCCCTAAGAGTGGTTCCTCCTGATTGAAGCACACCAAGCTATACATTTATCAGCTGTATTACATTTAAACACCTTTTGTACTCTCTAAGCAGCAAATTTTCTCCAAGAATCCTTTGCTTATATACCAAACTCTTCCTTGTTCCACTAGATTGGTCTTGCTGTCTCATCACTGAACATTTTAAACTTCTGTAGTGGTGTACATACACTCAAAAGTTCCTCTGCCTTTCTCTACCAGTCTACATAAAGCGGTGCAACCTTCTAAGTGTGGATGCCACTATGTACTGCTATAAGCATCTGTAAGCAAGTAACTCAGATAAAAGATGTAAAATAGGCCACATCAGAATAAAGCACCTTTACACTAGTTTGCTTGCATCCACACTAGTTTCTTTGGGTGCCATTAACATAGTCTCATAAAACAAAATAGGTACTACCTGAAAACTGTACATTTATTACCTGGTTCCTTTAATTTTGGAGGTCCTTGCTCTTCTCATACTTTTCCGTTATCACAGAATCACAGAATGTTAGGGGTTGGAAGGGACCTCTGGAGATCATCTGGTCCAACCTGCCTGTTAAAGCAGGTTCACTTAGAGCATGTTGCACAGGATTTCGTCCAGGGGGGTTTTGAGTATCTCCAGAGAAGGAGACTCCACAAACTCTCTGGGCAGCCTGTGCCAGTGCTCTGTTACCCTCAGAGCAAAGAAGTTTTTTTCCCATGTTCAGATGGAACTTCCTATGTTCCAGTTTGTGCCTTTTGCCCCTTGTCCTGACACTGGGCACCACTGAGAAGAATCTAGCCCCATCCTCTAGACATCCACCCTTTATGTATTTCCTCATAAGAGAGATGCTCCAGTGCCCTAATCATCCTTGTAGCCCTCTGCTGGACTCTCTCCAGTAGTTCCCAGTCTTTCTTGAACTGGGGAGACCAGAACTGGACACAGAACTCCAGATGTGGCCTCACCAGGGCAGAGTAGAGGGAGAGGACAACCTCCCTTGACCTGCTGGCCATGCTCTTCTTAATGCACCCAGGTACCATTGGCCCTCTTGGCCACAAGGACACACAGCGGGCTTATGGAGAGCTTCTTGTCTATCGAGAATCCCAGGTCCTTCTCCGCAGTGCTGCTTCCCAGCAGGTCAACCCCTAACCTGTAGTGGTGCTTGGGGTTGTTCTTCCCTAGATGCAGGACCCTACACTTGCCGTTGTTGAACTTCATTAGGTTCCTCTTTTCCCATCTCTCTAGTCTGTTCAGATAGTGCTGTATGGCATCACAGCCTTCTGGTGTGTCGGCCAGTCCTCCCAGTTGTCAGTTATCTCAGTCTATTTTCCTCACTCAAGCTTGTTTAACCTAAGGGCTTTTAAGTTTTACTGGATGTTAACCCTTTATGTTCAACTTGGACAACCACAAGGTCCAATATCAAGAGACACCTAGGGTGTATGAGGCATATTGCTGTGGACAACTTGAAAAATTCCATTCACCATGCTCCAGCCTTGTGTCATCACAGCTCAGCCTACCCATGGAATGAGTGATCACTGAAATAAGAGTAATCCACCTCTGCTTTGAAGCAACAAATTGCAGATTGGCTTAAATCATTACAGGGGGAGTGATACAGTCCACTGAAGAGGGTAACAGCTTTTTAAACTCTGTGAACTCAATCTGCAAAAGCCCATAAGACTATGTCTATAATTAGTTTGTTTTTCATCGGTCTACTCACCTGCCCTACCCTGTAATGATGAACTTTCACAGCCTGCATTATTAGATCAATTCTACATACCCTTCTCTCTCACTCACCTCATAAGTAACATACATTGTGTGTATTGTGTATTTGGATCATGCATTTGGTTTTAGCTCTACTGGTTACATAAGGTAGAGATTTTGCTCCTTGTTCAAGCACTTGCTTCTGAACCACAAACATGCCATTTCCTATTTAAAACTATTACCAGAAATTTCAGATTATTCTATTGCTGCCCAGGGGCTGTGGTAAATCTCCTTGAAATCTATACAAACAATGTATGTTTTCAGATCATGTCTTTATCTTCTTCTAGGCAACTAACAAAATAAAAACATTTTATTCAGAGTGAGTTTATATTTTTGGAGCCTACATGAATACTGTAACAAAGAGGGACATAAGGGAACTACTAGATGCCAGTTTCTTTTTCAGAAACAGTGTATTGCCTCCCCAGGAATATTTTCAAACTTCCAAAGAATTTGCAAAATTCATCTGCAAATTCACTTGTCTTGGACTTCCTCTTCTACTCAAATCATTCTCTCAGGGACTTACTGCTTCTATTTTACTCAGACTTTACAGACAGATAGAAATGTAAAGATTAATTTAATTCACTATGAGCCAGTAAGTTTAATGGTACCTTCTACTTGCTGCAACCAGTGCACTCACACAAGAGGTCATTTAAACTTGTTCTGAACTTGTAAACTACCTTAGGTAACACTATTTTTTCTTTTGAAATAATGCCAAGGCAGCCACCCTATCTCCTAATTGACACTAGATGATCCTGGCTTTTTTCCCTGGGAATGACAGAAAAATATAAAGGGGTTTAACATCCATATGTTTTACTGAAAACCCATAAATACCTCTTTGATACCTGAATTTATAGAAGGAAAATAATTACTGAGAGAACAGTGAAAGAGGAACATATTGATTTTGGTAAGGCTGGATGTGCACATGGAAGAGCCCAGTTGCAATGCCAAGAACGCAGAAGGGAGGAGATGCCAAAACACTTGTCTATCCATAGTGTTTCTTGCCTGTGCTTATACCTTCTGACAAACTTTAATGACATCATCTCCTGTTGTCTCTTCACCTGCCTTATTCAGTACATAGATGGCTGAACACAGTGAGGTACTCAGAGATTTATCCTCACAACACTCATGTGAAACATTATCATTCCCTACTATTCCAATTGAAAAACAGTGGCCTAGAAAAGTAGGTGACTTGCCCTGTGAAAAAACTAAAGTCAATGACAAACAGAGGAACTGAGCTTCCATAGGGTAATGTACCCAATAGTGTCAGGTACAAAGATCTTTAAAGCCTTGTATTACAATTGCTTTACTTCTTCATCTTCTGTTCAACTCACTATTTCAGTAACACATTTTTTTAAACAGTCTAATAAATACTATGACTTTAGAAAAAGTATTAGAGAAATTCCTTTTGTTGTAGGAAAATAAATGCTAAAACAAGGCTATCTTTTAATAGAATATCTGTAGTCATCTAACTGTTTACTGACACTGTATTTTGAAGATAGAGCTCCTCCAAATGTGCAATCCCATCAGTAAAAAATTTTTATGCATGCACTCCCTATATATATTTATTTATTTATAAACCACATACAGGTACTACTGTACTAATACATTATGTATATCACAAAACATAAACAAAAATAGAAATTAAAAAGAATGAGATAAAGACGAAATAAACATTACATAGTGGTCTTTTTTAAAAAAATTATGTTTAAAAAATATTTTCTTGCCACATCCCAATGGTTTGTCTTGCGCAGCCCCTAAGGTGCACACACCCCACTTTGGAGATCACTGCTCTAAATTGTCATTTCAGTCTGTGCTTGAATATCAGCACTGAAGCAGATTTATGCAGGGCTATGGAAATTGCAAAATCTACCTGTTATTTAGGTTTTCTTTTCCTACCTCTACACCCAAACAATTTTCAAAACGACTCACTAGAATGGCTGCCTATGGGAAAAAAAGACAATACGTGTGAAGCAAGCAAGAGTCTTTATATCTAACTGCAGTTTTTAGACTGAATGTCAGAGGGCACAGGAAGAATTGGTTCTGGTATGATCAAGCCTATCTTGTCAGGAAGGTGAAGGATGGTTTGGTTGTAGCATGCTACTGATACACAACCTTGTAAGTCAGTCCTTTGAGAGGCATCAGAGAGAGGAAAAAAGGGCTCAGACACATGAGAACAAAGCAGAGAAAGAGCATTTATGTCTAAAAGAGAGAAATAGAAGCTTTTAATTTAATGCTTATGGGATTTTTTTTTTTCTATCTAGACAGGCAACAGTGTCTAACAAATATTAAAGGCAAGAATACAGTGGAGTGAAACCAGGATGTTTTGTGAGGTAAAAGGGCTGGGGAGCTTGTATTCTCCAAGTAGTCAAAGGAGCAAGTTGTGTTCCTGGGAACTGAGGAGGCTATGGGATGGATACTTCACCAGCAGTAAAGAATGCCAGGCAGGGCTCCAGGATCTACAGAATTCATCTCCTGCTGAGCACACATTTAAAATCTAACTCCTTGTTAAGACAGACACAGGTGACATTTGCTTAACCTCTACTACGAGAGATCAAAGTGCTCTTTGAACATCTAGAGAGTAAGTCAAGGCCAGGTTCCGAGCTACACTGAATACTTTCTGTGCCAGACATCAGGATACAAATTATGTCTGAGATGTGCACAGAGTTGAATGAGCCATTGCCATCATTCCCTTACATAATGAGTTGATATGCAATTTAATATTGCAATGCAGTGCTCAGTAAGTTTCCTCACAATGAAGCGGTAGAAATGAGGGAATGGAGAGGACAGCCCATTTACAATCTCCAATTCAGCTTTTGCTGCGGGGAGCAAGCAACTTGAAGCTTTTGCTGGGACCCCAGCTGAGTCTGAAAACACAGACCAATAGAAGAATTAAACTACCAATATGCTATACAGGTTTTAATGCAATAAAAACTGTGTAGTGCAACAAAAAATAAAAAGCTAAGGGATGGGGAAATACCTCAGTTTCTCTCATGAAGGATATATCTTCAAGGAGTCCTTAATTAGACAGGATCCAAATATTAAAATAACCAGTTCAAGATGCTTGACTTGTATAGATTGTGGGGTTTTTTAATATATTGATTTAATTAGGCACTATTGAACCATATTTAGAAGATAAGTGAAAGCCTCTAAAGACTTATTTATTGACACCATATGGCAGTTCTTAAAAGTGATGTTCAAATTATGTATAATGAGCCACATAAAAAAAGAGGATGTGCCATAAAAAGGACTCCCAAACAAAAATGATGCTATTGTTGAAGGATTTAAGTTCTAATATGGGATTTTAGAATCTCTTTCAGAGAGGAGGTGCCCTACAGCTAACAGACGATATTTAGGGTAGCATTTGTATTACATGATGTAGAAATAGAGAAGATGAGTCAGGGAGACATGAGGATCTGAAAAAGAACAGCAAGTCAGAAAACCATGCTGGTCATGTTTTCACTACAGTAAATGCATCTCTCACTTTAAAAGTATCTCAGACATCAACCTGCAGCTACCTATTTTAATACATGATACCTGACTACAATTTTCATGAAGTAAACTCTATGTCTAGTGTATGCCTAGTAATTTCTACAACACCACTGAGTATTCCTCTGTTGTGAATTTGATTTCATTTTTGCTTTTTCTTACGTGTTTCTCACAATATATTAATAGTCCAAAATATCTATAGAGAGAACCAAAAGTATGTATTACATAAAAAATAGATTCCAGACTCAAGTGCTCAAAAGTAGAAAAACTAAAATTACGGCTTCAGCCTGAGGTCCCTATGCTGATGGTGATATCTCACTGGATGACATTCCGTTCTTCTTGAACCATTCTGAGGAGTCCAGGGGAAATATTTTTTCCTCAGCTAATTTTTCCACAGAACCTGTACCTTTTTAAGTAGCTCATTCTTCACCTGTCTACCTTTGACACAAGCAATTTCCTCCTTGCTGCCTGGGTACCAGCTGGAAAAGCACTGACAGTCCAGGCCACAGACTCCCTAATCTGAGTGCATAATTTTTATGATATAGGAGCTGCTGTGGCAGAACTCGTTAAAGCATTCCTGTTCCTACATCTCTGGCTGGCTGGAGGGAGCATAATGCCTCCTCGCTTTTGCTAACAAATACCATGGCAGTTGTGGCATCACACTGTGAATGGCGTAACTGAACTCATCACAAATCTGTGTATTAATTTTTAATGGCACGTGATAAGGCAATTCCTGACAAACAAGCTCAATTATAGGCAAAGGCCTGCTCAGCCCTTGCAGTCTTGGACTGAGGATGGTCCCTCTGGGGGGAGTGGTGGATGTGGACAGTCCATTTTCCAAGCAAAAGCTGGGATGGTCTGGAGCAAGTGGGGTCTGATGAACTGAGTTGCTACTCTCTTTATTGAGTGTGTAGCTACTTCTAGGTGAACTTTCATTGAAAAAGCACACCTACATCCCTGACACAGGGGCCATTCTTTCCCACTCCCCACACCAAACAAACCCCTCCAAATCAGAGCATGTTCCAGCTCTCCAATGAACAAGAGCAATATATGTGTTTAACACGGTACCACGTCCTTCTCCCTTTCCCCAGTCTCATAAACAACTAAACCATTTTGGCTAAAAATACCTAGAACAATTGGCACACTGGCATTTTCAATCTGAACAGTTTAAATGCAGTAGAATTACAATGAAATAGAAACAAGATTTTAAACGAGAAAATGTCAAGCGAGGTTTAGTAAAGCCAAAGTTATCTGGGCCTTTTGCAATATGAAATAGTAAGGAAAAAAGTGAAAAATCTTAAAAAATCACAAAAGAAGCAAGACTGAGATTGCAAACAGGGAAGAGAGGGGTTCCAAGGCAGAACACCATAAGAGGTAATTAAGGTGACCTGGCCTGCACTCATACTACCTGGATGAAGGTGCAATCAGCAAGCCTAGTACTGGCTCGTAAGATATCTTGCAAAACTTGCTGAGTTTAAATCTCTGTATTTGGATCTAATTAGAATATAGACCTAGGAAGGTTCACCAAATCAAGTCGTACTAAAAAAATTCTATGAAAGGCAGAGTTGTTGGTGTCCCAGTTGTCCCATTTACCTGACTTTTCTCACATTTCTGAAAACACTTACAGCTCTTGTCTGAAAGCAGAGATAGAATTTGGCAGAAGAATGGTTTGCACACCAGACTGATACTGTGGAAGTGCCCTTTGCTGATCCTGTGAAAGTGTTCACAAATTTGGATTACTTTAGACCTCTGAGAAATAAAATAAAAGAGACTTTGTCCATGTTCAGAATATATTTTTACTGCGCTTTAGTAGATGAAGTCTAAAATAATTCCATCATCAGTGAAGATGCTTGACTCTTATCAATGTTCTCAGGTATTATGAGGATATAAAAAATATGCAGGAATCTCCTTCACAGAGAAACTACATATTTCCACAGCAGTGTACAGAGGCTGGATGTTCCCTGTACCAGATACTTAATGTAGGGCTGATTTAGAAAGCAGAGTTGAGTACAAGCGCTCAGCTTTTAATTCAAATTCAGAGAGTACAATGGGTGGATCAGCAGAGAGAAATAGACTGGAACAAAGATTACACAGAGACTAAGATTCATGGGGAAGGGAGGCCAAGAGTGGAAATCAAAGAGTAGAGAAGGGATCCTGGGAATTTAGCTGGCAGAGTACAAAATAGAGAAAGTAGAACAAGTTGCTGGGGTCGGTAATCAGATCAGAATGACATAGACTGGGTCACAGGACTGGTGTGAGAGGGAAGGAGATAAATACTTCCAAAAATGATGACAGTGTGAAGTATTTGAACAGAAAAATTGTGCAGGAAGAGTGATGGAAGGGCTGAGGAAAGAAGAGCAAAATGGAAATATGAGAATGAAGGACATAAATTGGATGAGATGGATGGGATGAAAATTCAGGGAGGAGACTTTGATAGGAAAACCTCCATCCAGAAAGTCCATGTGGAAAGAAAGCAAAGGGTGGTGAGATAGAAAAGGATCTGACTGAAGAGATGGGGGAAAAATAGACTATGGCACCAGATCATTAAAGCCTGTTTCATAAATAACCTGAACAAGGTGGAAAGATTAAGATATATAGGAAACCTTAATTAATTCTGGCATTTCCTGACTTATGAGTAAGTGACTTAATAGTTTTAAAAGCCATCTTTTAACACTGTTTCCAGGTGTGCTTGTGAGTGTAAGAGTATTAAGTAAAAACAGTAACAAAAAAAGATTAACCAGTTTGTGTGTTTCAACCCTTTTCACCTAAGATTAAAAAAAAGACTAAAGCTTAATCTATGAAAGCACATTACACTTTTAATCTTATGCTGCTGCTTTTTATGTGCCGTTTTTACTTCTAATTGTTTATTCCAATAGATATGCTGCACAACATTTCTGTATAAAGTAAATCAAACGACTGAATGGTTTTCTTTCACTACAAGCTGAAACTCAAATATGCTTTCCCTTGCCATAGTCCATCATAGATTTACAAACATCTTAAATGAAAAACAGATACTCTTCATGAACATACATAACACGATGGGTTGCCAACATAATAAATCATCTCTCTTTATATGCGTCACGTATTTCTCGCAAATAACTTTTTTTTTTTTCTATTTTTCAGCTGTCAGTAGATTTGTAAGATGTCTTACTTAGAATCTTTTGGATCTCCTCCAATGATTTGGGATCCCTTAGGGTACCTGGTACAGATTGATTTATTATAATAAATATTATGCAGTTTATGCCTCTGAATAGCTCATGCTGTAGCAGTGTGTTGGCTCTGGCAAATGATTAATAACAAAATGGGCTCTACTGTACACTTATTGCCTACATACACGCAGCTATTGGAATGATATAGCATTATGAGTTCTTATGGCTAACCAGGGGCAAAAAAGCATTCTTCTTTTCTATTTCTATAGCTACCCCAACAGATAACACTGAATGCTGAAAGCAAACTGAAAAAATTGCAAAATTCTAAAGATGAACCACAAGGCAGAGAACAGAGCACTGAATAGACTTTTTCTGTTTAAAATTACTAAGAATTTTCACCCACTTTTAACACAGTATTTCCCATTCCTCCATTCATTTTCCAAAAAGATTTTTACCTGAAGCTCTTAAAACGATTCCCCCATTTGATAGACACTCCTTCTAATGTTATAAAACCAAGTGAAACTTTTTCTTACCATTGATATTTTTGCTGTATAGGTAATTGCTTAAAAAATATATACAAATTCTAATGAAACATCTCTTCCTACATTATAGAGATAATAGAGACAAATTAATTATCCATAATACAGAAGTGGTGTACAAATATACAGCTAAAAGAAGTCTCAAAATATTTACATTACTTTCTCAAAAAAAGTTGCCTTTTCAATTGTATTGATTTCAACTGCAATGATTACTTTTTGATTGCAGAAAATATTTCAGAACAGTGTCTGCACTGAGGTGTAAAGAAAACGTACTTCAGATCTACCCTGAGGAACTAGCTCAGCTCTTTCCAAAGTCTGGCTATTAGTATCCAGTTTGTTGTTGGATCCATCATGCCTAATGGAGGAAGAAATTTTTTCCTTTTATCCACAACTGAGGTCTGTTTATCCAGTCTTATGGACTGAGAACATGCCCCATGAGCCATGTATCTTCAATAAGCACAGACAGTCACTGCCCTGGAAAGTCCACAGACCAAAGAGGCGAAGAGGAAAAGAAAGTGGACAAAGGTACAAGTAAAGGAAAAAGTGGGCCTAGCATAACTGAATGTGGTTTCATTACATCATAGTTTTTCAAAGGATTCCTGTCCACAAAATACAGCTATGCATGGTACAGTAGCATAGACAGTTTAGCAGCATCCTCTTTCATAGACACTACTAAAAGCATCTCAATCTGCTAGGAGAGGTACTCAAAAAGTAAAGGCCTAGATAAATGTCATACACTGACTTTCTATGGAAATATAAAATACAGACCCCTTATTTAAGAAAACAGATCCACTGATTTATTTGGGATTACTTACACAGGATAGAACAGCAATAGGTATCACTGCCCCAGGTAGAACCTGAAGAACATTCCAACTATGGCATTTGTTGGTGGGAAATGCTGGTTTGTCACAGCTTAACGTGGATTCTCAGGATTGTCCTGATTCAATGTGTCTCCACACTCATTAAAGCAGGGGTAGAGAGAAAAACTTCCTAACAGAGTCACTGAAGTGAGATGCCTAAAGTTAAGCAGCAAGAATATACCCCCTACATGTAGCTTTATTTTGACCACTAGAAACTTGTTAATAACTGGCTGTTGTATTCTATGAAGAGTTATTGAAATGTGCAAATATTTTTCGTCTTGGCACATCAGACTGAGCCTGATACCTACAACCTTTATTCTAAACCACTCCTGGTGCAACGCAGGCAAATCTTTCTTCTAGGAATTTCATCTCAGTACAACTTCCTGATTTCTAGAAAATCGACTGTGACTTCTCTGCAGAAAACCTTATAAAAATTCATAAAGGGGGTACTCTGAAAACCACCAGTCTGCTGGTTGCATAGGGGAGTACTTCTCTGTTTTTCAGGGAACACAAGGAAAGTCTCAGGCTCAGTCTGATGTGCCAAGAATCACAATATTTGGACATTTCAGTACTCTTCACAGAATACAACAGCTGTTTATTAACAAGTTTTTAGTTTGCGTGTTGTGTGGGTGTGTATACATGTACAAACAGATCATATATACACATGCATATACATAGATGCACATTATCATCGAATATGTATGTAGATAGATAAAGTATCATTGCACACTGTATAAAATTTTACCAGCAGTAAAACTGTTCTCTGAACTAAAAATTGGCATCCATAGTTTTAAAACTAGAAATACTCCACTCACTTCCCCCTTGAAAAATATTGAAAGATCTGACTCTTTAAAGGTAGATCTACATATGTTTGGATACGGAGAATTTCCTTCAGCATAAGAGGGTTTGGTCAGTTTGGTCAGTTGGTGCCTACAAGCTTTCACCAAAATGAAACAAATGATTAGTCTAAACCATTGCTAACAACTTAGAGTATCTGCTTTAAGGTAAGATAAAGTTACTCAATACTAAGGAAGAAGGTAGAAAATACACTTTTTGCTCCACTTATACATTAGGTCCACTATAACAAGTCTCACAAAGAACTAAACTGTATCAAACTTCCTTCTCCTCTCTTCTCCTGTCCAAGATACATTTTTAAAATGCTGTGAATTTTATAAGGTTCAGCTCTTTGAAGGGAAGAATGAATACTAAAGTTTGAATCTTAAACTTGGGTACCTTCCATCACTGTGCACACTTGTTAACTTGGTCCATTTAGGTTTTAAACTGGAACTGCGAGAAACCTAATGTTATACTACATATTAAAAATTAGTGCTGGGAACACTGTCAAAAGCCATATACATGATCCACTGGTACTTCTTTGAAGCTATCATCTTCCTCTCCAGAACCTCAGTGTCATTAATTTTGAGTAATTTCTTCTGTTATGACAGTGGTGAAAACTTCAAAAACAGTATGATCAAAGCTGCAAACAGCTTGGAAAAATAGATAAGGTATGGGAGCTGCCTCAATAACCTGGCTAGATGATGGACCAATGCCTTTGGACAGCCAGATCCTAGCAAATCAGCACTGCCAAAATCATGCCATGATTGAGCTTTAAGGCTGCAACAAAGCGTTACTACATGCAGTGTCCCTGGCAGAGCCATTATGGCTTTTTACGTGGCACCCTCCTACATGGTTAGGGGAAACAGAAGCATTCATTAAAGAATGGATCCTATGAGACAAGCTTTCTCTCCTCCTCAGACCACCTACACTTCACGATCATACAGAGATCTCTTACAGGAGACACAGACTGCCTGTTCACCCGCATGCAACCACCTCCATTCCCTCCTGCCACACAATTATATGTATTTGAATCTGTGAGATTCAACCCCTACAACCCACCAAACACATGGTCTAAACTTGGCCAAGTTCTGCATGCTGAGCAAAGTAGTTTTGCTGTTTAGTTATGATTATTGATACAGACCTTCCTGCTTCTCAAAGTGCCTCTTCACAGTAGGTGTTGTAGGGATAAAATCATAGATACATACATAATGTGGTTAATCAAATTCAGTATTGTGCACCCATACCACAAAACTCTCTACTTAACATTTTTTTGCAAAAAGACGTCATAAGTATGTTCAGCAACTAAATCATAACACACAAAACACATCCAAATCAGTATGAATTTATTGACAAGATACTGGATTCAAGGCAGCCTGAGAGCTCAATTTCTTTCTTTGTGCCATAAAATAAGCATACATCTAGCTTCCTAGAAATATTATGAATCCCAGACAAATTTCCCCAAAGCAAGGACTGTATTATGATGTCTTTCATGTATTGCATCAGCAAGTTTTAATACTTTCTACAACAGAGGATAAGTAAAACATATTTGTCAAGTCACTACTAAAATAGAGCACACAGTAGATACATTTTCCATCTGCTAATTCTAAAGCAGTGAAAAGTAGGTTTCCATTTATTTTCTTATTAAGGTACAGCATCAAAGTCTCATAATGTAGTGAACTGAGGTGAAGAAAATATAGTATCTAAATTTTGTGCACAGTAAGTATGTGGACTTGCCTGTCCAGGAGGACCCAGAACTGCGTCTGAGTTCGTAACTACTTTGAACCTCCTACTGCAGGAGAAACTAGAGCAATCAGCAAGAGAAATACATTCCCCTTAATATAATCTGCTCAAGTAAACAAATATTCTCAACAGACATTGGTACCTGGCAGGTATGTAGAGAGAAAGTGCTGGGGAGGGGGAGAGGGAGAGCATACTTTTCCTCTTCACATTGAAAACTCCAAATTACACATTCAGTCAGCTTTTCCAGTAACTTAGATGCACTGGATCCTCTCAATGAGTTTCACCTGAGTTAGACTTCACTTCTGAAATCTAAATGAATGGTATTGTGGTGCTGAGGACGGGCTAAATAACATCCCAAGGCTGGCACTAAGTAAATTCAGCACATTTCAGATTATTTTTCTTTAATTTGAAAACCAACATCTAAAATATTCCACAAACAGTAGGGAGCAGGGGCACGTGCTACTTAATTTCAAGAGACAAAGCAGAGGATGCAAAAGGAAGTAACAACTCCTGTCACAGCCTGTACTCTTGTTTTTACTCTTGTGTCAATTTAAGCATAAATATTTAAGTTTTTTAAAGCTAAATAAGCAGCTTAGCTTATTCTCTTTAGTTCTGAGTGACACTGTATGTCTAGATGTCCCAATCAGCTTTGAAAAACCTCACATACCATCATTTCAATTCTGACAGCAATTTTACTCTGGATCTGTAATATTAAAATGCAATCAGAATATGATCCTTCCACCAGATTTTTGTTTACACAATATTGTACCCTGGCTGAGTATAACCTGACATTTTATGACAGAATCCTTTGATATTTTATGTACTTGTATTTTTCACAGTTTCCACGATTTGGAAGTTTCCTCCATGAGGCTGCAGGCAAAAATATTAATCGGCACCAAATGAATGATAGATTCATACCTGTCAGTATCCCAATGGTGTTTTTATTTTTTAAAAAAGGAAAATTCTTTAAGTGCCTGTTTGATTTATTTGTTCCTCACAGTTATATGCAGTTACAACAACTTGTTGATCGTTATCATCATTCTTATTATTGCATACAGAATATCTGAACATGTTCCCAAAAGTGGCAAAAAGGAGTCTGCCACTTATTTCAATCAAATCATGTTCGGGTATAAACCTAGCAGTAAGATTTAATATTGAAAATATCTATTGACACTTTAGACTCATCATCATTTTATACTAAATACTGCTACTACTAATCATTACTTGCGTGTCTGAAGGGGTTTGTCAAAGTCAGGCTTTAACAACAAGAACAAAGTTGCCTGCTATCAGGACTAGTCCTAAGAATTTTGCTAAAAGCTTTGGTCACCATGATTTTGAATATCATATATACCAGCCTCCAAACTGAGCATCATTCTGATGTGATTCTACCTGCAGCTTTTCTTTAGAGGGAGCATACCAAAAATATCAAAATTGCTTTCACGTTGGGTCTGGCTGGGATGGAGTTAATTTTCTTCACAGCACCTGGAATGGGTCTGTGTTCTGGATCTGTGACTAAACTGTTTCTCACTCTGGCCCCACCGCAGCGAGTAGGCTGTGGGGAAATGGGGAAGGGACAAGAAATGGGGAAGGGGGACAGCTGGGACAGCTGACCAGCTGACCCAAACTGACCAGAGAGATCTTCTGTACCGGGTAACATCCTCAG